>CM053587.1:181877021-181960160 GCA_028646515.1 Pseudochirops corinnae
CCCTATTTTCCTGTGTGGCAAGATGCCCAGTTTAGAATTTATGTCATTTCTTCCCTAAGACAAGTTCAGTGAGAGTAAGGTTGACTCTTTCCCTTTTGCCTTCCTGTTCTCCCCCTCTATTGTAACAATTATCCTTACAAAGGTCAACCTTGATGGTCACTGAAATATCACCTACAGTTGATCCTCTCTAAAGTATGAAAACCCAGTTACATGTAATGAATTTATGACCTAAAATTAGAAATTTCCATAATTACATTTTTGTTGCTGTTGTTCATTTTCAGTCATGTCTGACTCTTCGTGACCCCTTTTGCTGTTTTCTTGGCAAAGTTACTGGAGTGGTTTGCCATTTCCTTCTCTAGCTCATTTTATAGATGAGGAAACTGAGGCAAACAGGGTTAAGTGACTTGCCCCAGAGTCGCACAGCTAATAAATGTCTGAGGCTGGATTTGAACTCAGGGAGATCAGTTATCCAGACTCCAGGTCTGCCACTCTATCTACTGTACCACCTAGCTGCCATAATTATGCTATAATTAATAATTCATTATAAATTAAGAAAGGAAAAAGGCGTAATTTCCCCCAAGAGAAAGCAGTAAGAAAAATAAAAATAACCATCCTAGGTAGCTGGTTATAACATAACAGTACAACAATCCATACAAGAGCTTCCTTTAATCAACTTTTAAATAACAAAAGCAAAGTTTGAGCTGCAAAGGTAAAAGAGAGATTATCTACTCCAAGGCTCTCCTTTTGCAAAGAAAAAACTGAGTCCTAGAAAAAGAAAGGAAGAAACTGAACCCTCGAAAATGAAAGTAATTATCCCTGTGTCACACAATATTTGACTGATATGGAACTGAGGCTCTGGAGAAATTCAGATGGAGAACTCAGGCCTTTTGGTGGCTTTTGCTACGAGACAAACTCTATTGCCTTAAAAACTCTTAATTTTATCTTTGAGTAACTTTAAAAGAACTTAGATATTCAGTATTGGGTAATGTGTGTGTGTGTGTGTGTGATGATAATGAAATATTTGTAAATGAAAAAGGATGTCAGGAATATAAGACCTATCTGAAAAATTTTAAATTATTTGAGAAACTAATTAAGCTGTCTACTTCAAAGAAACATTACCTACTTAATATCTCTGGTACATAGCCAAATCCCTGAATCAATAGATTTTTTTTTAAAAAAAGATTATAAATAGAACTTTATCACCTTAAACTGAAAAATGCATTTCTTCATTTAGATAGCTGATTACTTTATGGGACTAGATTGAATTGACCACAGAATATTACAATATGATATATATTTTAAAATACATAATACAATTTGAAAAGAAGCCAATGGGTTTTGTTTCAAAGATGAGGACTGGTCTGTCTAGCAAGACCTTCAAGATATTTTCATCTAAGGAATTGTCACTTTATGTTGATGAAGGGCTGATGCTTCCTTTATGGGAATCAATTCTCTAAAATTATACCTAATCCCAAAGTGCCCACTCATAAACTAGTAGGGGATCTCAGATGGAATACCTGGTATACATTCCTCAGGTGGTGATTTGGGGAAGAAAGAATGGGGAAACATGTTTTCCACTAGCATAAGGGAAAAATTTCTACTATTTACCTAAAAAGCCCTATAATAATATATATACTGGTCACAAGACATATATAAACTCACTGTCAAGAACCTAATTTCACACACTGCCAGAACAATAATCCTGATTGTGTATGGAACATTTTAAATAGGAGCCAATACTGTGCAAGGTTTTCTTTTAAATGAAATCTTTATTTCAAATATTCTATCATTGTTTTTAGAACAGCTCTTCACTGGACACCCATCACAGACCAAGCATTTGTAATACAGCCTGAGAAGGGAGCACTGAAGGAGGACAGTCAGATAAAAATGACAGACTTTAAAATTTAACTACTGGCTCTTATATAACTAGAAATTCTTAGCATCATGTCTGACAAAATTATAGAACTGCTGAAGGGTTCTGTTCACTCTTTAAATCCAGTTGTGTCTAAAATATATCATATTTCTATTGCTTAAAAAGAGAAAGTCTTAAAGAGGTAGAAGTCTACCCAAGATTTATAAGCCCACATAAAATAATGATGATGGTAATAAACACTGACAGCACCTTACATGGGCAGAGCCATTCAAAATTTACGAAGTGCTGTCCTAAATATGATCATTTGATTCTTACAAGAACTCTCAGAGATAGGCATGATGGGCACGATCATTTTATTTTATTTTATCTTTTAGTGATGAGACTGAGGCTGAGAGAGACTAAGTCATTTTCCTGGAGGTCAACTGGCAGAGGGTCACGAGAACTTGCATCTGCTGACTTCCTCAGTGCCATCTCTACTATGTAGTAAAACCTTCCAATTGAAATTGCCCATACTTTTCAAAATCGGAAGTGAAACAATTTGCTATAAATGCAAGATGATAAGTACAATGTCAAGTATTACTGGCAAGAGACATATCAGCAGAGGAAAGACAAAGGAAAACAAATCCTCAAGGAACAAACATCTCCAAAACATAGACATCGTGTTGATAAAATACACTTGTGAGATAAAACAGAAAACATGCATGAATGACACAGAACATACACGTAAATGATCATTTGGATTTGTATTTCAAATGATTCATGCCAAAAATAGAAGATTAAGATCTCACGTATAATTGAAAATCAGTTCTTATTTCACTTAGTAACTTTCCTTTTGGAAATGATAAAATTATGATGATTTAAGCTGCATAAAAAACTGGGTCTATAACTGAAGTACTTAATGTCTCAATGAAATGATCTAGATGCCTGCATTTGCACTACCTTTAATTATGGGGTCAAATTAATTTTCCTTTATAGGCACCATTTCAAACTATATTATGAATGCTGTTTTCAATGATTAACTATTATTATAATCTGTGACTTTATTTACATGAATTTTTGTCAATGCACATACACCCTGGATCAAAACTTGCTTGAAAATTTGCCCTACTCCCTTCTACTTTTGCTAGGCATCACGTTAATTATTCTAAAATTCTAAAAAGAACCATTTTTAAAATGCATAAGTCCTCCAACTACCTTTGTTTCTCTTCTCAATCATCTAAGCTTTAAAATAATCAGCAATATGGCAAATTTAGAAACTGATAAAAATGAATCTGTGGCACTTATTTTAAATTTGCATATATGATCCTGTGCCACAATTAGATGCTTAGCTTAGGAACCTTTTATAATTTCCTTGTGATTTTCCTGGGTACAGAGGCAAAAGAAAAAATGAATTGCTATTGTAATAGGATTTGTATCTGCAGTTCAAATCACAACCAATCTAAATTCCAAATGTTTGGGTTGTTCCCCAAATAGCATATCATACCCTGGACAAGAGATATTTATCATCCATTTGGCTTTTTCCTAGATAGAAAATTGGACTGAACTATTTCAAATGATTATGGAACTGATTCAGGAGGCACAGCAATGTTCCAGGGCTTTATTCATTCACCAAAAGGAGAACCCCAACCAAAAGCTTCTGAAGAACTTCATTGTGCTGGATATGCTCCATGATGGTGGAAAAGATTTTAAGAAAGACTTCAAAATATCACATTTATTTAAAGTAGGGTGTTGCTTATAGCACCTGAAGTTTGAGGTTTAAAGCCATTCAGTTCAACAAATACATTTTAAATGATTACCATAGGTACTGAACTGCATTAGACAGCTGGGTGTGATGGAAAGAGCACCAAACCTTGAGTAATATGACGTATATTTTAACTGAATTCTGCCAACGACAACTGTATAATTTTCAGTAAGTCTCTCAACCACTGGGGCCTCCAGTTCTTTAAATGTAAAATGAAGGGATTGAACTAGATGACCTCAAATTCCCTCCAGCTATGGAGTTCTGATCCTATGAACTATATTAAAAATAGTAGTTACAACAGGGGAGAAATAACCAAGCTTTTGGCATGCATTCAGAATCTGTTGAAAGATTTACATAAAGTGAAGCACAAAACAAAATAATTAATTGCCAAAATGTGAACTAAAGCCAAGCTATGACTGAAAATGGGTGAGTCAGTTGTGGCATGGAGACACCAAGGAGAAAAGACCTGCTTAGCACTGGGCCACTCCTCACTGTTTGAAGAACACACAAATAAGATAAAGCCAGGCATTTCAGCAATGTTGAATAAAATGGAGAACAAAGCCCCAAAGAGGAGCCTGTTTATGGCATACTTTTCAGGGGAAAGGAAGGAGACTACAACAGACTAAGACAGAAAAGCATGTGGAAGTAAAAAATGGGAGATGTGATTGGACAAAGAAGGTAGAATTAGATTATGGAAGATTTTGAATGTCAAAATAAGGATCAAAGAATCGGAGATGAAAGAGGCTTTACTGTACCATAACATTCAATTTTATTACTTTACATATGAAGAAATTAAGGCCAATAAAAATGAAATGATTTGCCTCATATAGGTAAGTAAATACCTGAGCTTGGATTCACACCAAGGACCTCTAACTTCAATAAATTTTATCCTCTTGATTACGTTAACCTGCACCAAGTTTGGAATTTATTCACAATAGTCAATGGAGAGTTATTGTAAATTCTTGAATAGAGAAGAAAAAATATGGAAAAAGCAATGTTTTAAGTCTAAAGGTCTGTGTAGGAAGGAATGAGGGGAGGAAAAAGAGAGGGGAAACAGAAATTAATTTGGAGACTATTACAGAAATCCAAATTGTGAGGTGATGATGAGAACCTGAATGGTGACAGCAGAAATAGAAAAAGATAAAACATATTTCCAAGGAAGAATGAACAAGATGGTGATCGATTTAGAGAATAAAGAATAATTCCCAAATGACTCAGATTTTGAGGTATGACTGGGAAAAACTGATGTTGGTATTGGAAATGTGCAAAAAGGTGTAGGTTGAGGGTGTGAGGATGAGAACAGAAGTTCCCTTTTGGTTTTGAATTTGAGTAAAGATATTCAAAGAGAAATGTCTAGTTGTCAGTTGGAAATACAGAGATGAAACATAGTTAAGAGGTCAAAGTGGGTGATATGGGGAGAGAAAAGTCAAACTTTAGAGCTGAAATGAACATTAGGTTATCATTTAACTCAAACACTTATTTTATATGTAGGAAACTCAGGTAACGATGTGATCAGTCAACATCACACAACATATTATTATAAATTCAAATTGACATTTGAATCCAAGAAAGTATCTGAATTCTCGGAATCATCCCAGTATCTTAGAACCGGGGAGGATCTTGGAAGTGGCCTAGTCTGGCCTGTACCCCAAGAAGAATCTGCTCAGCAACTTAACTCACCAAAGATAATTGGGCCTTTGCTTGAAGACTATCAGGGAACAGACCACCTCCCTGAAGTAGATCTTTTAACTTATGGATAATTTTCATTGTAAAGGCTTAACACCAAACTTATTTTGCATCTTTGCTACAACTCATTGCTTTCTTATTTTGTTCTTTGGGTCCAACTTGTTGTTACTGCTGTTCAGTCATATCCAACTCCTTGTGACCCCATCTGGAGTATTCTTGGCAAAGATATTGGAGGGGTTTGCCATTTTCCTCTCCAAATTATTTTACAGATGGGGCAAACAGAATAAAATGACTTGCTTGACATAGCTAATAAGTCTTTGATGTCAGATTTGAACCCAGGAAAATGAGTCTTCCTGCCTTCAGGGTCTGCACTGTATCCACTATGCTACCTTACATGCCTCCACCTAGCTTCCCCTTAGGTCCAAGTAGCATAAATCTATTACTTGTCCACAAAACAGCCTTTACGATACTGACTGACAATTATCATGACATTATCCCTGTTAAATATTTTTTTCTCCAGGGTAAACTCAACAAAGTCTTTGAACCAAGCTTTCTATAGCATAAACTTGAGATCCTTCTCCAAGATGGTTGTTTTCCTCCAATATATTCTCCAATTTATTAACATCTTTCTTAAAATGTGAGAAGCCCCTAACTCAACAGAATGAATCAAGAATTTATCAAGTGTCTAATACATGTGAGACAATGTGCAAGGCACAAAGAACCAGGGCAGAGGAGAGAAGGAAAAAAAAAAAACCCAAGAAAGAATAAAGTTCCAAGGAATGAACCTTTGGAAATATCCTTTAGGAAAAAAAGAATGGAAAACAAGTTAGCAAAGGATACAGAGAGTGATCACTACATAAATTTGTAGCCATACTTCTTTTTTTTTTTTGCTTTAAAGCATATTTTGATTTTCTGTAGTTCTCCAAAAGCAGGGGTGGGGAACCTGAGGCCTTGAGGCCATGTGGCTTTGAGGCCACAGGTTCCCCGCTGCTGTTAAGACCTATTGCTTTTCTAAGAATAGCTAATTTTTTCCACATACACTCCTTAGTCCATCAAACTGCATTTCACTGAATGGGTGAAGGAAATGATAACTCATCTCCTGAGCCAATGTTCAGGGCCTGGTTGGGGCAAGAGGGAGTCTGGAAGAGGAGAAAAGTATAAATAAAAATGCCCATCTACCTTGGCATGGTGTAGATCAACTCCATACATGGATAATTTTTTGGCATTTTCTAAGAAATGCATCTCTGCTTCTGCTGGTGTCATTCCCCTAAAGAAGAAGAAGAAAAACCAAAAGTTTAAACATGGTCAAGAAACAAGATTTTTCTATAGAATTAGCTACTTGGCTATTTGCTAAACAAGTGATTATCTAAGGTATTAGGCTTTTTTCTATATAATACTGGTTAGCAAAATCTATTCCTAGACTGATGGGAGATGCTCAGAAAGCACCAAGCAGAATAATGAGAAAAGAATTTAAGATAAAAAATTCAAATTAGGTATTTTAATATTCTGAGCCAGACATAGTATATAAAGAGTCCATTCATGACTAATTTTCTAGGGCGTTAGAACTAGATTTGTTGGGGAAATTAAGAATTTATCTAGATCAGGGGTGGGGATCCCCTGATCTAGATAATACTCCCATTCCCAAAGTGAACCGAAGCAAAATGATTTAAATATTTTTACTATTCACCTGTGGCTCTTGTGCAGCTCAATCACTTTATCTTCCAATTCTTTCGTGTGGTTTGGTGCAAAACGGAATTCACTGACATAATCACTTCCACATTCATCTGGGTCATAGTCTCCAAGTTCAGACTGAACAGTATAGGATCCCAAGAGGGCTAGCGTGACGAACGAACATGGCAACCTTCCTGATACTATATCATCTCGCAGCTGCAAACAGAGGTAGTACCTTCCAAAGACAAAGAATAGTGCTTAGACGAACAGTTACATTGTTTTCAGCACATAGCAATGGGAGGAATTTTCCATGGCCCACTACAATTTCTTTTTCATATATGTTTACACAGTGCCCTGGAACTAAACTAAGAAAAAATGTCTGTTACATTAAAGCAAAAACCAAACAAGGGGAAATGTCTGTGTTACCTTTAAAAAAAAGCCACTCCAGTAACTATTGGGCTAGCTTCTAAAAAACACAAACTATCCTAAGAATATTTTAGTATGTAGATGAGGACATCTGTTTCTGTTGGAAGTAAGTCAAAGCTATGCTTTGGCTTCAGGTTTGACTTCAATAAATTTAATGAAGAATTATTCTTTACCACTGAGCAACTAAAAGTCCAAGTCACTGATAAATCTGGATGATTTATAGTATTTGAAGATTGATATAATCATGGAGTGTGCTGAAACAAAATATAAGCACGTGTTTGCACATGTATCCATGGGCTGACTCTTTACTGCAAGGTATAATCAGAGGTGCTATGAATCAGTTGCACAGAGGAAATTAGTTGAATAAAGTTTTATTAATAAAGTTTTTTATATATATACACACATACATATATGTGTATATATATATATATATATATATATATATATATATATATATATATATATATATATACACACACACACACATATATATGTATGTACTAAAAGAATCATACAAAATGGTTCCATTAATATCTCCCAAAGGAATCCATTGATCTATGTGAACACACTTTACAAAAAATATTTGGTGGGAGGTTTCACAATATAATTTTCCAATACATAATTATTGGTTTGCAGAGGGGCAGGAGGGTTATTTCATCAAGGACATCAAAAGTCTTACTTGAGACATCTTGAGTAGGCCAAAAAATGTAAATCACCACTTATGCTCTCAATTTATAGCATTTTTACTTGACTATAATTTACTTTCATATTATGCACTTCAGGCAGGGCTTTAGATTAACTTTCTAAAATCTAAACAGAGATGTACTGACATGATGACTAATTCTAAAGCACAATGGTTCTTAAGTTAAAAAATCCTTTGTTTTAAATTTGGGCATTGCAAATGCTTTTCCAAGGAATTTTACCAAGGTAAAACATAGTACCTTTTTTAAAAATAAGTTCTTTTCTTATTTAAGATGTATAAATACAAAATATTTATAAATTGATATTGTTATCGTTAATATCATTAATGCCCAGGAATAAGGATGTGAGCATTGATACATTCTATCTTCATGCATTGCCTGGGATGTTAATATACAGATTGATCAAATCATCTCTCTTTGATGATATAAATTTAAGCATTAATTTTCTTGGATCAACTTCTAAGATCCTTCATAGATCTATGATTATGATATTTTAATTCAGAATATTTAGAAATCAGCCAATTCGGTGTTATATATTTTTCACATATACCATGTTTTTAAAAGATTTTTGAATATTCAAATATCCTACAGAAATATTTTCCAAAAGTGGAATTATGGATTCCTTTTCCAAATCCAAATTTAACAATGTCATTAGCCTTAAATCAAATTATCTTAAATTTAGACCCCGGGAAAGAAAAAGGTATGACTTCTCCAGTTTATCTATTTTAAAGCTAGCTTTTAACTATAGTCTAATTTGTCAAGTGAAGTGAGTTTCTTTTCATCTTAATACTTTGCATTTTGTGTGGGAATTCCAAAGTATTTGACTCTATCTGAAAAATCCACCCTAGAGATTTCCCCATTGACAAGAGGCAATTATTACATAGTATATTAACATATAATTACTTGGACCAGCACTAAGTTACTGTCAGAGAATAACAGAAACATGGTGGTCCAAAGTTATGCAAAATTTATAAGGTATAAATATAAGCCTGGAAGGCTTTAGTACAAAGAGTTATCCAACAAAGCAAAGAGATTAAGCAAAAACACCTTTGCTCAGTTTCCATGTTCATTTGTCATTCTGGAATAATTCTTGCAGTATAATAATTATCTTTTCATTTCCATAGGAATGCTAACTGTTTTCTTTTTCCATTCTTCTTAGGGTGACCAAAATAGGCCCTTATCTTTTTTTTGGGGGGGGGGGGGAAATGAATATAGTATGCAAGAAAAGTAACTCTTGTGACATTTTCCATTTATATCATAAAACTCATTTTTATAGTTTTCAAGTGCTTTGTCTAGTCATAGTATAAATTTTAGTTATCCAGAGAAAACTGCTTTTTTAAAAATCTACAGCTATGTATATTAAAACAATAAAAAGCAAAGAAGATAAAAACGGGAAGTCTACCTAACCCTACCACAGCTGTATTGCAAATTAGCACTCACACCTATATATTTTTCCACCAGTCACAAGAGAAACTTGTATATAGTAACAACAGTATTTTTTTAAGAACTTGTAGTGACTAAGTCATTTTGACTATTATAAATGCCCAAATTAACTACAAAGGACATATGAAGATGCTATCCAAAGAAAGAACCAATAAATAGGAGTATATATGTAGAATGGTTTTATAAACACACACATAATATGATCTATATGCATAGATCATATTATATATGTGGATAGATATAATATTATATATACATATTTAAGTCTAATGGTAGCCATCTCTACCACAGGAGTGAGGGGAGGGAAGAAAAAAAGTGGAGGGGGGGAAGGAAATTATATAACTTTATTCTGTATTTAAAAGGAATAGTAAGGTGTACATAATAGGTTTGTAGTTTCATGTACAATCATTTTTTTCTATTCTACTATGTTATAGAAATGCTTGCTTTTAATCTTAAGTTTGGAATAAAATAAATAATTTTTAAAAATATAGAAGCAACAAGAAAAAATTTAAATTTCCTAGAACTATATAATAAGGATTATACAAGGCCTAGCAGCTACTATGTTAAAGGACCACGGGTCTTGGAATACTACATTCTGTAGAGCAAAGGAGCTGGGGTTACAACCAAGGATAACATACCCAGCAAAGTTAAGTATAGTCTTGAATGGGAAAAAAAAATGGAAATTTAACCAACTCAACTATTTTCAGGTTTTTGTGATAAAACCCCCAGAACTTGAGGGAAAATTCAACAAATAACATCCAGGAGAAATATAAGGTAAACATTACATTAAAGATCAATTATAAGGGGTTCAATTAGGTCAGGTTATATGCTTCATATTTATGAAAATATTAACAGTACTCATGATTGTCATCACTATGTGAGTAGTCTGGAAGAAAGCTGTGAGCTGAGCTGAGAAAAAAATCAAACTGTGTAGGGAGATAGAAAAAGAAGTAATTATCTCATACAAATGAGGTATTTAAAAAACTGATACTGAAGAAGCTAGTGGGGGAGGGCAGGTAGTGTTGGAACCTTACTCTCATCAGTGAAAGACATATATAAATTATATGTATATATGTTTAGAAAGGTTTAAGTCATATAAATTCAGAAAGAAATAAGAAGGCAAAGGATAGAATGGAGGGAGAAGATAAGGGAGGGACTCGAAGAGAGGTAGTAAGGTTAAGGAAAAGGAGGGCAAGGTAGAAGTAATGTAAAAGAATGAGGAGGGATAAGGTAAATAGGGTGAAAAGGATAGTGAGAAACAGAAAAAGAAAAACACATAATAAGTAATTGTAACTTCGAATGGGAATGGGAAGAATTTACCCCTAAAATGGAAATAGTCAACAGATTAAAAATTTGAATTGAACAATGTGTTGCTTTCAGGAAATATTATAAATAGGAAAGATACAGGCAAAAAATAAAGGATAGGCACAGAATTTAGTAGGTGCACAAAGCAAGGATAGTAATCATGATCTCAGATAGAGTTAAAATTAAAATGGATTTAATCAAAAGTGAAAAATAAAGAAACTTTATCATGAAATATTATTCAATACTGTTTTAAACCATTTAAAATACTTAGTATAACTGAAATAATATTATTGTTCATGGATAGGTAAAGCCTAATATAATTTTTAGATGACAATTTTACCTAATTAATCAATTTATTCAATGTCATCTTAATTAAATTACTTAAAATTATTTTACTGAGTTAGAAAAGAATAATAACAAAGTTCATCTGGAAAAATAAAAATCAGAAACTTCAAAGAGACAAGGCAAAAAAGATGTAAAGAAAGTAGATTCAGCAGTATCAGCCCTTGAACTATAGTATAAGGTGAGAGTGTTGTTGAAATGTAAAATGGATAATTTCAATTATTTTAAATTAAAAATATTCTTGTAGCCAAGAAAAGAATGAATGCACAAAATTGGGGGAAAAAACTTTTACAATCTCTCAGGATGTGATTGGGTTGGAATATTTCTGTGGTGGAGGAAACCGATCAGCTGGTTGATTTACGAAAACATGGAAGGATGTGGACTTATGAAAGAAGATGCTATTGACCTTCAGAGAAACAGATGATAGGAGGAAATAAGCATAGTATAGTCTTACCTATTTGTGTATGAGTATCTATGTGTATATATATGTGTATGTTTATAGATAACTATGTATATGTAAATATATCTATGCGTATGTGTATATCCATATATGTGCATGTTTGGATATACATGCTTAATTGTAGCCTTCTTTAGGGTGATAGGGGGAGGAAAAAAATAAAGTAAAAAATGCACAGCCCAGAACAAAAGAAAGCCAACAAGGAAGCAAAGAAAAGCTGGAGAGCTTCGAAAACAAAGTATAGTTTTTATTATATAGGTTTTCTTGAAATAGAAATTTATTTTATCAAATACTCTCTTATGGTCTGCTGTGTACATGGCAATGATTTTCTTTTTCTTTATTCAGAAGATACCCCCAAAATACCCCTAAAAGTATATGAAAGTATCAACCTAGAATCAAAGACTTAACAGTAAATATTCTTCATTTGTGACAATGTTATCATTTTTCTTATTATCAACCAGTTGCCATCAATCTGCCAAGTGAAAGTGGCTGATTTAGAGTCTATCTGAAACAAGCTAAGTTGTTCTCAAGGGAACTTGGGGAAAAGATCCTTCCTCCCACCGTGCCTGAGACTTTCATATTTATTTTTTCAAATACCTGGTGATATCTTCAGATAACTGGGCAGGGTCTGGCGGGTAGAATTTCACATTAAACGAAAACTGCCAAGCACCACCTGCAGAAAAACAGAAGTTCACAGAATCTCTTTCCATTTACAGTTCCAATGGGTTACCAAATTAGCACCTATTCACAATCACCACATTTATTTATTTTATTTTTTTCTTTTTGGAGGGGTAATTGGAGTTAAATGACTTGCCCAAGATCACACAGCTAGTTTTTGTGTCAAGTGTCTGAGGCCAAATTTGAACTCAGGTCCTCCTGACTCCAGGGCCGGTGCTCTATTCACTACACCACCTAGCCGCCCCCTCACAATCACCACATTTAGAAACCTATAGATTATCCACGATAAAATAGGGACAGGGCAGTTAACTCTTTAAATCTCAGGGATATTTTTTTTTAACAGTTCCAATCTCATCCTCAAATTTGTTACTAGCATATATGACAAGCAGCAAAAGTTATTACTTTTAAGTTCCACCCTCTCTTTTTTTTCTCTCTGAGGTTTTCTTAAACTTCATATATGATAGCCCTCTTAGGCAGTCTGTGGAAGCCTATTCGTGGTATACTTTTCAGAATGTTTTAAACTGCATAAAGTAAAATACATGGAATTACAGAGGAAACTCAATGTATTGAAATACATTATTGAAAGACTAACATGTATTATACTCTACAGACCCCTTCATTTCTAGCCATGGAATTCTTGGGATTCCATGGACTATTGGTTAAGAAGTTCTATTCTATCTGATGATAAAGGTAAAGGAAATCAGTAATGATATCACCCAGAGATAAGTATTTGAAGGAAAAAAATAAACAAAACTCATGGAAAATTCTCGAAGTGGATTGTGCCTACAAAGTGTTAAGTTCTGCATTGAAGCCTACAAAAAGACACGATCTCTGTCTTCTGGAAGACTATGGTCTAGGTTAGTAGTATCAAGATCAAAAAGAAATGGAGGGCACTAATACAGAGTAAGGATCTCTGTGGGCTACATATTGATTTGGTTTTAAAAGTATAATATTTATCTGCTTTATTATTTTTTTTGTTAAATAGTTCCCAGTTCTATTTTCATCTGGTTTGGGTTTCTATTAGTACTGTGGGCCACATGCAGCTTGTAGGTCTTTGGTGCAGTGATTCATATTAAATAAATGAGAATGTCACATTTTTATCACTTTTTTCTGGGGAGGCAGGATTGGTGGAAGTCATATTGGGGAGCTCATAGTTTCCTGTTTGAGAAGATGCATAACCTAATAGAAGTTTTGATTAAAAGGTTACAGTGACTTGGCAGATGGAAAAGAAAAGAATCAGGAATATAGGGGAAAAAATGGATATAGAGACAGAAGTAAAAGCAGGGAAATAATAGGAGAAAATGGGAGGGGTTTGGAATAAATTGATGATCATGGGATGGTGCCATCACCATGCAATGCTTTTTGTGTGGAAAAATACGATCATGCACACATGTATATATACATATGTATGTCCATATACTGGATGTTACTCTAAGGAAATAAGGAAAAGTATAGAAGTATGTATAGAACAATTTTATATATAGATGTGTGTATACATACATACACACACACACCTATTTGAGTCTAACGGTAGCCCTCTCCAGGGTGGGGTAGAGGAGGGAGGGAAGAAAAAAAAGCAATTTACTGATAATTTTGTTGTGTATTTGACAGGAACAGCAAGTTGTGCACAGTAGATTTGCAATTTCTTGTGCAATAATCTTTTTTACTGTGCTATGTTATGGAAATGCTTGTTTTGTTCCATAAATTTAAAAAATTAATAACGAGGAAAAAGTTGTAGCTCTCAGAGAGTATGCTTCAATGACTATAAAACACCCAACTAAAAAAGTGTTTCAGGAATTTTTTATTTTTGTTGGTCTTGGAAGTCTTGTACTCATGGAAGGAATGATGAAGTCTGATAAAATATGTGGATATACTAAGAAATAAAATTGTTTCAGAATCAAAGAAATTCCAAAATGGAGATGGAATACTGCAATATGACTTGCACCATGACACAGAATATATCAAAGAGATGGAGCTATAGAGTTAACCATGATTCAGGGGTCTAGGAACTCTTCTGAATTTAAATATACATAAATATATTATATTATATGTAAATATGCAATATATAAATATATAATTTAAATAAACATAAATAATAGATTTAAATATATATAAATACACACATATGGTAGACTTGGGGAAATGAACAAATTATCAAAGTCATGCTTGACATGCAATGTAATAAAAGTGAGGCTTCACTATGAAGAATTAAAGAATATATCTCAAAATCTTGTGAGCTCAATGCCAAATTCTGCTATATGGGCAACTGTGGCAACGAGAGGACTTACTGAATATTTAGAGTTTTCTAAGAACATAAGAAAGTTGTATGGTTTATTTTATGTCAATAAATTTACATGCTTTTACTTTGTCCCAAGTATTTCATATGCCATTACACACATGCACACACGTTTACACACACACACACACACACACAATCACAGAATTGTCCAGCTGAATTTTAAAACGGGAGTTCTAGTAAAACAGAAGTAATGTTATATAAACAAGAATTGCTACAGGTAATTTTATATTCTGTCTTTAAATCTATTTTTATTTTTAAAAATTCTGCCTTCTTATTAATGGGCTAGAAATGATTATTTTTAAATTTTCCTCAAAATGAGCAAAGTACATAGAAAGTAATCTGTATACAATGGAAAACATATAAAGTCTGATAGCTCATTCTTTCCTTTGACTTTCTACTTTAGAAAAGACAGGAGACAGGATACAAAGCTACAATGGGAAAAACACAATTCCAGCAATAAGTTGCAACTAAATTAAGCTATTAAAGTAGACTTTTTGCTAATAGTTGCTTATTTGTAGTACGTTATGTTTTCAAAGTACTTTGCAATTATTGGTTAGAAAAGTACTAATTACTACGCATTAATTATGTGACTAAATGTGGTTTCTTATAACTACAGAGAAAGCTTCTGAGAAAATTTTATCATCTTAATTAAAAAAAAAAAATCTTCAAAGCAAAAAATAATGGTATTTTCAACTATTTATCACAACAGCAGTCAGCTCTGGCTTCAATCTCAGTTAATCTGTTGCTTCTCTGACAAGCTGTTGGTTAGGGAACACATTAAACCAAATTTAAAATGTGTGTTAAAGGAGGTTTAATTGGATAAATTATCAGGAGGACTGCCAATACAAGAGATTATGTTTTGGATGGTTTTGTTTTCTTTTTTCTTGAAGAAGCCTCCATGGTTTTGCTAAAGTGGAGTTTTAAACACAGTTAACTATCGGTTGTCTAGTGATTTATTTCTTTGCGGTATTTGGGGCATTTTTATCTCAAAGAAATTGATTCCATAAACAGCTGGAAGAAGTTATTTGTTCCTTTTACTCATAGTAACAAGGAACAAGGAAATGAGATACTTTTAATCTGAGCGCATTCATTTACTGGACTCCAAGAAAGATAGGTTGGATTCTGTGAATAATGATAAAAAGACTTCTTTACAGCTTTCAAGAACCAAAGAAAGAGCAGATCAGCTGACAAAAAAAAAATTCTGATAACATATAATTACATTTCTAAAGTCAAATGATAATTTTCATTTGCTCGACTTGTATATTCTTAATATAGAAGGATGTCTTTTAACAAGACTATAAGTTAGCAACTTTTGATCTGTTAATAGCTAGCTAAAAACTATGTGAACTATGTGACTAAGTGTAGAACAGAAGTTTGTAAACAATTTTGGCAATCTGAAGAAGCCAATGCAATCCTCAGAATAATGGTAAGCTTTTTTCCCAGTAGGAAGCATTTTATTTTTTTCCAATTACATGTACAAACAATTTTTTAACATTTTTAAATATTTGTACATTTTAAACATTTTTTATGCAAAAATCTGAGGTCTAAATTTTTTCCCTTTCTTCTTCTCCTCCCCCCTACTTAAGACGGTAAGCAATTTGATAATACATGTTATATCTGTGCAATTATATAAAATATGCTTCCATGAGTCATGTTGCGAAAGAAACAGAACAAAAAGCAAAGAAAACATGAAAAAATAAAGCAAAAATAGTATGCTTTGATCTACAGATCAAAAGAATAATTTTACAAATGCATAAAGCATAATATATAGGATTTCAAAGAAAACCTGTTCACAGACCCCAAGTTAAGAATCTTTAGGATAATAAATTCTAATAGTATAATATTCTCTCAAATAAGATAACATGTAAAGTATTTTACAAATCTTAAAATACTCTAATGTTAGTTGTTATTAATATCAATGGAAATATGTGGGCATAAATATATTTATTATATTTATATTTTCATTCACTAAAATATTTCCTGAAAGAAAATCTTCCTAGGTTTAAATATTTAAAAAAAATTTCTCTTAAATCATAATAGCTAGTGAAGAATGAAAAGAGCAGTCATTGTTAACTGAATGCTAGAAATTCAATTCATTAATAAGACTTATTAAGCACCTAGTTACATATAGTAGATTCAATGTAAATAGTAAAAATAGGAGCTCTATGGAGGAACCTATGGTTTTACCTTTTATCCTCTCTTATAAAACAGTTTGTAGTAACCCCATCTGCCTATCCACTAGTCACCAGCTCAAAGCTCCATTTTGTCAACAGTTCTCCCATATTCTTTCCAACAGCCCAAAAAAGAATCCAACAAAACTTACTTCGGATCTGTTTTTTTATTTCTTTAGCAGGATCGAGCCAGTTCTGAAAAAGAAATAATATTTTGGAATTTAATCAGAAGGTTAAAAATAATTTCGGATTCATTAAGTACACACATTTATTAATCTTGCCCAGGGTGTTCATCCTTACCGATACTGGCACTACCCAAGTCCCTCACACCACTAACTCCAGTTTGATGCTCCTTCTCCTTTCGGGCCTTATTGTACCTTAGACACTCTTCTCAGTCACTGATTGTGAATAGAACTGTAGGCAGTTCATTTTTAAAGCACTTTTCAAGAAATAAGTTTACAATCATTGGTTTTAAAGGGTCAATTTAGCACGGAAATAGAAAAGTAATTAAAGGAGGGTCAGCACGATCAAACATAGCTTGATGAGATCAGATACATGTAATTTAACACATAATTAATGACCAGTCCATTCTTCTCTTTGAAAAAAAGCACTTCTATATTAGTGACTTTGCCAGACTCCTCAGCTGTTAAAATCTTCCTCTCAGAGGTCATTTTCCATCTGCCCTCTGTGTATCATGTATGTTCTTATCTATTTACATGTTGTCTTCTCCATTAGAATGTAAGTTCCTTGAAGCAGAGACTGTTTGTTGCCTTTCTTCGTATGCCCAGCACTCAGTACAATGCTCGGTCCATCACAAGTCCCTTTTAATTGATTGATCTAAATGTTGTTGTTCAGTTGGCTTAGTTGTATCTATCATGACTCCATTTGAGATTTTCTTGGCAAAGATACTGGAATTGTTTTCCGTTTCCTTCTCCAGTTCATTTTACAGATGAGGAAACTGATACAAATAGGGTTAAGTGATTCACCGAGGGTCACACAGCTCGTCTTAGGTCAGATTTGAGCTCAGGAATATGAGGCTCCCTGACTCCAGGCCCTGCAAGCTACCCACTGTACCACCTTGTTGCCTTTAATCTAATTTAACTCACTCATTTTACAGATCAAAGAACTTGAGTTCAGGAAGGTTGATGACTTGCTCCAGGTCTCACAGATCAGTAATGTCAAAACTGGGTCCAGAGCCCAGGGATTTTCAGAAAAACAAGGTACTAAAGCAATTAAAGGACTTCTGGTAACATAGGCTAGGAGTAAGCATAGGGAAAAGGTGGATGGAATTAGGAGTACTGGGGAATCAAAAGAAAGGAAGCAAAGTGGAATGCAGCACATAGTACATGTGAAATCAGTAAAGTTAATTTAATTTATTCAATAAAAAGACAGATCAGTCCAAAAACATTTTCCTTATTCTTAATACAAGGTAACCCTAATGGATATTTCACCTTTTGGTTTTCAGTGTCTCGATATGTTAAACCAAAGTAGTCTTTTTCTAACAGATTCAGATGTTCACACACTTTGTCGAACAGCATTTGGCCTCTGGAACGTTTCTGTGGGTAGGAAAAAAAAAAGAAAGATAAGTTCTTTCTTAAATATTATGATTCACAATTTAACATACTTCATGCTGCATCTGAAAAAACATTGAGAGAAAGATTGCTAAAGCAGACAAAACCACTTTCATCTCACTCTTTTTCAAAAGGACTCATCTGCGATGGGGTAAAATGACTGAGCTAAAGAAAGATTCCTGGAAATATTCAAAAGGCAAAGTTAAAGATGTAAATTATAACACTGCTTTCAAAATCTTTATTCACAGATATGATCACAAGTCTTTTGTTGGGCAAGTATAAAAGGCCTAAGGAGGTAAAACAGAAATGACTAAGGGATGAGCATCCAAAAACTGCAAATCAGGCAGAGCGTACAGGAGACTTCACTAAGGAGCCACCCTGCTGAAGCTTCAATCCTACCTGGTCAAAGTAAGGGCAGCTCTAAAAGCAGAAAGCCCCGTTTCCAACTGGCAGGATTACCAAAGAAACTGCTCCCCGAGCATGAATCTGCACAAATCCTAGAACCATGACCTGCACACACCACCAGTCCAGGCTCCCCCCAATATCTAGTCCTGCTTGAAACATGGGTTCACTGATTTTGACACCTAATTTTATTGGGCACCTCAGTGGACCTAACAAGCTTCCTCCACCACCCCACCCCCCTGTGTCTTTCTGTACTGTATTTCCCCTCAATAAAGCTCTCCCTTCTCTCTGATGGTTTTTTCTCATGCTGTGTTCTGTCTCGTGGCACTCCACCCCCTCCTTTACCCTGCAACACCAAACACCACTCAAACTACATTAAGAAAGTGTGGTAAAGGAGGTTTTGGTGAGTGCAGAGCACAGTTGGATCTTGAGAAGTCACTTAAGGAAATTATTCACCTGCTATGAAAGACTTCACTTAGTTTGTCTGCTGAAATCTCCAAATAGGAGTTTAAATTATTCACCACTCCCAAGCTAATAAGCTTTATGTAATGCTATGGGTATGAAATAAAATCATCTTAAAAACATCATCTCATGATAAGCCCCAAGTTGTGGTACACACAGACACAGACACATACACACACACACAGACACACACACACATGTTACCAGTAAGCTCTACTGCCAGTATGTACACAATTCCAATATGCACATATATATATATATATATATATATATATATATATATATATATATATATATATATATATATACTCATGGTATCCAAATATATTACTTTAAACATGTGAGGAACATTTTAAATGGTCTTGTTTAAATAGCTTCATGATTCTTTTTGGAAGCACATGATGAAATATTAAATTCTTTTTTTTTTTTAAACTTTTTCCAGAAACATGAAATAATTCCTACTCTACATCACTGAGTCTCTATGCTGAGTTTAAACTAAATTCTTGTTTTCATATCAGATTCTAGACACCCTGAGGGACTACTTTATAGCCAAAGAACTTGACCAGAAAGGGAAAAAATATCCTTGACTTGCTTGTCTGGTCAATAGGGCAGAACCCCAACCGGGAGGCACTAGCGATAACATACGTGCTTTGTAGTTGTTGTTATTGCTCAGTTGTTTCAGTTATGCCTGACTCTTCTTGGCCTCATTTGGGGTTTTCTTGGCAAAGATACTAGAGTAGTTTGCCATTTCCTTCTCCAGGTCATTTTACAGATGAGCAAACTGAGGAAAAACTGGGTTAAGTGACTTGCCCAAGGTCACATAGCTGGTATGTGTCTGAAGCCAGATTAGTGTTCCTGACTTCAGGCCTGGAGTTCTATCTACTGCACCACCTAGCTGCCTCAACATACATGCAACATTATGTTTCTCTGCAGGAAAAACAAATGGAGCACATTTTTCGTTCTGGTCCAACCAAGGACAAAACTTTATAGTTGTAAAGACTCTTTGTAGGTAAGATGGCTTAACTGGAAAAGAACTGAATTTTAATTCAAGTGAAATATTTTTGCATTTGCATTTCAAAATTTTAAAAATATAAAGCATGTTCTTTATTAAGATCTACTGTCAAAACAATTAGACATGAAATGAAAATGAACTATCTGAATCAAATGATAACCATGCAAAAAATAGTTATCACACAATACTAAGGTCTATTTTTTTTTTCTTCCCAAGTATGATTATGTACTTTTTAAAATATCACATATAATGGGAAATAAAGCCTAGAGGAAGAATGCTGGAATATTTCTGGCTCTTCATTAGCACTTCCAAGATTCTCCCTGTACTATATCACTTGATAACCTTTCCTCCTACAAGGTTCTCTCAATCCATATCTACCACTCAATCACCATTCTAGTAACTACTGTCTACTGACTTTCAGGATACTCCACTTCTTTCCACAATGAGTTCAGTCCCTGGCTGACAATCTTTCTCTCTTCTCCAACTCTTGCCCTCACAGGAGATTTCAATATACACATTTGATTCTCCCTCAAATAGCCTAAACTCCTGGTTCCTCAACTTACTTATTTCCCAGAGTAATGAGTAACACAAAGATGGTCATAAACTTTATCTTGTCATCTCCCATAAATCATTATTTCCATTTTCACGAACTCTGAGATTCCCTTTTTTCATCACAATCTGTTGTCTTTCCTCTTCTCCCCCTGCCCTGCAACCCCAAAATCTGTTCTTTCTCTACACCATGACTTCCAGTCCTTTAGGGTTCTGCAAGGCTAGAAAGCTAATGTGGCCTTGAGGTCACAGGTTCCCTACTCCTGTTCTAGGTCATTACTCCTACCTACACTAACTATATTCTTTTCTTTTCTTCATCCTGACCTTTTCATAAACCAGTTCAATTTTCAAACATCCCCTTCTCTTAAGTCCCTTTTGCCCTTATTAAAAAATCCATCTAGCCCTGCCAAGCTTTAGCCTTGGATCACTCCCACCACCTGCTGACTTCACTCCTATACATGTGCTGCTGAAAAAAGGGAGGAAAATCATAGAATTGTTGAGTCCACACCAGATTTGTTACATAACCTCAACTAGGCCCTACCAGTTGCAAGGCAATCTATTTATACGTCTCTAAATTAGTGGTTCTCAACCTTCTTAATGCCACGACCCTTTAATACTCGTATGTGGGCGTATCTACATGTGGGGGGACCTGCCTGGAGACGGATAGAGGAGCTATGTCTCGGTTCCTAAGACCATCAGAAATATGTGTTTTCTGTTAGGTGATCCCTATGACCCCTGTGAAAGGGTCGTTCGACCCCCAAAGGGGTCACGACCCACAGGTTGAGAGCCACTGCTCTAAATAATTTACTATCCTATTAACCATACCATGCCTTCAAAAATTTTTCTCTCTCCTCAAACTTTCCATGGCTCTCTCTCTTCCCACTGTCTCATCTAAAAACTTTACAGCATATTTTACTGGAAAAAACAAATTAAAACACTCACCAAGAAGTCCTTTTCTTTCCTCCACTGATGTCACCAAGATGCCTTCTGCCACTATCTCATCCTTCACCCCATTTCGCATTAAGAGATGATCCTTCTTGCCAAAACTAACTGTTCTCCACTAGAGCACCTAGGTAGTTGCAGTGGATACTAGGCTTGGAGTCAGGAAGGCAGGAGTTCAAATATAACCTCAGAGATATCCTAGTTGTAAGTCCCTTAACCTCAGTTTGCCTCAATTTCCTAATTTGTAAAGTGAGAATAATAATGATAACAATAATGATAATAACACCTACCTCTCAAGGTTCTTCTAAGGATCAAATGAGATTTTTCTAAAACACTTAGCAGTGTCTGGTATATTTTTGTTGCTGAGCCATTTCAGTCATATCTGACTCTTTGTGATGGCATTTTGGGTAGTTTTCTTGGCAGAGATACTGGAGTAGTTTGCCACTTCTCCAGTTCATTCATTTTACGGATGAGAACTGAGACAAACATGGTTAAGTGACTTGCACAGCTAGCAAGTGTCTGAGGCTGGATTTGAACTCAGGTCCTTACGACTCTAGGGCCAGCACTCTCTCCACTGTGCCACTTAGCTTCTTATCTGGTACACATTAGGCACAATATAAGTGTCAAATCTAACAGTCTTTTTTCAATCTTCACCCATCGTGACCTCTCTGCAGCCTGTGATTCTATTATTCTCCCTGACAATCTTTTCTTTTGAGGTTTTTGTGACACTGATCTCTACCGATTCTCTTCTTACCAAGCTGACCACTCCTCAACCTCCTTTGCTGAATCTTCATCCAGGTCATGCCTGCTAACCATGAGTATCCTACAGGGTCCTATCTTGGTCCTCTTCCCATCTCTCTATACTATTGCATTTGGTGATTTCATCGGCTCCCAGGGATCATCCCTATGTTGGTAACTTTCAAATCTAACTTATCTACACCTAAACTCTATGCTTATCTCTAGTTTCTCATCTCCAATTGCCTAAAAGACATCTCAAACTTTTTTTTTTTAAGACATCTCAAACTTGATGTCCTATAGACATCTTAAACTCAGTATGTCCGAGATTGAACTCATTATCTTTCTTCCAAACTCTCTACCCTTTCATACCTCTCTACTCTGTCTAAGGCACCAGCATCTTCTCCAACCCCCAGGAACAACCTAGAAATCTTATATTTTCCTTGACCACTCTCTCATTCTCCCCATATTCAATCTGTTGATTTTTACCTCCATGTCATGTCTCACATGTACCTCCTTTTCTCCTCTGACACTGGCTGGTGCAGGCCTTCATTTTCTCACATTTGGACTATAGGAATACCTTGCCAATAGCTGTGCTACCATATGCTTCTCCGCACTCCAGTTCATCTTCCATTCAACTGCCATCATGATCTTCCTAAAGTGTAAGTCTAACCTGTCATCCTCCTACGAAATCAACTCCAGTGGAACCCTCCAGGATCAAATATAAAATCATCAGGCATTCAAATCCTGTTATAATCTTCTTCCCACATACCCTTCCAGTCATTTTAAACTTCACATCCTACCACCTACTGTCTTATACAGTGGTACCAGCTTCCATCGAAGTATCCATCTTCAGACTGAGCATTTTCAATTCCTGTCCCTAATTTATAGAATTCTCTCCATCCTCTTCTGGTTTCCTTCAAATTCCAGCTAAAATCCTAACTTCTACCTCAATCCTTTTCTGGTCTCCCTTAATTCTAGCATTTTCCCTCTGTTGATTATTTCCAATTTATCCTGTATATATCTTGTTTGTACATAGCTGTCTACATGTTCTTTTTCCCCCTGCCTCCCCCCACCTGGTAGAATGTGAGCTTCTCAAAAAGCAGGAATGGTCTTTTGCCTTTCTTTGTATTACCAGTGCTTAGCACAGTTCCTGGCACATAGTAGATACTTACTAAATGTTGCTGAGAGACTGGCAAATTGTATGATAGCAGAAATGTCACACAAGGCTGAAATAAAAGCATTACTTATTGGATCTGAATGAGTAACCTGAAAAATTAAATGTTTCTAGTTTGAACTTCATAAATATGTGACATAAAACTATAGGCATGCAAAAGATATTATCATTCAATAGGTAATTATGCTGAAAATCAAAATAAAGTTTTTATTTCTGCCAACTATAATTATTTAGCAAAAAGAATTTAGGTTAAAGTCTAGTTGAAGAGAGTTCTACTACAGTCCATTTGAAGAAGCATTGGTGATAAAAAAAAACTGCATATTAACAGAAATGTATCATAAGCTGAAATAAAAGTATTACTCATTGTATTTGAATGAGTGGCATGAAAATTAAACATTGCTAGTCTGAACTTCATAAATATTATAAATTCAATTATTCCTACTATTTGGCAGCCATATATAATTTATGCTGAAGGAAAGCTGGGAGATAAGTTTCCTTTATGTAACATTTTCTATATAATCAAAACCAAATGAGCACAAATGAAATAATCACTAAATATTTCAAATATTACGCGTGTTGTGGCCCCATAGCGAGATCACCACCACAGAAATCAACATTACTACAATGATTCACATTGAACATCTAAAAAGGACATTCCTTTCCCTTACAAATATATCCTTGAACTCAATAGTGTAAGTAGAACTGAAATGAGTTCCAAGAGATGTCAAACACTTTGTCCAGAGTAAGAGATCTGCCAAACAGCAGAGATTCTGACCTAGGACTCTCGGGGGCTCTTTCCACTATCCTATGCTCTCTCTGCAGTAAGTCACTGAATGAATACCACATATATTGCTGATAACCAGGTATACATTATTAGAGAGGAATTGAATTGGTAAACATTGGGGGAAATTGCTTTCCTAATCATAAATTCAATGATAAATTTCATTATTAGCATAGCACTGTTAAAGTCTAGAAAAGAAACTATAACTCCTTCTGACTTGCTAAGTCATCTCCAATTCAAAGGAGTGTGTAGGTCACATACAGACATTTCTCTATCAATCACAAACAATCCAGTAAAGTTAATTTCACTTTAAATAACCTGATTCAGTTGTAGATTGCCCTGACCCAAGTTTTCCACTGACTGGTTTATTGCTTTCCTGTCTCAGCTAGATAAGATGAAGAAAGAGCAGCTTAACTGTCCGAATCAAGATTTTCTCATATTCTACAAATGAAAGGTATTAACAATTGAGCAAATGGAACTATTTTTACTTTTTCCTGGAGGCTCAGTAAAAAAGCAGATGCTGGCTGCAGTAAGCAAGGAACATCTGTCATAATAATATATTGTGTTTTTACATTCAAATTGATCGCCAATGTTTCATCATGGTGATGCAGAGTTCTAGAATTTCCAAAAGCTATGCTTGTATAAAGGATAAGCTCTGGTAGGTCTTTACAAGCCAGTACACTTCCAGAAGTGAGCCAGCCACCCATAGCTGACTAAGAACCAACCTCACTCAGCTCAGGCTGAGGTTGGGACATGAGGTATTCACAATGGGTTGGACACAAGGGGATGAACTCAATGGCCACAGCCCCTCATAAAATCATCACAGTGAGGTGAGACTGTAATCTGTAATAGATCAAACCAATGAACACTTGCAATTGCTGTAAAATGGGAGCTGGAAAGGAAATAGAAATAGGTGTAATTCAAATACTGTTAGCCATTCTTCCCCCTCTACATCCCTCCCACACCATGACACATCCTTCTAAACTCCCTGCAATACACTAGTATGACTTTTTGGAAAACACAAGACATTTAAGAACCTTTATATATTGGTTACCCTAGAAGAATAGCTCATCCAAGGAGCTAAAGAAGGCTTTAAAGAAACTGATTTATTACTACCATTTGTCACACTTAGGAGGAGCTGATTTGTCACTAATCTGCTTTTGTTATCAGTGTCATCATAAGTTTAGTATTTAAAGAATGAGCAAAAGAAATTTTATAAGGTAACTGAGCATACAATGTTAAATAAGTCTTTCATCTGCCTCCTCTCATTTTTCCAGCTGGTATAATTTTCACCCCCTCTTCCAATATGTTCCAATAGTCCAAAACTGAACACATCTTTCCCCTAAATCCTCCCTCCTTCCAAATTTCCCTTTTGCTGTTAAGGGCACCTCCATCCTCCCAGTCCCCCAAGGTCCCAACCTAGGTCTCATCTTAGACTCCACACTATCTTTCATCCCTCATATCCAATCTGTTGCCAAGACCTTTCATTTCATCTTTGCAACATCTCTCAAATTAAGCTTCTCTGACACTGCAACCATCCTTATATAGGCTTTTATTACTTGACTATGTTAAGTGATCCTCTCTTCCTGGATACCCTCTCCTCTCTAGGTTTGGATGACACTGATCTCTCTTGGTTCTCCTCCCTCCTTGTTCACTGGCTATCTGATGATTTCCCAGTTTCCTTTGCAGAGATTCATGTCATGCCCACTAACTATAGCTGCCCCCAAGACTCTGTCCTCAGGCATCTTCATGTTTTATTTTATACTCCTTTAATTGGAGAACTCAGCAGTGCCCAAAGGTACTTAGCATCTCTATGTAAATGATTCTCCGATCTCTATATCCAGCCCTAAGTCTCTCTCCTAAACTCCAATCCTGCATTATCAGCTATTTCTTGGACTTTCCAAAAAGGTGTCCTGTTGCCATCACAAACTCAGCATGTCCAAAATAAAATGTATGCTTTCTTTCCCCCCAAACCTATTCTTCTCACAAACTTCTCTAATACTGATAAGAGCGGCATCACCCTCCCAGACAGCCAGATTCAGAACCTCAGCTTCATTTTCTATTCCTTATTATCCTTTGCCCACTCATCCAATCAGTTGCCAAATCTTGCCATTTCTTTTTTCACAACATCTCTTGGATACATCCCCTTCTCTACATAAACACAGCCATGACCCTAGTTCAGGTCCTTTTCACCTCTCATATGGACTACTGTAGTCTCTTATTTGGCCTCCATGCCTTAAGTCTTTCCCCACTCCAATTCATCCTCTGCTTAGCTGCCTAAGTGACTTTTCTAAAGAGCTGGTCCAACCATGTCACCCCTTCTACTTAATGCCTCCCTGCTCTCTCTGGGAACAAATAGGAACTCCTCTGTTGGACAGTTATGTTCTTTACAACCTTGTCCCTTCCTATTCTTTCCAGTCCAGGACATGTTCCTCATTTCCATAAACCCTACAATTTAGCTATACTGGTCTACTTGCTGCTACTCATACTATACAAAGCTACTGCTGATCAGCTCAACTCCAAGCCTTTTTATAGTTGCCTCTCATTTCTAGGAGGCTTTCTTCCTTCATTTCTGTCTTTCAGACCCTATAATTTCCTTCAAGATTCAACTCAAGTACCATCTTCTGCAGTGAACACTGTGGAAATGGCAGAATTGGTATCTCCTACTATATTCACTTTTTTCAGCTATGCCATGACATAAAAACAAGGATAATTTAACCAGATCTGACAATGTTTATTTAAAAAAAGTGAAATTGTAACAAAGATTACTTGAAATGTAGTTCCACATCTACTATTATTAAAAATAAATCCCACTAAGCTAAGACATTAGTGACAGCATGAAGACATCATGATTAATAAAATGCTTAAAAATCAAACTCTTGTTTCTAAAGTGATAATAGTTTATCACTTTTAAGTCTCCTATCTGCACATTAAAGAAAAAAAAGGAAAACAGTATTTTCCAATCTTTAAAGAAAAAGTCTTCCAAAGGAACCTGAATGGATCTTGAACCCAATTTGTTAAAAATTTAAGAAATCAACATCTTCCTATCAGTTTGTAAGAACAAATGATTGACATAAGGGAAGATTTTTAAAATGTACTGAGTGAACTGTAGAAACCTCTCTAAATAACTGGTGCATAAGATAGAAAAACTGGTATCAGGATTTATTAAGCATGGTCAATGATGCATTTCTTCCATCTAGATCTATTTATCATTGTGAGACGCCTTTTTAAAAAAAAAAAACCTATCCCAGCAAACAAAACTAAATATCAAAATAAACTGAACTTAGAATCAGACTTTCCAATTGTTATTATCAAAAAGTACTAAATTAACATTCTCAAAAATAATGAAGCATATCTAATCATATTGCTCTCCCTAGAATATTAATATTTTAGTGATCTCAAAAGAGGTTTTTGTGCCATTGACAAATTTTGTTGTTGTTGTTCAACTGTTTTTCAGTTATGAGCACTGACCTTCCAAAGTTTTCCTTTATAGAGGGAACAGATCTGGACTTTCCAGCTAACTTTCCTTTTTCCATTTGAAGTTCTGCTTGGTTTGAACTTCATAAAACAAGTGCTGTTTTGTGACAGGACCCTCACATCATGTCCTCCCTTTCCAGCCTCCTTTGTGTTGTCTTACTCATTTAGATTGTAAGCTCCTGGAGGGTAGCGATGGTCTTTCTTTTTCTTTTTTTTGAAGGGGGGAAGGCAAAGCAATTGGGGTTAAGTGACTTGCCCAAGGTCATATAGCTATTGTGTCAAGTGTCTGAGGTCACATTTGAACTCAGGTCCTCCTGACTCCAGGGCTGGGGCTCTATTCACTGCGTCACCTAGCTGCCCCAAGTCTTTCTTTTTCTTATGTGTATCCCTGGTCCTTAGCATACTGCCTGGCACATAGTATCTACTTGATAACTATGTACTGAATTGAATTATTGAATTATGATAATACCTGGGATAGAAATATAACATGCTAGCTGCCTCATAACATCTCTATTGTGAAATCACATAAGATCCTTTATATTACGTTGTGGTCTAACTGAAGAAGAGTTAATGAAATCCATTTCGGGAAGAACATCTGTGATGATCTCTGAAACCTACCTCTCAAAAGATAAAGTCTTAATTTTAAAGTTAAGAGACAATACAGTTAGTAAAAAAATACATTCCAACACTTTCACTGGGTTTTAAAAAAGTTAAACTCAACTAGTGTTTGGGTTTTTCTAATTACCCTTTGAAAAAACTCTCTTAAAAATTTCTGTAAACTTAGGCAAGTTAGAGTTGACAAATTTCAGATATTATAGATTTCCTTTTTCTACATTATAGCCTACATCTTCTGCCAAAAATTGATTTAGTTTGCTTAAGAACAATTTCTTGTCTTTACCAAAATGCATTCATAGAAGCAATCTTGAAAAACTAAATAACAAAAAAACCACAACCACAACAATAACAACAACAACAAAAAATCACTTTTGCCCATATGCTGTTTTATTTTTAAAAACTGCTATAAACATGCAGTTACTTTTGTTTGTCCCTGGAAAGTGGCAGCACATGGGTAAAGTAAAATATTGACTGGCTTTCTATTCAGAGATGGGTAGAGAATGACGGCTATAGGAAATTAAGTAGGATCATAGGATTACAGATCTAGAGGCAGAAAATACCTTAAATATCATGTAGAGGGTAGTTAGATGGTATAGTAGATAGAGCACTGGCCCTGGAGTCAGGAGGTCTGGAGTTCAAATCCAGCCTCAGATACTTACTAGCTGTGTGATCCTGGGTAAGTCACCTAACTTCTGCTGCCAAAAAAAAAAAATCAACTAGTTCAACCTCCTCCTTTTACAAATGTGGTAACTGAGGTCCAGAATGGTTAAGTGATATGCCCAAAGTCACACACAAAGTGGAAGAGGAAAGCTTTAAACCAGAATCCTCTGACTTCAAGTGCAGAGCTTTCTTTCTTGGGTAATAAATCTACATGCTTATCTATTTAGGAAGCTTCTGGTGAGCAGATAGATAAAATGAGGCAGGGGGGAAGACATATACATGGGAGCAACAAGGATGAAGAGCAAACCTAAATTCCAGTCCCAGGCAGGTCAGAAATCTCTGAAATTACACTTATTCACACAAACACATGCTGCTTTAACCATGCCCCCTGATTTTTTTCATCAATGTTTTATTTTACTGTTTTATCAGCAGGCATCATAGAGCTCTATGTATACCAGAGGCTTGTCATTTTAGAACAATGTGATTTTCACACAGCAAGTGGAGGTAACACCTTCTCATTCCCACTTAGTAACTCATTCCCCCACTCACTGGACAGTAGCATGTCTGTGACCAACTCACTGTAAAGGAAAACTACAGTCATAGAAAACCTGCTACAATAGATTCAGGGGAATACACATTTTAAGTCGCCTTTGATATCAAGGCCAAGCAGGATAAAGCTTGAGGGAGAAATACCTACCTACAAAAGTGAAAGTTGGAAATAAAAAGACAGACGTGAAAAGGGGGAAAAAAAAACTTTCAGAAGTAAAAGAGAAATTACAAGCATCTGAAAAATTAAGTTTTGTGGGAAAAAAATCTATGTTAATGCTAAGTTATCATTTCAGGGGTCCTGGAAGGAAATTGGGATCTTGCAAAGAACTCTATGAGGGCTGACACTCAATGAGGCAGAAGGTATTGCAATACCTGATTAAAGTCAGCCAAGAAGCATTTCCATGATAAAAACTGACATTTCTATAGAGCTATAAGGTTTTCAAAGCACTTTTATAAAGGATAAACGGAATGATAGGAGTGGAAAGCAAAGAACAAGGGGCTGGGAAGCAAAATAGGATGAGGATAAAGAGGAAAGAAGTGTCAGTGATTCTATGCATATGAATCCTAAGCATACATTTTCAGACCTGTTCTCTATATATCAAGTAGTAAAGTGATGGAGAAAGGTCTTTTACTGTTTAATTTTTTCCATAATGTCTGACTCTTCATGATCCCATTTGGGGTTTTCCTTGCAAGGATACTGGAGTGGTTTGCCATTTCTTTCTCCAGCTCATTTTACAGATGAGGAAACTGAGGCAGACAGGGTTAAGTGACTTGCCCAGGGTCATACAGCTGGTAACTGTCTGAGGCTAGATCTGAACTCATGAAGATAAGTATTCCTGCCTCAAGGCCAGGCACTTTATCCACTGCCCCCGAAGAAGAGTCTAGAAAAGAGTTATTTTAATATGACAAGCCTTGAACTTGTTTGCACATAAAATGCAAGAATAATAATAACTAACATTTATACAGTTCTTATTTCATGCCAGGCACTGTGCTAAACACTTTACAATTATCTCATTTGATCCTCACAATCGCCCTGGGACATAGGGGCTATGATTATCTCCATTTTACAAATAATAAGACCGAGACAAAGGGCAAGGGACTTGTCCAGGGTCACACTGCTAGTAAGTGCTAGAGGCCACACATGAACTCAGGTCTTCCTGACTCTAGGCCCAGAACTGTACCCTCTGTGCCACCTAATTGTCTCAAAAGAGGAAAGCAGGAGAGACAGAGAAAAGAATGACAAGAGAGAGATAAGAAAGGAAACCAATATAAAAACCAAAAAGGTCAGAAGTCAAGGAAACAAGTAGAAAGGTTGGCTTTGGAAGAAATGAAGACACTTTTGAGACAGAAATGGATAGAAGTAATAAGTTAATTTGTTTAGAAAGAGTGGTGATCAAAAAAGTTAAAAATTTAAACCTAAAGTCTGCCTAACTGAACTATGCTTGGGGCAACTGAATTCTCAGAAGAAAATATTTTAGACATTTTTCCTATGGAACAGTGGTTCTCAATGTTCCTAATGCTGCGACCCGTATGTGGGCGTATCTGCATGTGGGAGGACCTGCCTGGAGACAGATAGAGGAGCAGTGTCTAGGTTCCTAAGACCATAGGAAATATGTGTTTTCCGATGGTCTTAGGCGACCCCTGTGACCCCTGTGAAAGGATCATTCGACCCCCAAAGGGGTCACAACCCACAGGTTGAGAACCACTGTTACAGAATATCACTGGCATAGGGGCGGAGTCAAGATGGCGGCACAGAAGCAGGAGAACCCCATGAGTTCCCCCCATAACCACCTCAAATACCTACAAAATATGACTCTAAACAAATTTTAGAGCTCCAGAACCCACAAAATGACAGAGTAACAAAGTTCCCACTAAAGTCAGCCGGGCAGGCAGGCGGGAAGGATTCATCCCAGTGTGCTGCGAGCAGAGCCCAGCCCCATGTGGTTTTAGCCCCAGGGTGTCCAGGAGAAGCTGTGGCTGGAGCTTTCAGGAGAGCAGATCACCGGCAGCTGTGGTGGTTTCCAGAATTTTCAACCCATAAGAGCCAAGGACAAAGGGAAAGGTTAGTGGACCTCGGCTAAATTTGGGAACAGAAAATCACTGGTGTAATTATCTTCGCAATATTTTATAATAAGGTCTCTGATATATATTTTAATACAAAATAGATCATTTTGAGTCTTTATTTCACCTGAAGTGAAGGATAGCATCAGAGTGAAATGTTTGCCAAGACCAACACACTGGCATTTGAAATCATTGAGTCTCATGTTGGATTTTCAGAAGAAAAATAAAACTTTTCAAGAAAGTGTTAGGGTAGGGGACCTTCTGCTAATGTCAACCTATCTCATCTCCTCCCTGCCTCAAAGCCCCAAATTCCAGGCCCTTTTAAGTATTCTATTAAGAAGTGATCCATTCATCCTTTTCTTCTCTGACATAAGCCCCAGGGATTGGGCCAACAGTGCCCCTCTAGCTGCCAAACACAATTTCTCCCTTTGCCTTTTAAAAATGGATTATTGGTGTTCTTTTCTTTCCTTTTAAAAAAAATCAATCATTTCTCAATAGTTTTCCCCTACCAAGAACAATAACAATCTTGCCTTATGACAAGTAAGTATAGCCAGGCAAAACGAGTAAACATATCGGCCATGCCTGCCAACGTATGCCTCATGCTTTCCCAAGAGTGCATTTCTTCTCTGCTAAGTGATGGGAAGTATACTTCCCCATTGGTCCTCCAAAGTCACAAAAGGACACTGCATTGATCAGAGTTCAGAAGGCTTTCAATGCTATACCCCTATATATAACTGCCAACACCCATTCTTCCAACGTGGCTCTCTCCTTCTCTCAGGCCCATTGTTGAAAGGTTCCTGAAGCAGACACATAGACTTCTGACAAATTCTAAGAATCTCCATGTTAAGTACTGAAAAGAATAAAGTAAAATTGCAAAGCTATAAGAAGTCTATCATTATTCCTGGTGTTAGACTCAGTGACACAAAGTGGCACTATTTTGGGTGCAGCAGGTAGGTAGCTGGTAGGGAAAGGAGCAAAGGACTCTTAAATATCTTGATTTTTAGAAATGCATATATTTCTTTTGAAAAAGATATATTCTCAAAAAAATATATTCTTATTTCATTAAATAGTTTACAATGACATATTAAACAGTTACATTCATTTTTTCAAAAATTTGAATTCCAAATTCTTTCTCCCTCCCATCTCTCTTCCATCCCTTGAAAAGACAAGCAACATGATATCAATTCGATGTGAAATCAAATGCATATATATTTCTAATGCCAGAAATTACCACTACCCAAGACACATGAAGTACTTATTTTATGATGAGCCAAGTTACCGTATATGCCAATGAAGAGTAACACACAGGGGTTGCAAGTTTCTAACTTTGTATGGACTATACGATTGCCTAAAATGTAAGTGGAACTAGACTTAAGATTGGTTCCTAGAGAACCAATCACACCAAATTCTGCCCTCTCAAATTCTTCCATTCCTCCACACATTTATGTACAACACAAATAAATTTCACAAAGTACTTTACAAATATTATCTCATTTATCCTCACAAGTCCAATTTAATGAGGAGGAAACCAAGGCAGGTGAAGGTTAAGTGACTTGCCCAGAGTCACACACAGTCACATAAACTGTGAGGTTGGATTTGAACTCTGGTCTCCCTCACTCCATATCCATAGCTCTATTTTGTCACACATACACATCAATACTTTGATATAACACCCAGGTTTGGAAATGCCACATAGATTAAAGGCTTTAGATCCCTTAAGTATTTCACTAACCAAACTCTTTAGGCTAGGACACAGAGATGGAACCAAGTTATTACACTGAATCTCAGTGTTATAGTAAAATATCATAGAATAATTTCAGAAATGGAATACATCATTTCAAAATACCATAGAATGATTTCAAAAATAGAATAATACATAATTTCACAATATCATAGAATAATTTTAGAGAAAGAAGGGACCCTAAATACTACCTAGTCTAATCCATGCCTGGGGGAAAAAAACTTCCATCCATAAAAGATAGTCAATCACTCAGGCTTTATTTAAAGAGTATGAGTAAGAAAGTACCTATTTCCTAAAGCAGTTCATTCCATTTTGACATAGTTCCAATGGTTAAGGAAAATTTTTCTTGCATAAAACCTAAATAAGCCTCTTTAAAACTTTCAGAGGGTCCTTTGAGACCAAGCAGAACAAGACTAATCCTTCCAAATAACATCTTTTTTGGTGACTTGAAAACAATTATATCATCCTATTTCCACCTCCCAATTTTTTCTTCCAGAGTCCCTCCCACTATTCCTTATATGGTTTGAACTCAGAGATTTCCACCATCCTGGCTGCCCTCCTCTGGAAGCTCTGTAATTTATCAATTTTCTTCCTAAAATATGTAATCAAGAACTGAACATAATACTCAGTAAAGGAAAACAATCACTTGGTTAGTCCTGAAAACTCTGACTCACTTAATGCAGCCTCAAGATGGCACTGTTGAAAGAAGATGCCCATAGACCAGAGAGAAGCTAAACAAACTGCAGTCCATGAGTGGAATGGAAGTGTCACTGTGCTGGAAGAAACTATGATATGAAAAATATAGAGAAGCACGGGAATAAATATTAACCATACAAAAGCAGAAGCAGGAAAACAATATGCAAAAGGATAACTAAACTGAAAAAGAAGGTTGTGTAACTATAATGACCTGGCACCAAAGAAGACATGGCAATGTACCCACCTCCCACCCCCACCTTCTTTGCAGAAGTCAGGCACTACGTATGTGCTTTCATAAAACGACTACGAAAAGAACCAGTCAATACGTTTTACTGACACAGAATTAACTAATGTAGCAAACTTAAAATTTACAAAGTGTCTTTTAGTGACTGTATGTTCAAACGGGATATGATCCTAATTACAAACATCTACACAGTACAGGACATTATTCTCACACAAGTTTGTGGACAGGAAAGAGCATTTATGAAACATGTGGTAGCTGGGAAGAAGTTTAGTGGGATTAGTCAGAAAGAGAATGAATAAGGGGGAGGTAAGTCACATATTTTTGCCCCTTCGATAGAGAATTGTTGAAAGATCGTTAGACTAGAAGTTCAGAGACGAGGTTTCTCAAATGAGCTGCATGACTCTGAATTGAAACCTCTCTATACCTCAGTTTCCTTCATCTGAACAATAAGAAAGTTGAATTAGTTTATCTCTAAGGTGCCTTCCTGCTCTGACGTCCTATGATTCCATGCTTAGAGGTGGCATGAAAGGATAACCTTCAGGGAGAAAGTCACCTTCTCCATACGTTGACTGCTCCTACAATAGGTGATACTGTTGCTAAACAAAGATTATAACATGTGATGATAATTCTTAGGAAGATAAAAGCAGGTGGTAGAGAGATACTAATGCTTTTCCCCCTTTGGCACTAGACATCCTGTCTCATTTTCCAGCTTTTATGCTTCCATCTTCTTATCACTGGCCATTCTATGTATACTTAAAAGCCTTTTAGGATCCAGACTTTTCTACTCTAGTCATACTATTGCCCTCCTTCTGTGTTCATTCTCTTCTTCCTTCATAGAATCACAATCTCAGAGTTAGAAGGGATCTTGGTGGTGGTTCACACCTGAACAAGAATCTCTTCTACAAAGTACTCAACAAGTGGTCTTCAGCCTATACTAGAAAAGCTCAAATGAGGGGGAACCCAATATCTCCCAAAGCAATGGATTTCACTTTTGAATAGCTCAAACTTATTGGGTAATTGTTCTTTACATACAGCCTAAATCTCTCTGCAGTTTCTACTCACTGTCCCCTACTTCTACTCTCTGGAGCAAAAAAGAACTAGTATAATTCCTCTCTCAGAAATTCTTCATTATTGTGAACTTATTAATCATCAAATACAACTATGTGAATAAGCAAAGAATAAGGAAATGTATAAAAATTGTGAACTGTTATGTATTTGTTTGCTTTATATGTACGTATGCATGTATGTATGTGCACACATATGGATACACATAAAACAGACATATATATGAGGTGTCCCAAAATTCTTAGTACAGTTTTAAGCTTTAATAACTTGAAAAGTAAAAATGTTACAAATTACAAAAAGCACTATTTTCACATTTAATTTTGAGAATAATATATCCCTTAGATTTTTTTTCTGTGGGGTCCTATCAAGATTGTCACACATGCAGCCAAACCTTATTCTTTGGAAGATCTTAAGGCTAGGATTACAAATACAACCCTTTCAACCACTAAGCAGCAACTGATGATAGGTTTTTATTTTTCTTAACTTTCAAAAAATCAACTATAATGTTGTATAGCACAAGATAGTGGTTATGTTGAATTTTAATAAGAAGCATGTTAGGATTTAAAAATTTCAAATAACTAACATTTAAATTTTTTTGTATTATATTTGTGGTATTTAGATTTATGAAGTCATCAAAATTTAAAACTGTATTAAGACTTTCAGGACACTCTGTACATTAAAATGATAATAATAACATGAAAGTTCAAGTACTTCGCCAGCTGCCATGACCTTCCTAAGTCTTCTCTGCAGATAAAGTATCCTTAATTTATTCAATCAATCCTGGTTGCATCTCTGGATGATATCATGCTTACTAATGGCCATTCTCAAATTAGGCACACAGAACTTTACATAATATTTCAAATGTGGAGCAACCCAGGTGGAATCCAGTGATTTCTGCCAATGCTGCTATAATCAGATTATATTTTTCTGCTAGCAGGCATTTTGAATTAATACATTATTTCATTCTACATGCTGCATGTCCAAGAAAGGTGCAAAAATTTTGAGCTGAAAAGAAACACAGAGGTCATTTAGTACAATTCCTTGATTATTCACACAAGGAAAATAAATTCTAGAAAAGGGAAGTGGTGGCCCAAGGAAATAAGAAGCAAAGGCAATATTTGAACCCAGGTCAGCTGATACCAAAGCCAGGGTTCTTTCTGCTAAACTGTGCTGTTTCTACTTTGTTATAAGCAGTGAGCTTTGGTCAGGGGGAAAATTATCCCGTGATGCATTTATTGAAGGTTACCAGGAAGATCAGATCTCAGGAACAGTCCACTGAACCAAAGAATAAGTCTGGTAACTAGGGAGGTATCCCTGAATGAACAAGTCAAGCCAGGGATGCTTTCCAGGCAGCCTGGATGATGGTCTTAGAATGAATGTGCCCCCATTATAATTCTGAAGAGTATATACACAAGGTACCAGTGTCTTCAACTGAACAAGCATTAATTAAACACCTACTCTGTGCCAGGCACTGTGTTAGATGTTGAAGATACAAAACAGAAACTAAGCAGTTCCTTCCCCCAAGGAATTACATGATTTTAGGAGGGAATAACATCCTCATAGACCAATTGATACAAAATATGCACAATGTAAATATACCAAGGTACAAGGTACAAAGTTACTTCAAGGGGGAGAACAAATAACTGGGAAGATCAAAACAGATCTCATGGAGAAGCACTTGAGCTGAGTTTTTAAATGAATTGGGGACTGATTCCAAGAGGAATGGCAGTAGTGAAGAAACAGCATTGTAGATGTCGGAGAAAGTTTATGAAAGCGCAACAAGGTGGGAAATGACATGTATAGGAAATATCAAATAGACCTGTTTGGTGGAGGGGCAGTGAGGTGACATAGTAGATTGTGCACAGAGTCTGGAGTCAGGAAGTCTCAGCTTCCTGAGTTCAAATCCCACCTCAGACCCTTACTAGTTGTGTGACCCTGGGCAAGTCACTTCACCCTATTTGTCTCAGTTTCCTCATCTATAAAAGGAACTGAAGAAGGAAATGGCAAACCATTCCAGTATATTTGCCAAGAAAACCCCCAAGGGAGTCATGAAGAGCCAAACATGATTGAAATGACTGAATAACAGCTAATTTGGCTGGAAGGTAGAGTGGAATAATGTTAATTAACTTGGAAAAACAGCTTGGAGAAAAATTTTGAAGGGCTTCAAATGTCAAACACAGAAAGGTTTATTTTATCCTACAGGAAAATGGGAGCCACTGGAGTTTCTTGTGCAGTAGAGTAGCACGGTCAGATCTGAGCTTAGGAATACCAATTTGGCAGCTGTGGAAACAGCATGCTGTCAAGAAAACAGATGGTATGTAAGCAGCTAGGGAGGCACTGTAATCATCTATGCAAAAGTTAATGGTGGTCTACACTGGAGTGGTGGCTGTATGAGTTGACCTATGGTGACAGATTTCAAGATGTTCTAAAAGTAAACACGGTAAGACTTGAAAATCAACTGGATATAGTAGGTAAGGGACAGTCAAGGGTTAGAAATTTCATAGGTTGGGAATATGGATGCCTGGAAGTATAGCATCCATGGCAGAAAAAAGAGAAGTAGGAAATAAGGGTAGACTGGGGTGGGGGGTGCAAGATAATGAATTTTGGAATGTTTGAGATACCTCTAGGATATCCAGGAGGAACTATCTGTCATAGAGTCATAATGTGTGACAGGAGCTCAAAAGAGATGAGGGTTAAATGAGTAGGTTAGGAAGTCATCTACATAAAAAAGATGATGAATCTCTGGGAAATGGTGAGAGCACTAACAGAGTTCTGAGGCAGAGAGGGACCCAAGACAGAGTCCTAGGGTAGCCCCACAAATAAGGGAAGGAACATGAGTGATGATTCAACGTAAGACACTGAGGAGTGGCCAGACCCATGAGAAGAGAACCAGGAGCAAGCAGCATCTCGAAAACCAAGGGATGAGGCAATATCCAGAAGGAGAAGGTAATTAACAATGTCAAATGCTGCAAAAGTTAGAAACGATAACGTTAAAAAAAAAAAAAACTAAGGGGGAAAAAGAACATTCTATTTAGTAACCCAGTAACAATCAGTATTCTTCAAGAGAACATTTCCAGTCAAGCTGTGGAGTCAGAAGCCAGCTTACTAGAAAGAAGCAAATGGGAAGTTAAAGAAGGCAGGGTGAGTATGGGCTGTTGATCTGAGAGTTTGTTGTTTGACTTTCTGAAATTTAAAGTCATTCTCAGTCTGGTTCCATCCCAACTTTTGAGGCCTAGTACATATTACTACTCTTCACACTCTCCATATTCTAGCTCCATTGACCTAGTGTTTCTGTCCTTAATGTACAGAATTCTACCGCATACTTTTTACATAGGTCTGTTTGTGAGCTTCCTTACCCAACTCATACTGTTATCTGTGTGACACTGGATATTCACTTACTTGGCCTCAGTTTCCTTATTCTTAATATGAGGCATTTGTACTAATTCATCCAGAAGGTCTTTTCTAACTTAAAATCCTATGACCTTTTTGTACAATTAAAAAAAAAGTCCCCTTATACTTTGGATTGTTAGTGAACTTTTATTCCCCCACAATCTGCTTCTTTTCTCATTCAGTTTAGTAATTTTAGAGTCTGTTTCAATTAGAAACTTAGTGCTCACCATGGAGAATCATACTATGGTAAATAATAGATTTTCATTTAAGAATGCTTCTTCTCAGCCAGATGCACATTCTGGGCATCATTTTACAGAGAGTTTCACAACACACATGAGATTTTGGCACAGAATGGTCTCCTAATATTTCCTGCTTGTTAATCTGTTAAGGATTCAGAACACAAGGCTAAAGTGTGCTGTCAGAGTAAAATGTATGTTGTCTATGTAAAATGGAAAGCAGAAGAAAAGAATAACAATAAAATTAAGTTACTTTGCATGTCCTTAATGGTCAGTTTTGAATGGAATCGGTATTTTCAAATATTCTTAAAATCTATTCTTAGAGGGTGGCTACGTGGTACAATGAATAGATCACTGGCCCTGGAGACAAGAGGACCTGAGTTCCAATTCGACCTCAGACATTTAACACTTACTAGCCCTGTGACCTTGGGCAAGTCACTTAACCCCAATTGCCCTGCCTTCCCCATTCCAAAAAAGCAAAATTTAAAAAAAAAAACCATTCTTTAAAAAATGGTCTTAATATGTCTCTAAAAGAACTCTATAATATGTACTAAAACCACTGTAGGCTATTGATTCATGACAGTTTCCCAGAAGGCAGTATAATTATAAAAATAAAAGAGGGTAACACGATAACAACAAACTGTCATTTTATAACACAAACAATAATCTGAGGCTATTGTACTAGATCATCTTCACATCCCACGAACCTATTATTTCTCACAAAGATTTGCAGCCCTGTCAGCTGACATGTCAGTGTGCACAATATTAATTTTAAAAACAAAATATACAAGAAATATTTACTGCCTAAAAACAATCTTATTTTTTAGTTGGCTATTTTAAATGGAACTTGAATGGAGGAAGAAAAATAGTTATTAAATGTATAATATACATATTAAAGAACTATAATTTTTAAAATGAAATTTTACAGAACTATTTAATTTTAATTTGATAAACATATTTTAATACAATATTTCAAAACAAATACAACCAATTTAACAGGAAAAAAATTTTCATAAGTGAAATCAGAGCATGCTTTCCCCTCTACACACATATACATCCCCCAAATGCAAATGAATGTCTGATAAGAACAAATCTATTGCAAGTAATTACACATCAAGTAATGTTTTCAGGCCATTTCCCCCTGTTTAGTTGAGCATATAATAGTCTAGATTAGTTTTCAAATTCAGGCAACATATCTGAAAGAAAAAAATCTTTTCTACTCTTTAAATATTTTGGTCTTTCATTCTTGCTCCTAGATTTGTATCATGTTTAGTATGACAAAATAATATTTAATACACATTAACAACAATGCCTAACACTATCTTCAGGATCAATTATCTAACACTCTCAGGACCAGAGTTAGAATCCATATGCCAAATGTGAGTGACATCTTATAACACTATTTTCTCTATTGGGGACAACCTGCATTAATACTGTTTGAGCTCACAATCCTAAAAAGCCAGTACTAATCTGGGGGGAGGAGGGGGAGACGATTGCTAAATACTGCTAAGAAGATTGATGTGTTAGTTCTAATTCTGGAACTGGAACAAACAGGAATGTGTCTTCTTTGTCAGAAGCCAAGTCCTGGCTAGGGCTAACACTAAGATACCATACTGCTGTGCTCTAAAGATTTAACATTTTATAGGTAAAGAAATACAACCTTTTCAGGCTATTGGTTCTGATGTATGCCACACACACATATAATGCAAATGTATTAAGTACATTAGTTGACAAAAAAAGCTATCTGTATGATATTAGCAACTGATACTATCAGGCACAGATATTGTGTAAATAAAGGAATTATGCATTTTTCATTAAAATAATATTGACAAGACAATTTGAATACAAAAAGCATAAATCAACTCCAAAAAAATTATACCAGCAAGAATTTGCATTTATTTATTTGGAGGAGAATTTAAAATGAACTCCATTCATCTAAAGAAATGAAATATTTAAAAACCACTCTGCTAAGTCCCTTAAGCTAAGATGATTGCTGCTGTGACTTGTACTGTACTCAGTAAATATGTTGCCAAGACCCCAAATAATAATAAAATGTAATCTTAAAGCATACTGCATTAAATTGTCAATTTAGGTAACATCCCTAACATCAAGTATTATGAATTCTCTTTGATCTGTGTATTACTAAGAAGAAATCCAGCAGACACAGTCCACCATAGCAATTTTTTAAAAAATGGATCAACTCTAGACTTTGCTGGAGTATTTTACTTTAGAGTAATTACTAAAATTGTTCATGTACCTTACACGATCAGTCTAATGAAAGCGCTGGGATCAACAATGGGTTTCTATGCTGAAGAATTAATATTCTATAAGAACTATAAGCTTCTTTTTATAGTTTCCATTTCTCAAAATCCATGGTTAGGGTGGGCAATGTATCAGCTCTTTGTCACTCACATCTGAAAAAGTCAACAGTGAAGAGTAGGCTGATTTCCAGGTCTAGGTGCTGCACCCACTTTAGGAAACAAATAGACTATTAGAATAAAGTGCATACAACAGTCATTTGACAAGGTTATTTCATTTGTTGATAAGACATCTCCACTCTTCAGAACAGTTCATGCTCTACTGTCTAATCTGGACATTTTAATTCAAAATTCCAAAGCTATCCCTGACCTAGATTGCAGGAAACAATCGCTAGGCAATTCTAGCAAAGTAGGACACTTTCTGACAAATGAAGGAGCAGTGAGTCAGAGTTCAAGTTCACCTAACTATGTATGTATCACCAACAGTTAGCTCATTCAATATAACAGAGAAAATAGGGAAATAAATCCTTTAGTGACTGAAGCTTTCTTTTTGGCAAACAAAAGTCTCATGGGTTGTCTCATGCCAAACTACAATAACCTCTTCAAGAATAAAACACAACAAAAACCCCATAGTTTATCTAACAGGTTATCTAACCTTGCTTTGAGAGGAGGAATAGAAAGGGAAGATCAAATGGGTGCCCACTCCTGTTTAATGGAGAAGAAAAACAAGATTTGGAAAAGAATTCTTGATTTTTATGTGGTCCTCTCTGGAAGGTGGGGAGGAGGTGAGAGAAGAAAAGAAAGGACTGGATGAAGGGATACTTGCCGAAAGGGGAATAAGGCAGGTTGTTACGCTGTTCTTCATTACAAAAATATGGCCCTCGTATTACTCTTAATGGATCTGTGCAGAGCCAGGCCAGCAGATGATTATCTGAATTCTGTTTTTTAAAACTAAAAACAATTCTCTGGAGGCAGCTGCTCTTTCAGATTTACTGTTATGCTCATAGTGCTTCTAAGACTACAAACATAAGACATACTGATGCAAAACTATTCACAGCATTCACCTTGAGATTCCCTAAAGAGCGTAGGGGCATACCACACATTGGTTACACCTCCATCAACTAATGTTTAACATTCCTTGGGTTCTATTCCATTTAGATAATTAGAGTTCTATGGCATAATCAACTATAGAAAATTAAAATGAAGACGCAAAATGAGAGAGCAAGCAAAGCATTTAAATAGGTAGGAAAAGTAACCAGAGCAATTAAGGGAAATGAATTCAGAATTCTGTCCTCATCTCTATATCCTGAGGAGGGCATTACAATCCACCCTAGGGAACACCTTATTTCTGTATCTGTTCTTAATGCCTTGAATATTTCAAATATACGTGTGTATGTGTGTTTGTACACACAGAGGCACACACCTCATGATGTTTCTGTGATACCATCCATCTAGAGTGTGTACCTTTTAAGAACAGTGCTGAGTAGTATTCAGTAGAACATAATGTGTGAACTTTGAAAACAGTGTGCCTTCACAATATTCTAATGAAAGTATATTTCTTCTACCTAATGTTAGCAGTTTGTTAGCATTAGGTAGAATAGATACCATCCTCAAGCATCTTATTGCTTACCTAACTACATACAGAACACTGAACCAACTATTATCTGTCTCTGTTGTCTTTATTAACATGCTTCAATTCTTAATTTTACCTTCAGACTCACTTATTTTCAGTCATGTCTAAAATGTACATGGCCTTAGGAGATATCTATTGCCCAGAACTGATTTTCAACCAAGATTCTCTATAAAACAGATCTATTGCAAAGTCATATTATTGCTGGAGAAAGGGAGTAGAAAAACAGTATTATAAAATAAGGTCCTACCAATTAAGCACTGTCAAATTATTTTAGGTGTGGAGGGAGGAACTTTGCAAACCATAAAATAAATAATAGCACAATGTCAAAAAGTTTCAAAACTGTGTTGATATATGCCTTTAAGGTTTCCTAGGAAACAACATAATGTAAAGGATGAGTCATTTTACAGTGACTTTAAATGGGGCATCATTTAGTAATTCATCATATAAAATCATAAAATTATTTTATGGAATCTAGTAGCATCTGTTTACAATTTATTTTAAAAACTCAAAACTTTCTTTAAGGAGATTAAAAAAGGTACACCGGGAAAGAAGTTCAAACTTTGTGTAGAATTCTTATGTGAAAACAAGACAGTCAAGATATTTTACATGCTCTTGGGCAATGAATGATGATAGTCAGCTTAAGTATGGTTTTAACAGTCTCCTATTGCTACCAGCAGGCACAATTGCTATAACCTATTTTTATGTTCCTAGAGTCCTATTTTAGACAATTCCTCAGTCATAAACTAGACAAGACCTAATATAGGTGAACCACATTACCCTCACCCATAGTGATGACATCAAAACTTCATCTTCCTGAATATAACCCTCAGTTTAAAAAAATAAATAAAAATCTTCAATTTTGAAGGAATGGTTTTTAACTTAAGTAGTATCAATGGAAAAATGGCTTTAACCAAGAAATATTATTATACTATTATGCAATATTATACAATAAATCTAGTATAATATATAACATGATGCCATAACAGTATAATATAAACAATACAGTATACTATAATTCAATAAATCTAGTATAAATAGTATAATGTACTATTATACAATATCATATAATAAATCTAATATAAGTAGTATAGTATAATAACATAATAATATGGCATATATAGTATAATAATATCCTATTATACAATAAATATAGCACAATTAGGATAATATAGTACATAATAACATACTATTGTACAATATCATTCGACAGCCAAATTCCTTTCTTGCATTCTTTTTACTTTGTTCACATTTATTCATGTACTTTGATACTATTATACTCTGATTTCCAAGAGGTTCTATCCATCATTATCGGAGAAATACAAAGATTCAGTTCATCAGAATATTTGCAGAAAATATGCAACAACCAAAACTGTGCATGTGATTCTTTTTCCCCACCCCCATCCCTAATTTAGGGGGCATGAAACTTTGCCACACTGCAACGCCACCCCTTAGTTCCCAAGCTGGGTAGACCTAGACTTAAATAAAAGAAACATTAATACAGCTACTCTACTTGAAAAACTCCAAGAAACACTATGGAAAAGTGGCAGGAAAAATGTCATCCATAACTAAAAACCATTAATGACTTGGAAAATAACTGACTAGACTTCTATTTACACTGATCACTTAACAATTTGAGATTTGCTCAGTTGTTTTTCAGTCATGTCCAATTCTTTGTGACCCCTTTTGGGCTTTTCTTGGCAAAGATATTAGAATGGTTTGCTGTGTCCTCCAACTTATTTTACAGATGAGGAAACTGAGGCAAACAGGATTAAGTGACTTGCCCAGGGTCACACAGCTGGTGTCTAAGGCTGGATTTGAACTCCTGTCTTCTTCACTCCAAGCCCCGCATTTATCCACTGAATCACCAAGCTGCCTTTGAGATATATTTAGTTGATAAAAATTCCTAACACATTAATCAGGTGTTTGCTTTTGGAACAAATAAGATAGTAAAGAAAAATTAAACTGTTCAGAGGAATGACAAATACCCTTTCTCCTAACAACTCTATCAGCCAAATAATAATTTTAGGTCTAGGGCAGATTTTGCAAATACAGGCTCTAATCTACCAACATGCATTACCTCCAAGTGTGGAAAATTAATCTTTATTATTTCGGTCCACACCATTTTAAACATAGAAATACTTCATTACAATATGTATAAATGATTTTTCCTTCTCAATTTGCATACTTAATTTTCGTATCCGAAGTATATAAACAGGGATGTACTGAAAATATTGAGAAGTTTCTCCTTTCTTCTTTTCCTGCCAAAAAAAAAAAATAGCAAGCTAACCCAAAGAGTAATAAACAATTAAAAAAAAAAACCTTGAAACAATTTCAAATCACAAATATCTGTTATTTCCTGACATGATAGAAAAAAAATATTTCAAAGTAAAAGACATAAAAGAACTCCTATTTGAATCCTTCAAGAGAAAAAATAAAAAGGCTACACCAGCCTGCTCTCCTGACAAGAGAGCCAGGACATAGCAACTTTGGGAGCAAAACCAATTTTATAACTAATTACTCTCTACATTTGAATGCCCTTTAAGTTGACCTAGGACAGTAAGCTAGTCCTCTTTCATTTTATGTCTCCCTAAGGACTACCATGCTCCCCCCTAGACAGAGCAAAAGCTTAATAAATGTTAGACAGATAAAATGATGAATTAACAAGGAACTGAATTAGTCAACATGTGAACCAGGGCAAAGTCAAAATCATTTTTGTAATTTTCTAGAAATATTTTACTATAAATCTATTTGGAAGTTTTCAATACTATGCTATCAAATTCCCCTGCAACTACATACAACTCATATCTCAATATAACAAAAGTTTACCAATACTATTACCTTTTGATTTTTTTTTTAATTCATCATCACAAAGTAAAAAGAAATAGCCCAAAAGGGCTGGACCAAGTAAGCAGGTCCATAGGCACTGTTCCTGTTCATAGACACTTGCCATAGGGGTGGCTAGGTGGCACAGTGAAGAGAGCACCAATCCTAGAGTCAGGAGGACCTGACAGTTCTAATCTGGCCTCAGACACTTAACACTTACTAGCTGTGTGACCTTGGGCAGGTCACTTAATCTCAATTGCTCTGCCTTTCCCCCCTCCAAAAAACAAAAAACAAAGACACTTTCCAAACATGCATGTACCCTGGTCTCATTTCTATGTCTACCATATGAAGACATATCTACTTGATCCCTAAAAGCTCATATAAAATTAATAAAGAAAATTTGAATTACTATTGCCTGACTGATTCATGTGGGAGGCCTTTCCATTTTCCTGGGGTCTCTAATAACTACCTAATATAAAATATTAGAAACAATTCCATACAATCAAAACCCCATCTTTAATATTAAGGATATCTCTGTCTAGTCAGAGCTTGTGGTTGTACCAAGCTAGTAATATTAAGAAATAGTTGGACATAAGAAAAAGGAAGGATCACTGATATGGGAGACAAATACCTCTAGCAAAGATTTCCTTGGTGTGCTTTTGGCACAGAGATCAGCTGTGCAGTGTTAAGTACCATTATAACTCTAATAGTATACTAGCAATTGAAGCATTAGGGTCCAAGTGAAGAAAAATATTGTACTTTCCATCTCTCTGTTAGCCTCCTGCAAATTTCATCTAGAAAAGCTCCCAAATCGATACAGTTCAAGTAGGTCCTACTCCAAACATTCTATAGGCTTGTTTTCATTTCCATAGCTTTGCACTATTTTGAAGGTTGAAATTGCTTATAATCTTCCACCATCTACCTTAGTAAAGTTTTAACCAAGCCATGCTTCTGCAAACATGTCTCTCAACTTGGCAAGAAGATCAAGTACTTTCTGGTTAAGGTAATTTTGTGGCCTCTTTTTGACCTTTTCAACTATGATGATGGCTATGTATCAGAAGAGGTTGATTTGAAACTACAACAATTTTTTATAATATGAAGAATTTTTTTCATAATTATCCCTTTTATTAATTTGACTTTTATTTTGCCCTTTGCTCGAAGCGATGATGGTCTGACTGAGCAGTGATCAGTCATTTCCTATTAACATAAATCGTTTTTTGTTTGTGTGTGTATGAAGTATTTGAGTGCTCACCACGTCTACGATCCTTTAATTTTCTTCTGGAAGAAAGTATTCTTGATATACTCATCTGTGGCTTCTGAAAATATGAAAAGCTATTTTTTCCAACATATTTTTCATCACCCTTTCCCATGCCCACCTTCACAATGAAGTCACCAAGAATTCTCTCCTGGTCAGACTAAATGTGTTTGATCTAGGATAGCGAACCACAATTTAGGACAGAATGACTACAACAACATCAATGAATAGATCACTTGGAGGGAATCCAATACCCTTTAGGAAGGGTATGGACAAGTTAGAACTTTAATTTTATAATAATAATAACAACAATGACCATTCTGCAGTTGTGCCATATCTCTCTGCAAGACTGTAAGTGGAGAAGAGAGGAACAATATCTTATCAGAACTCTCTATTTTCGGGGGCTTACTTTGTAAAGAGTTGTGTGACTTGGCCAGATGAGACTCTGAGAAGCCATTAAGCCCCCCTGGCTTTGAAAACCCAGAGATACCTCTCTGGTAACTGACTAGGTATGGATGTAATGGTCAGATGGCTGGAAGCCCGTCTGCTGATCTGTTTCTTTATCTTCTTGTAACTTCTGTTTGTATTCTCTGAAGTTCAGGTGCTGACATTTTTCCCCTGAACTAGGTAAATGATATGTTTGATTGAAAAAAAAAAAAAAAGAACTCTCCATTTTCTCTTTGCACAAAGGAGTTAGGTAATAAATATTTGTGGAACTGATTAATCAATCAATGCAGGAACTACATTAAGTGATGAGAATGAAATTACTGTATTGCATTGTAATACGTTGCATTGCAATGTATTGTATCATAATACCTAAGAACGCCCCTTCCTCAAAGGGATGGCTCAAATTCTTGAAGTTTTTCTGTACCGATCTCCCTCTTTGCAATGTTTTCACAGTTATAAATTGGAAGCTAGATGGGAGATTATTCCTAGTTTTGGGGGCCACTCTGAAGAAATTTAATTCCCTCCTCCATATCTGCTCCTCAAATAACTGAAGACAGCTATCATATTTCCCTTAGTTTTTTTTCTCCAGGCTAAAATTTCAACGTCTATCAACTGAGAATCATATACCATATCTCATAATACTCTTCACGCTCTTTTGAAAATGTTCAAGTTTAGAGAGAGCAAAAAAAAAAATTAATTGGAGGTACAAGAGTCCTAAAATCTCAAGAGACATAATGAAAAAAGTAAGACTAGAAGATTAGTACTTTGGGAATTCAAATTATACTATAGGGATGCAATCAAAACTATTTAGTACTAGTTAAAAAAATAAAGGGTGGCTTGGTGGCTCAATAGGTAGAATGTCAGGCCTGGAGTTGAGAAGACCTGAGTTCAAATCCAGCATCACACATGTACTAGCTGTATGACAATGAGCAAGTCACTTAACCTGTGTTTGCCTCAATTTACTCATCTATAAAATAGGGATAATAATAGCACCTACTGGGGCTGCTAGGTGGTGCAGTGAATAGAGCAGCGACCTTGGAGTCAGAAGGACCTGAGTTCAAATGTGGCCTCAGACACTTACCACTTACTAGCCATGTGACCTTGGGCAAGTCACTTAACCCCAAGTGCCCTGATTTCCCCCCTCCAAAAAAAGCAAAATAATAATAATGATGATGATGATGATGATGATGATGATGATAGCACCTACCTCTCAGAGCTGTTGTGAGGGTCAAATGAAATAATAATTGTAAAGAACTTAGCATACTGCCTGGCACATAGTGTTCGACAATATAGTGTTCAATGAACTCAAAAACCTATCTTATTTGGGGAAGAACAAGCATTAAAAAAGTTTTAGAAGAGAACTAGACAGAGTAACTTTCACAGATATGGCCAGGAGAAGAATTCTTAACTAAGAAAAGGACATAAGTAGTCACCAAAGCTAAATATATAATATATGAAATTGAAAAAAATCTGCATAACTAATCAAAGCAATTAAGATTAAAAGGGAAGCATTCAAGTAGAAAAAAAAAACTCTTTGAATCAAATTTCTCAGTATTCAACCTCTTTTTGAAGTCCCCCAGAATGTGGAAATCACTCCACAATATTAGTCATATATTGCAGTTTTCAGTGTTTGTGTTTTGCCCACCTCTGAACTTGAAATCTATTAAGGGTAAGACATAAACACAAATAAATAATCTATTAGACAAGCATTATAGTGTTATGATTTCGCCATTACTGGAGGTTGGCTGCCAACTCTTCAAGAATGTTATGAGATTTTGATTCTATTACAGGCCACAGTAAATTGACCTCTGATGTAGATTATTCTAATTTTTAGTTTCTATGCTTCTAATTATAGTTGAATTAGATTTGCTCACTATAAATGACCATATGAAAACACATCACAAAATATTAATAGTATGATAACTTTAAAACAATTTCAGGTATAATTTAGGCAAACCATTTAACTTCCCTTGGCTTTAAATTTCCTCATTTATAAATTGAGAGAGTTGGTTTTAAAAAGCCTCTGAAGTCTTTCCAGTTGTGTGTGTGTGTGTGTGTGTGTGTGTGTGTGTGAGAGAGAGAGAGAGAGAGAGAGAGAGAGAGAACACACATAAAACTCTCACATCATGCAAATTCACAAAGATGATAAGAAATAGGAACAGCAAAGTTGGAGAGACTGTGTGAAAAGAGGATTGCTATTAATATCCTGGGAATTAATCTACCCATTCAAGATATTAATCTGGAATCATGATATTAAGGTGTATAAACTGTTCACATTAAACATATAATATGCCACAAATAATTGAAAAATAGGGATTGCTTCAACTATATAAACTATGTGTTAGCGCTCTTTGTAGTAGCAAAGAACTGGACACTAAGTAGATGCCCATTGATTGGGGAATGGCTGCAAAAACTGAGAGATATGAATGCAATATTACTGTGCTGTGGGAAATTACAAACATGAAGAATTCAGAGAAACATCAGAAGACGTTCAATGTTCATGTTGTGAAATAAGGAAAAGCAAAAGAGCAACACACAGAATGACTACAACAACATCAATGAATAGATCGCTTGGAGGGAATCCAACACGGAATAACAGAAACACCAATGGAGATCCTGGAAAAGAGATAACGAAGTACACTTTTCTCCTTGTGGCAGGGAACAGGTGGACAACTAAAATGTTGTATACATGGCTTGTGGCCCCTTATTGAATGTTTTTGCTTTTTTTGTTTTGCTTTGTCAAACTAGATAGTACAGGTTTGTCTTTTGCCCAGAAATAAAACATTTAAAAACAAAAAGACTGCTCTTAGTACAGTATAACCAGGCACATAGTAGGAACCTAATAAAGGTTGCTAACTCAACAAAACATAATTAATCACCACTTTCCCAACCCCACAAAGTTGTCTGGTTCCAAAATGGTGCAACCTTGACATGAACTATGCTTTATGTTTGTTGACCATTTGTTATTTTGTATGCCAAAATCAAAACTGTCATTTGGCTACTAGGAATTTATGATACCCTTCTTTCATTACAGAGAAAAGCATACATAAAGCTCAACAATTCTTTTAAAAGGTCATGCGGGCAGCACATTGGATAGAGTGCCAGGCCTAGAGTTAGGAAGACTCATCATTCTGAGTTCAAATCTAGCCCCAGACACTTCTTAGTTGTGTGACCCTAGGTAAGTCCTTCACCATTTGCCTCAGTTTCCTCATTTGTAAAATGGTCTGGAGAAGGAAATGAATGGAAAACTGCTCCAATATCTTTGCCAAGAAAACCCCAGTGGGGTCACAAAGAGTCAGACACAACTGAAAAACAACTGAACTAAATTCTTTTATTGATATCCAAATTTTTTTCACATCTGGAACCATTCATGACAAATCAGCTTAAAGTATCAAAAAAGAGATAATTTTTAAAATTTGGTTTACTGCCATCATGATCTCCTCTCACCATAACTGTTGCAACAGCCTCTTGCCCCTCTCCAATCCTCCACAAAGTTAGCAAAGTGAGATTCCTAAAGCACAGGTACAACCACATCACTCTCTGGGTCCAAAAGTCTTTAATTGCTCCCCTTTTGCCTACACAATCAAATATAAATTCCTTTGTTTTAAGCTTAAATTATCTGGCCCTGGCCCACATTTTCAGGCACATTACATGTCATTTTTGTTCACAAACTCTATATTCCACCTAAATTGGCCTACTTTCTGCCCCTGTATTCTGACAATTTACCTTGATTTCTTGCCCTAGCCCTTGAACAGATTTTCTCACCTAGAATCCCCAGGTCCCTTCAATGCTCATGTGCTACTTCATGCCTGATGACATTCCCTATTTCCTTGCAAAAATATATTGTTTCATTCTTATTTGCATTTCCAGGGCATAGGAGAGCATAAATTACCTACTTAATATATATGTGTTGATTTCTCTCACTCAGCTACTTGTGTCTATCAACCTAAAGTTACTTTGCATTTGCCTTGAACAGTCTTTGTATTTACTCTCATATGTGCATCTTATTTCCTTGGATAGACTGTAAATTCACTGAGGGTAGATACTGTTTCATTTTGTTTTGATATCCCCAAACCCTCATACAATTCCTGGCAAAGAGAATTACTGGGATGCCTTACCCAATCCTTCTTAATGCTAACCTTTCCTCTTATAATTACTTCCTATTTTCCCTCTCTTCAGCTTGTTTGTACAAATTTGTTGGCTTGATATCTCTCCCATTAGATTCCTAGACTCCTTAGGGCAGCAACTATCTTCTACCTCTTTTTGTATCCTAGAAAGCACTTAATAAATGCCTGCTGATTGACTTTCAAGTATGTAGGAGGTGATTAATAAATGCTTATTGATTCATTGTTTTCGAGGTAAGTGGTAGGTAATTTAAATCCAGGCATATATATATGTGTGTGTGTATATACATGTATACATGTGTGTACATGCACACACATGCGGGGGCGAATAAGGTACTATATTATTTGAAGATACAAAGATACGTGATTTAGTACATGTCATTAATGACCTAATAATGTAGAAAGTAACTATATACAAAATACAGATGATTTAGAATGGAGGTGTGTGTGTGTGTGTGCGTGTGTGTGTGTGTGTGTGTGTGTGCTTGTGCGTGCACGTATATGGCACTATGCTAAATGAGAATATAAAGATGGGTGTGATTTAGTACATATCATTAATGACTAATAATGTAGTAAGAGAATATATACAAATATAGAAGATTTAGGATGTGTGTGCACGTGCACACACACATATGGCACTATGCTAGTTGAGAATATAAGAATGAGTATGATTTAATACATATCATTAATGATCTAACAATGTAGTAAGCAAATACATACAAACACAAATGATTTAGGATGTGTGTGTGCACACACATAAAGCACTGTACTAGCTGAAGATATAAAGATGAAGGTGATTTAGTACACATCATTAATGACCTAATAACGTAGTAAGGAAAAAAAAGACATATATGCAAGTACAGATGACTTAGAATAGTGCATGTATGTTAAAGGGGTATGTGACTTCATTGCTAAACAGAACTCAAAAGAGAGGGAATTGCATCGACAAATGTAGGTTGATACCCTCTCTGACTTAAAACAGTTGGTAAGGCCACTGAGAAGCTGTGATTTGCCCATTATCCCAGAGGTTGTATAAACCATAGATGGGGACTTGAATCCAGGGTTTCCTGACACTTTCCACTCTATATCTCTGAAATGATCTGTTGATTCTCTATCCATTACACCATGCCACTTCTCTTAGAATGATTTGCTTGGGAAAAACCTCCCAGCTTAAATTCACATCAGGAAAAATTTACCATTCCAAATAATGTAACAAAATGTTAGTTAAAAACAAATTGCTTCTATGAAGTACCAATGAATACTAAGTATTAATAACCAAATCTTTTAAACTCACAGTTTGACAAATTAAACTTTAATTCTTAACTTCAGGTCACCCAAAGGAAATTTTGGCAAATATAAAAAAAAGAAAATTCAAGTTATTTATGCATTGATGCAGCGCTCGACAAAGCACCTGGCACTTAAGACCAAAAGTCACTCAAGCTTTGAAAATTAAAGCCTAGAACATTTAAATTCACATTTTAATGTACTTCAGGGTCTTACTCATTTGTGTTTCCTGACATATATGCTTCAATTCTCAACTTTGTTGTGAGTTTAAAGTGTTTAATAGGCTATATATACACTAATTACAGAATAGTAAAGTTAATTACTTTTTCAAAATGAAAACCTGTAGACTATAGCAATCATTTTCATCAAAATGGTCTGTGTTTGTTAGTCAAAACCTCAATGAATACAGATCAAGATGATTCCTACACCCCTGGGCAACAGATTTAATATTGAAGATGTTAAGGAAATGAGAGTGTATTTTAAAAGGCTTAGCATGTAGTCATTCCAATTGTTATTCCTCAGTGTCATCACACAAGGAAATCAAGTTAATTACAATTTTCTTCAGCCTTGCAAATTCTCCCTTGGTCTGATTTTTCAAGATAAAGAGTATAGTCACCTACTTATAAAAAAAGAGACCTTGCTTCAGCTGATAAATCATTTCACCTATGAAAGAATAGGGGCTTCAAAGTGGTAAATTCAGATAATTTCACAGAATCAAAACACAATAAAAATTCAGATAATTTCACAGAATCAAAACACAATTGAGCCCCACAATAAAAGGGGCTCAATAAATATCTACTGAATGAATGAATGAATTCACTGGCTTTGGACAGAAACAGCTATTTTTTGCTGGCCATGTTTCTGGATTATGGCTGTCCTATTAGCTGCTCAACCAAAAACTTCAAAAGAAAATGGAAAGAATTTTAATTAAGCTCCTACAGGAGATGGAAAATTTGCAAATGGGATTTATTTTTCCATTCATTCCATGAAAAGAGACAGACAAAATGGAAACACATTTTCTGCACAGATAATTAAATCACCTACAAGACAAAGCACAAGGTAATTGCCTTTATAATCCCTTTACTGCATATTTTAAAACAAATCACAAAGTTGTATGCACTATGGGCATCTAACCCGACCTAGTCCCCAAAGACTGACAGCAATTGGTCTCAAGAAACATGGTCCACCCAAGTTTCAGATATACCCCAAGAGAGAAGCAAATTTTATTCAATCCTGGATGTCTAGATCTATAACAGACAGGACTTGAAATGTACTGGAATTTGAGTCATACCTAGAACTAACAGCCTCTGTAAGGTCCACTAGTCTATCAAACAGATCTCCTTCATTTCAGATGCTGATCATCCTGGGTTTCTGATTCACTCTGAAATTTTTAGTTCTGGTGTCACTAAGAATACATAAGGATAAGTATCATCTGGTACAAGACTAAATGTTTTGCTTTGTTTTGTTTTAAAGATTTTTTGGATGACCTTTGTCCATATATCACAATCATTTTCCACTCGCCTAGTAGCAGAAAAACAAAATCTTAAGCAAATTAAGTGAAAACAAACACCATAAGCTATGTCCTACAATGTATACCATTTTCTGTCATAGGAGTTCCCCAAACCTCCATCATGAAGAAGTGGGTTTCATAATCTGTTCTCCAGGATTTTATTTTTCTCCTCCGGAAGACTCAGCTATAATTGTAGTTATTTTATATACTGCTCTTTGAATTCTGCTTATTTCACTCTATATCAGTTCATAAAAACCATTCCATGCTTCTGAATCCCTTACAGTCATCATTTCTTACTGCACAATAATATTTTGTTATATTAATATGCCATAGTTTTCTATGACATTCTACAATATAAGGACACACAATTTATAATCAGTTCTTTGCTATCACAAATAGTATTCTGCTATATAATAAACCTATTTCTGACTTCACAGGCTGAAAAGCTGATTTACTTATCTTGAATAATTCCAAATTAAGATCCAGAATAGCCGTACCATTTTATTGCTCCACTAACAATGCATTTGTGCCTCTTTTACAGCCTGTTCAACACTGACTGTTGCCATCTTTTCTTGGCTTTACCTATTTCTTCTCTGTGCAATGAAACCTCAGAGTTATTATATAATCATTCATAGTCTGTGATTCTTTTGAAAATTTTTTCCTAAATTTTAACCACCTGCCAATGGGGTGCAGCTCCAGGAATCATATATCTGTATTAATTTCCCATGCATTTAATTTTTTTTTCATTTAACATGCATTTTCTTTCCCCCTCAATTTCCATTCCATTGAAAGAAATCCTTTCCAAACAAATATGTATAGTTAAACGAAATTGCTTCCTACATTGCTTCCAAAACTGCATGTCTCAGTCTGTATATTTAGTCTATCACATCTCTTTCAGAAGGTGGTCAAGATGGTTCATCATCAATCATCTACAATCACAGTTGATTATTCAGAATAAAGTCTTTCAAAGTTATTCATTTTTACAATATTGTTTTTATAGGATAAATCATTTTCCTGGTTCTGCTTCACTGCCTATCTTCATACAGTTTTCCTAGATTTCTTTGAATCCATCACCCTCATTTGTTACGGCAAAAAAGTATTCCATTGCATTTGGATATCAAAATTGGTTCAACCATTCCTCAACTAATGGACATGCATTTAGTTAATATTTCACTGCCACAAAAGCCCTCCCAACACACACATACACACACACACACACACACACACACAAGATTTGTACATATAGATCCTATTTCTCTTTCTTTGATCTCTTTGGGATATAAATCTACTAATATCATGACTGTGGTAATGGTATCCCTGGATATTGTGGGTATCTGACTTTACCTGCAATGTTTGATATGATTTTCTCCATTCTATATTTTCTCTTATAATTCTACTTTTGTTAATTTTATTCATACAAAACCATTTTTATTTTATACAGTTTCCACCCTCATTTTCTTGAGATCTTTGTTTTTCCAAACAAATATTAATATTCTGAATAGTTATATTTTGAATAATTCTATAAGTGATTTTATGAATATATCACTAAATCAATAAATTAATTTGGGTACTATTGTTATTTTCATTGTGCTGGTATAATGCAAACATTAGAGGTGACTATCCAATTATTTGAGTCCCTCATCATTTCTGTAAAGAGTGTTTATAATTAGTTATATAAATATTATATAGGGATAGCTAGGTGGTGCAGTGGATAGAGGACAGGGTCTGGTGTCAGGAAGACTTATCTTCCAAAGTTCAAATCTGTCCTCAGATACTAATGATGTGACTCTAGGAAAGTTACCTAGCCCTGTTTTCTCAATTTCCTCATCTGTAAAATGAACTAGAGAAGGAAATAACAAACTACTTCAGTATCTCTGCCAAAAAACCCTCCTGAATAGGATCAGAAAGAGTCAGCCATGACAGAAAAATGACTGAACAGCAAAAATCTTATACATGTCTTAGAAAGATAACTAAAAGATATTTTATGCATTTTGTAGCTCTTTTGAATGGAATTTCTTTTAGCCTCCTTCTGATTTTTGATACTACTATACAGAAATGCTGCTAATTTTAATGGATTTACATTATATTCTGATACTTTGATGGTGCCATCAAAGGTCTCAAATAGTTTCTTCACTTCACCATAATGCCATTTACAAATAAAGATTGTTTTCCCTCTTCTTTGCCACTGTTTGTACCTCTGCCTTTGATCTTGTGTCTTACTGCTAGAGCTAACCTCTCTAGAACTATGTAAAATAACAGTGGGGAGAGGAAGCTATCTTTGCTTTTTCTCTGCTTGCAGAAGAAAAAATTTCAGAGTTTCTTTACTACAAAGAATACTACTTCCTAAGAATAAATAGATACCACTGATCACAGTAAAGAGGGCTGCCTCCTCACCTATTCTTTTAGTTGTTTTGACATAAATATACATTGCCATTTCTCAAATGTATGTTTTTCTGCTTTTTAAAAAAATAATGTAGCTTTTGTTCCTGAGATTGCATTGGTTTTTAAAAGTCAAAAATACCTATTTAACTGAAAAAAAGAAAGGGAGAGGAAAAAAGAACACACATTTATATAGTACCTACTATGTGCCAGGCACCATGCTAAGCACTTTTTAAAACCTTAATTTCATATGATTGATAATCAACCCTAGAAGGTAAGTGTGAGTATGGATCTGAGTCAGAAAGGTTAAGTGACTTGTCCAGGGTCACACAACTAGTTAAGTTTCTGAGAATGGATTTGTATTTAGATCTTCCTGACTCCACCCACTGCTCTGTCTAGCTACCTGGGGGGGAGGGGGAAGCTTTCAAATGAAATATGGAGAATCCTGTAGCATCACCAACTTTGTGAAGCAAACGACTGGGAAACTTTCTGCTATGGCTATGCAGCTTATCCCTTTCATCAAAGAGGTCTCTGAAGCAAAGAAATGAAACCCCACCAACATTCCTTTTTTATCATCCTATAAGTAGCTTGTAATTTTGAGTATTTGTAGCTAGAAAATTAACCTCAGGCAGGATACATTCAATAAACTAGATTAGAGGATCTCATATTATTGGCAAGAAAGTCTGCTGAATCTTCCTGAAAGTTATTGAATTAAGGAAGTATGTTGCTTATAATTTCATAGAGATTTGGAAATAGAAGTGACTGTCTATAGCACACTATAGATATGGTGATAAATCAAATGGTAGAGCCAGTTTTCAAACTCTAGTCTTCTGATTCCTAGGCTAATATTTTGTTTTGGTCTGTTTTTAAAAAGTTTTTACTGAAGTCTTTTGCTTTTTACATAGCTATAATTTCCTCCATTATCCCCCATCCCATGCCAAGGAGCCATTCTATGCAACAAATAGTTTTAAAGACAAGTATTTTTAAAGACAAATAAAATTAGGGGAGCCAAACCGATATAACAAATCAATACATCTAAATAATATGAAAATACATGCAATGTGCAACCCTTGTGGTTTTCCCATTTCTGTCAAAAGATGGAGCACGAAAGGCTATCCATATCCAGAGAAAGAATTATGGAGTCTGAATGCAGATTGAAGAAAACTACTTGCTCTCTCTCTTTTTCATTTCGTTTTGTTTCTTTTTTCTCATTATTCATTCCATTGGTTATAATCCTTCTTTACAACTTGACTAATGTTTAATGTGAAAATATAAGTGGAACCTATACTAGATGGGTGTGGGAAGGGGGAGAGGGAGAAAATTTGAAACTCAAAAACTTGTAGAACTGAATGTTGTAAACTAATAGTCAATAAATAAAAAATTAAAAAAGATTTTTTAAAGATGGAGCATGTCTTCCCATTTCTCCTTTTTTGAGCCATGTTTGTTTTTTTTAATAACATTCACTTTTGATTTTTTTTCTTTGGTGTTGCTCTTTCTGTTTATATTGCTGTATTCACTTTGTATACTGTTTCCTTGGTGCTGCTTACTTCACTCTGAATGAGTTCATGAAATTGTTTCCACGCTTCTATGTATTAATGTACCAAAATTTGTTTAAGCCACTCCCCAATTGATTTTATTTCCAATTCTTTGCCATAAATAAGTGGTGCTATAAATATTTTGCTATGTATGGAGACTTTCTTATCAGTGGTCTTCGTGGAGTATGAGCCTAATAAATGGAATCTCTGGGTCAAAGGGTATGGACGTGACTGCTTTCCAAAATGGTAGCACAACACCCCCAACAATACACTAGTGTGTCTACCTACTATTGACTATTGTTATCTTTGCCAATATGAAGGGAGAGTGAAGTGATAAGCCAGGAATTATTTTGTAATTTGCATTTCTCTTATTGTTGGTGATCTAGAGTAATTTTTCTTGATACAGTTGTTAATACTTGGCAATTTTTCAGAGAATCATTTTTTGTATTTTTTGACCACTTGGAGAATTGCTTCCATTTTTACATACACATATGTCTATTTTGTATACACACACACACTCACATACATACACGCTACTTATTTTCTAAATATATGCTTAGGCCATTACAACTATCTCATTCAAATTAGTGCTTCCTTCAACTTTATGTAACCAAGATCAGAGCACTGAAAAATTATGAGGTAAACCTTTGCTTTGACAAAGAAAAATAGAGTAAATGCAAAAATTATTTCAGAAGTAGGGTAGAACCCAAACCAGGATTCCATGATGAAGATTGAGGAAACCATTTTATGTCTTGTGAAAAGAAATTAACAATTACTGAACAAAACAGTGTAGGAACTATTCTTGGGGAGATCTTCTCACTTTTGACCCAGTGAGAATTCTTCCTTAGGGAATCCTATAGGGAAAATGTATTCTGCCATCCTGTGGTACAAAAAGAAAGGAAGTCTACTATTTCTTTTTTTTTTTTTAAATTAAGATTTTCCTTTATTTTGTCTCTGAATTCTAATTCGTATTGAGTTCTGGGGTTTCAATTTGCTTTTACTGTGAAGACATTTATTAAGTAAAAAGGAAATTTGAATCGTCCTGGTGGATTATTTCTCACTTTATCTCCCACTGTATACTTGGATCTGGTCTCTTCAACTCAGCTTTTAAAAGTATTGTTTTGAGAACAGGCTTCTATCACTTAAGTAAGGTTAGAATTTTAGAGCTTGCTTTTTCCCTATGGCCACCTTCTTCCTTTTCACCATTTCATGTCATTGAGACAGCACGGTACACTAGACTTGGGACTTTAGAAACCTGTAGTTAAAATCCCACTTCAGCCATTTATGAGTTGTATAATTAAAGGCAAGCCATTCTATCTTGAGTCACAGTTCTTTTTCTATAAATAGGGTTAATAATGCTTGTACTACAGGATTGTTATGAGAAAAATGCTTTGCAAACTTAAAATAGCAAGGTATATAAATGTGAGTTACAGTCAATTCTCAACATTCACCATTTAACTTTTGCTATTTCAAGCATTTGCATGATTTTATTAGTAATCTCATTTTCACTTTCACATTGGTAACCACATACATTTGCAGCTTTGTGCAGTAGAGAAAGAAATGAGAGATGTGGTGTATGCAGACTTATGGAGCAGTTGGGATCCTACTAGGTACTTCACCCTACCACTGTAAAGAATTCTCTTTGCTTTTGCTGTATATTTTCATTATCTGCTTTTAAAACTCAAGTTTTATGTTGCAATTATGCCCTGAAAATGTGGTGCAAGCTCTTTGGGCTCTAAGGTAAAATCAAAACCTCACTAGTCTTAGCATCTTGATAGTAGCAACTAAAGTTCCATCCAAACTCTCCTTTGATTTTCAAAAGGTGGCCAATAAAGAGAGGCTTCCAGCAGTATAGTATACAACATAACACCCACACACTCCTATCTGACACAGTAAAAGGTAAGATGCAAGTTAAAAAATAAGTTTTAGTTTTAAGAATTTTATTTCCTGTACAATATTTATGATATTGTAGATTTCACATGTAACGAAAAGCAAATGTTGTCTAAAATCAATGTGGTTTTTTTTTTAATTGAGATGTTAGCACAAAAGGTCATGGAATTCTAGGAAATTATTGGCAAGAAAGAATGCTTTGCTTGTTACCAAATTATTTTGTGTACTGCATTTTATGTATTATTTCCTGGTTACTGTGCTAAAAAAAGGGCATATTATCAGAATTAAAGTTTTGTTACAAAGAATGTATGTAGAAAAGTCTATTTTCAGCAATCTCTAACAAAAGATTACAGTTTTTGGTGGTCATGAGAACCTAACCCCTAATTCCCATAGGCTCAGTGTATCCAACATTTGTGTTTTTTACTTTTATGTCATTTTCCAGGAAGAGTACCCCTGTAAAAGTTGAGGATTGACTGTATTATTATTCAGTTTACAGGATTATGGATTTAGAGGTGGAAGGGATTTAAAGTAGATCTGGTCCATCTCCTCATTTTACAAATGGGAAAATGGAGTTCCCCAGAGATTAAGCCAAGTTGCACAGTATCACATAAGTAGTACATGACTGTCTGTCTGAACCCAAGTTCAAACTCCCAATCCAAAGATCTTTCCATTATACAACAATGCCTCCTGTTCTCATAGCGAAACAGATAGAATTCCTATAGCCATAGTGATACGTTCAGCAAAACAAATGACTCGAGGGGCGGCTAGACGGCACAGTGAATATAGCACCATCCCTAGAGTCAGAAGGACGGGAGTTCAAATCCGACCTCCGACACTTAACACTTATTAGCCATGTGACCTTGGGCAAGTCACTTAACCCCAATTGCCCCTATAGAAAAAAAAAAAACCAAAAAACAAATGACTCATTTGTGAATGATAATGTGTTCAAATTAATCTGTGTGTGGTACAGGTATTTTAGAAATTTCTTGGTGCTGAGAGTCAAAAGTCAAAGGTTCTTGTCCCATTGCTGAGACTGATTTGTAACCTGTGACATGATCATTTAATCGTAGGCTTTCAATGAAAATCAAGTACAAGCATCAAACCAATCATAGTCTTTGTGTATGAGAACAGATATCTGAGATCACTCAGTCCAACTCTTCATTTTATAGACAAGGAAAATCAACTCCGAAAACTTGACTGACTTGGTCAAGATCACATGGCTAATTTGTGACAGACAGTGGATGAAAATCCACAACTGTCAACTGCAAGTCTGGAGATCTTGATACGATACTACTTGTTTCTGTAGACCCTTCCAAGTCAATGATTCTACAGCACAGAAGTTCAAATAAAGCACTACAACACAAAAATCTTTTATAATTTTCATTCCTCAGATTTTACAGTGATTAACTCAAAGGGTAACCAATACCACATTTTCCTTCTTACATATTTTTTCTTTGCAAAAAAAATTTGTATCTTTATCAATGAGTAAATTAATAAGACTATAGAGTCAATTTTCTTCTAGCCACAATTCATAGCTACTAAAGAAATAACTGATAGGAATACAAGAAAAATAAATTTAGGCAGAAAAGGACCACAAAGGGTACAATTTAAGTCCATAGCCAGGCCACTCATTTACTGTGGTGAAAAGGTATAACAAATGTTCCATATTATATCCATATACCACCTCATAGTACGCAGTATTTCATAAAGGAGAATACACAAGGATAGAAGTCATCTCAGTAGCACATGAAAACAGGTCATCAGTAAAAACACTTATTTCGCAGAGATACTGAATTGGACAAAGTCTCTGAAAAGACTCCTTATGGAAAGGAATTCTAGTATTCAAATAAACAAGTTTTAAAACTTCCTTCAGTTTTATGCACCAAACCTACATGTATTTATGCACTTAGTCTACATGTAGAGAAGAGCTGGAAAGAAAAGTAGAATGTTGCATTGCTTACTGCTAGGGATTTAGCATGCAAAGACATTCTATGCATCTCTTGTTTAATAGAAGAGATGTATCCCTGAAAAGTTCAATGAATTTATTTCCCCAGTTGACTTTGACTACATAAGAAACTTTTTAAAATAATTTTGAGCCTGGATATAATAAAATTATATTTCAGAACCTGACAAGCATTTTCAAATCTCAATTTAAAGGAAAAGAAACTCAAAGATCATTGCCATGATTACCCAAAACAACATTAATATAAAACTTAATAAACCACGAAATAACAATCTGAATGTGAAAATGTAGCATGTCTTAGTGGCATAGTGTTACTTTGTATGTATGTGTGTGTACCAGACTTTTGCATATGTCTCACAGTAAATTAATCAACACCACAGATACTAGAAATGGTTCAAAAAATGTTATACTGTTTCTATGTACATGGCATAGTTATTTTCTTCTAGATTCTTCCTAGGAAATCTTATTTTCCCATGACAACAAAGTAGTCTCCAATGCTGCCATTTGAGTTTTATTTCAAATATGAATTTAAATTCAATAGGAGATATCTTTCTAGTAGACAAGGAGAAAAGTCAATGTTCCTTGACCAAGAATAGTTTTTCCAAAAAGCAGAAAATTTACAAAATAGAAATCAATACTATCTTCTTAGAGATTGTCGTGGTCACTCAGATTCCAGAAGAAAACTTCTATATTCCTACATTTTCTGGTGACAACATCAGCATTTAAGATCCTCTGTTTATGAGCCAAGAGGAATAGACAAATTCACAGTCATGAAGGTCTTGCTATCACAAGAATATTTAGAGCCCTGGCACATATTTTTCATGTTGATAATATCCACTTATTTGGACATTAACAATTGCAAAGCCATCAACATTTATCAAAGATTACTAAATCACACAGATGAAAAAATTCTGCTATAATTAGAATACGGCCCACTGAACTTTTTTGTCTAAAAGTTTTGCAAAAAACAAAAAGATATCCCCATTCAAAGATTCCTGAGGTCTGTGCACATTTACATTTAGGGGACAGTAGTTCCAAGAATTTCTTCCCCTACCCCCATTCCATTCCATTTCAAATAATTTTATTGACAAATAATTATTTTGCCTTTTTCTTCTAAAAGAAAAAAGACCAAATATATCGTGATCCAATTCAAGATGAAAATAAGACATGGAGTACTGTCAAAATCAACCAAAATACCAATCCCCTTGCTTGTTATTGTGAATGCCCCTGTTAACCTGGCTTCACAAAATCTTTGTACTGACATTCTCTACACTGTTCACTTTAAAACAAGATGGCTTCTTCTTGAAAGTATCTCCAGCAAAAACTGCTGGCAGGCCCTTCATTGACATGAATTTCTTTTTCTATGCAAATATTCAAAAATGTCTCAACATTTGAGAAAAGGACATTTGTAGGTCAAAGCATAAGAAAACTTCCACATGTAGAAATATGGCAGAATCCCACCAATTGGCTAGTTTTGTCTTGACCATGCATTACTCAGATGGCAAGAAATAATTTAGATTAAATGCTAATAATTAAGATATAACTATGTTGATTGCCAAAGTCTAGCAATAAACCTTACCATCCAGTTTTAAATGGAGAAAAGATGAAAATTTGGGCTTCTTGCATACAATCTTAGACACTAATTCAAATCATTTTGTGAGATGCTATTTTTTAAGTACATTTCTGAGTAATAACTAGACCTCTTGGTACAAGTAAAGCAAATAAAACTGTACACAGGGACTAAATCTGCAAATATGTGTATTTGTCTGAATCAGCATAAATTATACTTATGTTCAGTAGATTTTATATGAATACTACCCTTCATTCAACAATCTTGGACCAAAATCTTCCTTATCACTCAAGCCCCTTAGCCCCAAAATACAACCCATAACAACTTACTTCAACATCACAGAGATATTCTGTTCCATCTAAAAGTATCACTTTGCACTGCATGCTTTTAGGCTTTTTAACTATCTTCAAAGGAGACCGAGAGAGTTTGCTGGAATATGATTTCTGAGAAAGTTTATCGTCTTCAAACTGCTGATATTCAAGCTGTCTTAAAGCTGCAGCAGCAAACTCTTGTTCCTTGTCAGTGACCTGTGAAGAACACAGAAGTTTTAATTGCAAGAAAAAATATAATACAGTATAACCCAGGCAACAAGATGGCACATTAACAGATATTTCCCACTACAGAGGAAGAAATATTGAAAGGATATTAATAAATGAGCATTTATTAATGTTCTTTAATTTATTAATTATTTTATTAATTATTTAATTTATTAATTATTTATGGATATATACACATACAATTTTACCTAAAGTGTTTGCAATTGCAAAATGAAACAATACTCTTTTTATTTCAAGCATGAATCCTGAAATATTCAATAAGAAGAAAAGGATGAAATACTGACACTGGCCTTTTTCTAGGCATTATGCGGAAGCCAGACACTGCAGGACCCTGAAATAATCCTATTCATTTATATCTACTGTGTGCTAACTTTAATTCATTATAATCTCATAATATATACCTATTAAATATATTCTGAATATGTACAATATGCACATATTTCACTGTGTATATAGAGGCATACACATATGCTTCACATACACACATGTATATGTACATGTACGTACATATTTGTATGCAGGGCAGCTACATGGTGCAATGGATAGAGGTGCTGGACCTGGAGTCAGGAAGACTCATCTTCCTGAGTTCAAATCTGGCCCCAGACACTTACTACTAGTGTGACCCTGGGCAAGTCACTTAATCCTGTCTGCCTCAGGTTCCTCATCTGCAGGAGAAGGAAATGGCAAACTGCTTCAATATCTTTGCCAAGAAAACCTTAAATGGGGCCACGAAGAGTCAGGCATCACTGAAATGACTGAACAGCAACAAAATCTGTATGCATGCATATAAACGTATGTGTGTGCTACATGCAATCTCCTTAAAAGCACTCTCTAGTGCCTGGAACATAGTAGGTGCTTAATGAATTCCTGTTGATCCAATGACCATGTCTATTCCCATATAAACAAATATGCTAACAATTTTTTCATGTAAAAGAAACATAGGAAAATAAACAAAGCTATAAAACCTAATCTTTTCTGTAATTTTACCAGTATAAAAATATCTGATGACTCAAAATTAATTCAATATACTAAGCATCACTGAAATTCATCATGAATTAATCCCGCCAAGTCTGCTTCCCTTCACTATAATGAGCCAGCATGAGAATGGATCAGATCTGTTCCAAAGCTTTAATCTGCTTTCAAATAAAACAGACCAGTCCAGGCTAGATTCAACAGGGCACAGGAAGTCCTACTGCAACAAGATTCTCCTTTAAATCCCCTAAAAATCCTTTAAATCCCTGATAGACTCAATGCATCTCCCTCAAAAATGCCTTCTTTCTATTCCCTATGTATCAAAACACCTCGCCTCCCCAAACCCCCATAACAAAGGCCAACAATTCACACCAATTCTTCCAGTATACATGCCAAAGGACAGAACAAAGAGAGGGGCATCTCAAATTCTCTATGATTTTCTTCAGTACTGAGGAAACTCTTTTTCAATGGTCTTTCAATATCCTGTTAAATTAAAGTATCTCTAAATCCAAGTCACTGGAGTGGCCATTTATCGCTGCTACGCCCAAGTTTCTCTTAGGCTCGAATATAACAACAAAAAAGATTTATGTTTCGTTGTCAACACCCAGCCTTTCTCTCTCTGCTGTTAAATATCCCCTCCCTTGTACTATTCCTACTGAGTAGACTGTTAACATCATCATCTCGTGTATTATTTTGTCCGGGTAGAAGCCCTGAGGAGTCTTTAAGAAAAATAAGGGAACCAATTTTCAGAGCTGGTGAGGAGAAAAGAAAATGGCGCACCATTTACTTCAGAAGAATGCCTAGCTAGAGGGCTGTCCTCACCTGGAGAACCTGTGTCTGGCAGTTTAGTCCAAATGTCTTACTATAAATATTCTGGCTCCTGAATATTAAAACAGAAACTCCAAAAGGTCATAAAAATGTTAGCTTTGTTTTTGCCTTGAGGCAGTTTAAGAAGATGTCTGGAAATCTTGGAATTTTGTCTAAAATGATACCTATAAGGATGAACAGTCGTGGTAATCCAGCCACAAAAAATAAGCTAGTTTAAATTTTGTTCTTAAACATTCATGCCAACAAATCTGAAGTTTTGTATTTCTACTGCCTAAATAAATGTACTTCTATGTGAATATTCTTTTTAGGATATTCTTAAGTTCCAAGACCAGGAGCCACTCTATATGGAAGAGACCAGGCTTCCAAAGCACAAGTAGTCATTTGACACTTCAGGTAGGAACTAATGGGCACAGAAACCACTATGAAAGATACTTTAATTTTTTTCGTTAGTGGGGCAAACATTCCACTGTAAACTTAACAGTGAACTTCAATATAACCAATTAAACTTGCTTAACTATTTATATTGAAAGTAATTTCAACATATACAGTATCCTAAGCCTTTTTCACTCATTCTCATCAACTCTTCAAGATTTTTTGTCCTTTATTCTCATTTATTGGTTATAGAAAGTGCATACTCCAATGTTATGGTTTTCCCCTATTTTCTATTATTTCTTAAGATCTTTTTTAGATTTCTTTGTATTTCTTAAATTTATTGGTCTTAAATGGATTCTAATATTCCATTTCATTAATATAATATGATTTATTTGATGGTTCTTCTGTTGAACATTTTAAGTTTTTACATTTTTTGTTTGTTTCTTTTTGATTACATATGATGCTGTTACAAGAATCTTTGAACAGAAAGTTCATGTTTTCATTGTTTTTGGTATTTTCAGGATCTATTCCTAACAGTGCAATTAATGAATCACAGAGTATGATTATTTTTTAACTTACTATATACTCCAAAAAGGTTGCACAAGTTTGCAACTCAACCTGTTCCTCCACAACCCCATTAGCACTGAGTTGCTTCCTGTTTTTACAGGAATGGCACCTAATCCTTGTCACATCTGGCCAAGTGAGCCACGAGCAGCCAGTGTAAGTAAAGAATATATTAAAAGGTAGCTCCTATGACTTGGGAATGAAAAAAGTACACTTACCATTATCTTTCCTAAGGCACATGGCTGGTTTCTTATAAATGTTTGGTTTTATTTCTCATTTCAAGGTTATGATTACAAGAAGTTGAAGGGAGGTTTTATTTAGTTTTCTCATTTCTCCCAGTTCATGCATAAATCTAGACACTCTTCATGCCTAACAATTCAGCTGAATGCCAAAAAACTTATTCCATTTCAATTAGAAAAAATATCTATTAAGTGCTTGATATGTGCAGAAGCACATGAACTTGCTATGTGCAGAGGGTTATGCAACCGTTTTTAGAGAGTAGCCTACAATAGGTTACAAAATTATCATGCTCTTTGATTCATTAATTGCATTTTTAGGAATATATCTTGAAAGTTATTGTCAAAACAAATATCAATTTCCCATTCAAAGACTTTTATAATAGCATTATATGTAATCACAAAGAAACTAACAAAAATATTAACAACTTATATGCCCAACAATATAGGAATGAGCAGATAAATTAATGAAATGGAACATTTTCACCCATTTAATATCAGTAAAATTAGTTCTTAGATAAGACATTGTCCTGCCTTCACAGAATTTACAGTCTAGTTAATGGAGAGGAAATAAAATACACGCATAAATATAATATTACCCTCATTTAAAAGATTCAATAGGAAGGTCACATTTGGGGGCTGGATCTAGGGTCTGGTGTTTTTTGTTTGTTTTTAAAGCATAGGCTTTCTGTATGAGCAGGAACTAAGAGCCAGCTGCAACTCTTGTGAGTACCTAGGCATGTGAAAGGCTAAGGAACACTGTATAAATTGCATGTTGTATATTTGAGGATAAATGCTGTAGGCCAAAATATTCTTGGGGGTCAATTTCTATGTAGATGTCTTTGAGATTGAGGCTTTGGCTTCCAGCTTTGAAGTCTGCTCTTAGAGCATCCTTTGTCCCGTAAATACATTTTGATAAGAGTCAGCTGACTTTCCTCATGACTTCTGGGGGCTTTGATAACAAAGCCTTATCTTATCCAAGCGACTTCTATGGTATGACAGACTATTGTACTGATAACAAAATTCCAGGATTTGATTAGGATAAGACTACCTGAATCTTTGTCTTTTGGATCTTTAAAAACCTTGTTCAAATCATCATTAAATCTGAGTTCTTTCCTCTGAACTACCCACATGATCTGGTTATTTCTTATTCACATGTCCGATCATGCTTAGTGCTGGACACTGAGCAGCCCATGACAGATAAGGAAGCACAATGTTTGCTCACTTATAGTTGAACTAGATTTCTGTATAAAAAGGCTATTGAAAAACCAAATCTACAGGTGGCAAATGATTGGGAGCCACAATGTTGAATTTCTATAAGGGGGAGGAGTCAAATGGCAACAGGATATGACATAAGCCTGTTGGAAATAAATAGCAGTATCAACAGTATATATGAAAAAGGTTGATGTATCAAGGGGTTAAAACAATGACAAGAGGAGGAGCCAGTCAAAAAAGCAACAACAAAGCAGGAAAGATCTCTGTTGGAATGTCGCCACTGATAGGGAAAAGTCACTTAGCCTCTCTGAGACTCGGTTTCCTCATCTGTAAAACAGGAATAATAATGCTTGTAACACCTACCACACAGTTATCGTAAGGGTAAAATTAGGTAATATTTATAAAACGCTCTGTGAATATTACAAAGCTATATCGATGTCGACTATTGTTATTGTTTGGACAGTCTGGTGTAGTGGATAAGGAATTGGCCTTAGTTAAGAAGAAGTGGGTTTGAGTCTTGTCTCTAAGAGCAACTTACTAGAAGCTTAACCTTAATTAGTAACACAATATTATTTTGATCTCCCATGGTAGAGAAGTTCCTCATCAGCAATAGCCACCACCCATGAAATCACAGGTACAGAAAAAAAAGTAATAAAATAAAATTAATATCAAATCAGATCAGGTGCCACCTGCTAGAGCAGGATTTTTCTAATCCTCTCAGCTATCACTGATCTCTCTCCCAAATCCTGGTGCAAAATATTTTGTAGATATGTTTTGTATTAACATATCTGTGTATGCTGTTTCCATCCCAATACAAGTAAGCTCTTTGAGGGAAGGAATTTTTCATTTTTCTTTTTATATTCCCATTGGCTAGTCCTGTGTCCAGTACAGAGTACGCACTCATTAAATGCTTGGTGAATTGAATCAAACTGGATTTCAAGCTGCCCAGGGCAGAAGTAGGGCTGAACAGAAAAACAATGAAGCTTCAGGAAAAGATAGCAGTAATATGCTACTTAAATATAAGACCAAATCATTGGGAAAAAGGATTCAGTAAGATGGCAGATAGAGTGAAGAAGCATGTTGGCATCGAAGGGATGGCCTTGCTCCATTTAAATAACAGAATAACATGAAAATTTAACCCACCCCTAGGTATTAAATGGAACGCTGGATGCTGTCACTTTATAAAGTATATAGTAAACATCTACACTAACTGCTCTCAATCCTAGATGTATTCAAGTCATGATGGGGAATCTCTAAAAACATTTTACCAATTCCAAACATTGCAAGAAGATGGTTGCACAGTTCCTCCCAGATGTGTTGCTGTTAATATTAGACAGAATATGAATTCTCACAGTTGGCTTCTCATATTTATTTTTAGCTCAGTTTAATCTTATACTCTTGTGCTGTGACTTCCTTCCTGAGTGTCTCACTAATACAATCTCTCTACTTTGAAGTGAGACATATACTAACTCTTGAGCAAGCTTGGTAACTGTGTCAATTGTGTTAAGTTCTTTGCCAAAGTTCTTTCCAAGCTTACAACATCATCACCATCATGTGATTGTCTGAACCATCCAAAGGATTCCAGTATGGAGACTTTCAATCAAAATTGTTTTAAGAACTTGCTTGGAAAGTACAACAATGTTTAATAAACACACATTCAGAACACAAGTATTGGGGGCAGGTAGGTGGTACAGTGAATAGAGTACTGACCCTGGAGTGAAAAGGACATGAGTTCAAATCCAGCCTCAGACAACTGACACACTTACTAGCTATGTGACCATGGGCAAGTCACTTAAACCCAACTGCCCTGCCCTCCCTCCTCCAAACAAAACAAAACAAAAAAAACACAAGAATTACTCATCATCCCCCCATCCTCTCCTCATAAATATTCTCTCTTTTCTGAGATTTGATGACATTGATTTCTTTAGGTTCTCTCTTCCTACCTGTATGGCTGCTTCTTCTGTCTCTGTTGCTAGAACAACATCCATGCCCTGTCTCCTACCAGTAAGGCTCTGTCCAGGACCATCTTCTTTTGTCTCTGTACCTTTCTCTCATGGCAATCTCATCAACTCCCATGAATAAAATTATTATATCTATATGGATTACTCCCAGTTCCATATATCCAGCATGAATCTCTCTCCTATGTCCCAGTCCCACATTCCCAGCTGCCTAATAGACATTTCAGACTGGACATGCCACAAATATCTCAACCTCAACAACTCTAAAACAAGTCTCATTATCTCCTCCTACCTTCTCCTGCCAACCCACCTCTTGTCCTCATTTCCCTATTTCTGTTTCAGATCACCATCATCCTTCCAAACTTGTAGTTATTTATTCTCAACTCTTCTTTCTCCTTTACCCACTATGTCAAACCAATAGTCAAGTTTTGTCAGTTCTATCTCCACAATACCTCTCACATCCATCCATTTCTTTCCACTCATGTTGCCCCCACCCCTAGGGTCAGACCTTATTTACCTACTATATTAACCTACATTATTGCAATAACTCCTAATTAGTCTCTCTGCCTCTACTCTTCTTCTAATTCATCTGCCAAAGTATAAACCTGACTATGTTATTCTCTTGCTCAAGAAACTCTAGTAGCTACCAATGGCTGGATAAAATGCTAACTTAACTTCTAAAACTATTCACAATATGTCTCCAGCTGACCTTTCCAAGGTTATTATGTATTATTCCTCTTCATGAACTTTAAACATCATAGCCAAAAAGACATACTTGGGGTTCCTCCTACTCAACATTTCATTTGTCATCTCTACCTTTGCACAGGCTGCCCCTCATGCCTGGAATGCACTCTTTCTTCACTTTTATTTCTTAGATTGTTCAGCTCCCTTCAAAGGTCAGCCCAAATGTTTGTTGCCCCTTACATAAGGCGCTTCCTGATTCCATGCCTCCCTCCCTTAGCTATTAATGTTCCAATGAAATCACTATGTGTTTATTTTTCATATGGTTTATACTTATATGTATAATGGGTTTTTCTCTCTTATAGAAAGTCAGTTCCATGAGAGCAGGATTTTGTATTCCCCAAGTCCTACTGTATAGCACATAGTAGGTACTTTAAAAATACTTGTTGAATAACTGGTTCAAATTGTATTACAACTTCCCAAACAAAAATTTCCAAGTGGATTACACTCTCAATGCAGTGTTTTAATACTTGAAAGGAGATGAAACAAGTACTATAGGATCACAGAATATCAGAGGTTCCCAAAGTGGGTGATACCACCTCCTGGGCGATGCTGGAACAATCGTGGGGAAGGGGGGTGGTAGTAGTACCTTATGGTGCAATTAGAGGAATGAATAACATGGGAGTGGTGGAAGCATAAGAAAAGAAGAAAATTTTGGAAAAACATTCATACATGTTTCATCTGTTCTGTAACAGCTGAAGCTGTAGTGAATACATTATTTTCCAAATAAACACACAAAATGCAAGTTATAACTCATCAGTGGTCAAGACCACTTACAAGTCTCCACAAGCAAATGTTGGCAGGTGAGCATGTCATACGTTATTGGGAAGTCCAGCATGCACTGACAGGAATATGTGGGTGTAATGGCTTGTTTTGTTGGGTCATCAAAATTTCAATGCAGGGGGAAAAATGTATAAATTTACATTAAGTTTTTTGATTTAAGATGCATCATTTAAAAATATATTTTGCATTTTTTTGAAATGGTGCAAATTTCAAAAACAAAAAATTAAAGGCTTAAAGAAAATAGATTTCCAGGGGAGCACTGAGTCATTTTTTTTAAAAGGGCCAAATAAATGTGGGAACCTCTCTTCTAGAGCTATTAAATCTGAATCAGGGATATATATTGAAATATGCTTTTCTACATAACATAAACACAACAAAATTAGTTGTTCTACTCTCACTTCTGAAAGAGGTGGGACTTTTTAAGGTGCAGGATTTCTAGGTCTCTCCAACACAGATTAAGTAACTTTCCTACTAATTTATACATATAATAATTTATACATATCAGAGTACATGTATGTATATGTGTGTATATATCTACATATGTGTCTATACTAGCATACCCACATATACAAAAATATTTATGTATATGTGTGTGTATGTATGCACATATACAATTCTCACTTTATGTAAATTCACATGAAGCAAATTTAACTTTATATAAGAAAATTCTGAAATTTGCATTCCATAAAAATGATAATGATATGAAAGAGTTGATTGAGTATCTTGGAGAAAAACTATTGAATGAAGACCTGACTGAGCCACTAGCTACCAAAATTTCAGAAGAAGAAAAAGAAGCTTTAGAATCTGAGGTCAAACCAAAAAGGTTCACAACAAAACAGCGGGCAGAAGCATTTTATCATGAGTGAACTTTTTTTCTTGTATTGAAAAGACGGATCCAAATACTTCAAGATTTTTAAAAAGTCAAAGACCTGTTGAGGATGATACTGCTTGCTATCGTCAGATATACAAAGAAAAAAAGTCTGTCCAAGTATCTCGATATCTTCATAAAAAAAAGTTGCACAGTCAAACACCAGTGATCAAGGCTAGGTGCAGTGGGTAGGGAAGGGGCAACGTAGTGCACACCTATGGTAACTTTACTGTACACTACTGTGCATACTTTATGATTGACTTTACATTTTATTTCATAATCCTATTTAATATCATAGTACAGGATTTAACGTGTCTGCATTTTAGGACATTTAAAGATGTGTTAATGGTATTATTTTGTGTATGCCTTTATTATATAACCTAATGAAGTGGACAGGTAGGAGATAATTCACATTATGTAACAAATGCTCTATATAGAGGTCTGCAGGAAGGCCCACTTATGTAAAATGAGAATTGTATGTATTAATTGTATGTATGTATGTGTGTGCATGCATGTGTGTATGTATATATAAAATAACATAACTTTAAGTGTTCATGGAGAAGGGGGAGCTACAGAAAACTTTCTCTTGCCTGCATCTTAGCCAGACTAGATATTATGTCCTAAAGGACTCAACCTTTTTTTTTTTTGCTTTTTTTTTTTGGAGGAAGGAAGGCAGGGCAATTGGGGTTAAGTGACTTGCCCAAGATCACACAGCTAGCTTTTTTTGTGTTAAGTGTCTGAGACTGGATTTGAACTCAGGTCCTCCTGACTAGTGCTCTATTCACTGCGCCACCTAGCCGACCCTGGACTCAACCTTTTAATGGTCAGAACCTTCGTACTGGAGCCCCTACTGTCCTATTGTATATTGGTTTCACCTGGCCCATTACGTGAAATTATGCTTCACTTTAATCTACCTTGTCCCATACCAACCTCTCTGCTGACCTCCAATCTTTCATCTACAACTACCTGTTAGATATCTCAAACTGGATGCCCAGTAGACATCTTACACTCAACACATCCTAGACAGAACTCATTATCTTTCCCCTGAAACTCTTCCCCCCCCCCCATTTCCCTATCACATATGGAGTGCAACAATCTTGTCCCAATCACTGTCCTGACCTCCAATCTCACATCCCCACCCACCTTTCAGACATCTCAAACTAGATGTCCAGTAGACATCTTAAATTCACGACGTCCAAAATGGAACTCGATCTTTCCCCTAAACCCTTCCTCCCTCCTACCTTTCACATAAAACTGTAGAAGGCAACACCATTCTTCCAGTCCCTCAGATTCAAAACCTAGGTGCATCCTCAACTCCTCACTACATCTTACTCCCCCATATCCAATTTGTTGCCAAGGTCTATAGATTTCACCTTTGCAACATCTTTCAAATATGCCCCCTTTTCTCTTCTGACACTGCCACTACCCTGGTACAGGTCCTCATCACCTTCCACCTGGATTACTGCAATAGCCTGCTGGTGGGTCTGCCTGCCTCAAGTCTTTCCCTGCTCTGATCCATCCTCTATTCTGACATTACGATGATTTTCCTCAAGTGCAGGTCCAACTATGTTACTCCCTACTTAATAAACTCAAGTGACTCCCTATAGCCTCCAGGATCAAATATAAATCCTCTATTTGGTGTTCAAAGCCCTTTATCACTTAGCCTCCTCCTACCTCTCCATCTTCCTATACCTTATTCCCTGCCACATACTCTTCAACCCAGTGTCACTAGCCTCCTGGCTGTTCCACAAATAAGACACTCCACTTTTTATTCCAGGTATTTTCTATGACTCTCCCCCATGCCTGAAAAGCTTCTCCATCATCTCTACATACTGTCTTCCCTGGCTTCCTTTAATTCTTAATTAAAATCCCATTTTCTTCAGGAAACATTTCCCAATCTCTCTTAATTCTAGAACCTTCCCTATTTCCTATCTATCTTTTATATAGCTTATCTGTACATATCTATTAACTCGTTGTCTCCTCAATTAGATCATTATCTCCCTGCATGCAAGGGTTCTCTTTTGCTTCTTTTTATATCTGCAGCACTTAGTCCAATGTCTGGCACACAGTAGGTACTTAAATGTTTATTGATTTGCTGACTTTATCTTGCAGCCATCTTTTCACTTATATCCTTGCAATGGTGTACTCGTGATGTCCAATCCTTGCTCCCACCAAGTTTTCCATTTCTAGAACCATAATCTAATCAACACTGCTATTGTTCTTGGAAAGGATATACCAATCTACTACCTTATGGTTCTACTCACCACTCCTATAATTCTCTCAACCACTCTGCCCCGTAACCATTCCTCTATTTGTGTTACCTCTTTGGTTTTTTGCTTTTTGGAGAGGGGAAGGCAGGGAAATGGGGGCTAAGTGACTTGCCCAAGGTCACATGGCTAGTAAGTATTAAGTGTCTGAGGCCACATTTGAACTCAGGTTCTCCTGACTCCAGGGCTGGTACCAACTAGCCGCCTCCCCTGTGTTACCTCCTATGTAAGAATGTAAGTTTCTTGAGACTAAGTACTGTCTTTGCTTTTGTTTTTCAATACCCCATGCCTGACCCAAGGCTTGGAATGTCCACAGTAAATGCTTAATAAATACTTATTCATTCATCTTTCACAATTTGTGATCCTCAAACAATGGCCATCAAAGAAGCTCTCAAATGCAGCAGTAACAACAATAACAAGATACCCAAAAGACAGACTCTTACAGGATATACCTGGGAGAGGAAAACAGAAAGATTAGAGCCCATTTTTGTAGTATTTGGTACAACCTGATAACTTATACAAATAGAGGAATTTTCCCTCCTAACTAAAGAGACACATACAGGAGTCATCAGTCCAGGTTTTGGTGAGGGTTCTTGTTGAATGATGATATGAATTAGGAAGAAAGTCGGTGAAATCTAACTTTGGAAGGCTTTTAAGATAGAATATATTTTTGCCTGCTGGAGATATGAAGAAAATGGACTTTGACCCCCCCCCCCCCCCTAGTTTTTTTCTAATTTTAAGGTATCGTCTTCTATGAAATACTTAAAATAGGCACCATAAATATTCTTAATTGTTTTGGGGTTGTTTTTTTTTTTTTTTGTGGAAGGAGAGGTGACCAATACAACTCTAATCTCTCCATATTTGTGGAGTACTAGAAGATGCAGTATGGGGAGCTGGTTGACAAAGATGAGAAACTGTGGAAGAATTGCTGTTCATGGAATTGAGACTGACCTCTTTTTTCACTGGAGTGCTGTGTGCTGCTGCTGCAGAGAACTGCTCCAATGCCTGCTGATGTTCCTCCCTGAGTGGCTGCTCCGGTGGCTGCTGTGGAGCCCCAGCTTGGCCCTGCTGTCCAGAAGCTTCTTGATGCTCTGGTTCTTGGTCCTGTTTTGATTCAGAGTCAGATCCAGATTCCGTAGTCATGATTGATCGTTCTACAAGAAAAGAAAGAAGAACAACCACTCAATACAATTTTCTTTCCACTGAAAAGGAAAAAAACATGAAGACGGGATGCTATATTAGATAAAAAAAAAGAAATAATCAAAGGAAAAAATGAATACTTCATATCCAGCATAGGGTTCTGTTTCTATTGTCTAACAATAGAGTGATCAAATTTATTAAATGTATTACACTCATTTACAGCCTGAGGATTGTGAGCCATGAAAATTTTAAGATTAAGATGAACCTACAGGGAAAGATTACAGATGGATAAAGATTATGGGCTTTGTTCTTTACTAACTTTTTGCCATAAAATAGCCAAAGCCTAATATTAAAGTAACAAATCATCATAATTAAACAATTAAAGTATACATTGAACTTCCTTTAAACAAATTTGATGCGTCAGCCAAATCAGTTATTGCCTGTGAAGTACCAATATGCTGGTCCCTCTCTCCCCTCTCTCACATGGCACTTTGGGGAGGGAATGAAGAGAATGGAGAAATGGGGAAGCCCTAATAATACCTCCAAAATTCTTTTGATTAATCAATTCTGGTTTGTCCTTGTTGAAGCATACTAAGGGTTAAAACCTGGCTTATTTTAAAATTCAATTGTTTCTCAAACTATTCATTTATTGTACATCTGCCTTTTTCCTTCCCAATATGAATAGTACAGAGCTATTGTCATTATTGTTTGTTTATATCAGTCATGTCTGACTCTTTGTGACCCCTTTTAGGGTTTTCTTGGCAGAGATACTGGAGTGGTTTGCTATTATCTTCTCCAGCTCATTTTACACATGAGGAAACTGAGGCAAACAGAGTTAAGTGACATGCCCAAGGTCACACAGCTAGTAAGTGTCTGAGGGTCTTACTGACTCCAAAGCCACCACTCTACCTACTGTGCCACCTACAGAGGTATTGACTCTACTCCAAAGTACCTCCTATCCCATAATGAGAGGTCCATAAACTTTTAGAAAAATATTTTTCTAATTGTATTTCCATATAAGTAGTTTCCTTTGTAATCTTGCATATTTTAATTAATGAATTTTAAAATACTGTTCAAAGAAGGAATCCATGGACTGTACCAGCTTGCCAAAGGAAACCATGACACAAAAAAGGTTTATAACATCTGCCAAAAATAAATTAAGAAGTGACTTAAGGCTATGGTAGGTATAAACTCTCCGTCTGGATTTGGGGTCCTTTAGATTCAAACCTAAAATTTGACAAGAAAGAATATTTTAAACTTTTCAACCTCTCCTAAATCAAGTCACTTAACCTTTCTAGGTCTCAATTTGCTCATCTACAAAATTAGTTTAGATTTGATTTTCCCAGTAGTCCCTTATACTCCCATAGATAGATCAATAGAATCTCAAAACTGAAATAGACCTCACAGCCCTTACAATCTAACTAATCCCCAAAAGGAATCCCACTATCATATTCCCAACAAGTGGGTATCCAGACTCTACTTGAAGACCTCCAATGAGGGAGAATCTACTTTTCTAGGCAGCTCATTGGTCTAAGTATTACCCAAAAAGTTGAAACAAATTGGCCTCTTTACAACTTCTACCTGTTGCTCCTGGCCTTGCCTTTTAGGATCAAACACACACAACAATTCTAATCCTTCTTTCACAGAAATTCCCTTTTAAGATTTAGATATAAAGGCTGGTACTATAAACAAATTAAAGGAGCAAGGAATACTTTATCTGTCAGATTTATTGAGAATGGAGGAATTTATGACCAAAGAAATAGAGAACATTATGAAATGCAAAATCAATCATTTTGATTACACTAAATTGAAAGGTTTTTGCACAAACAATGTAAGTGCACCCAAGAGTAGGAGGGAAGCATAAAACTGGGAAAGACTTTTTATAACTAGTGTCCCTGATAAAGGCCTCATTTCTAAAAATATATTGAGATCTGAGTCAAATTTATAAGAATACAAGTCATTCCCCAATTGGTAAATGGGCAAAGGATATGAACAGGTAATTTTCATTGGAAGAAATTATATCTATAATCTATATGGAAAAAATACTCTAAATCACTATTGATCGGAGAGATGCAAATCAAAACAACTCTGAGGTACCACATCACACCTATCAGATTGGCTAACATGACAAAACAGGAAAACGATAAATGTTGAAGATGTGGGAAAGTTGGAACACTAATTCATTGGTGGTGGAACTGTGAAATAATTTAACCACTCTGGAGAGCAATTTGGAACTATGCCCAAATGACTATAAAAATATGCATATCCTTTGACATAAGTAATCCAAATTCTAGGACGGTATCTCTAAGAGATCATAAAAATGGGGAAAAGACCCATATGTACAAAAATATTTATAGCAGCTCTTTTTGTGGTGGCCAAGAACTAGAAATTGAGGAATTTGGGAACGGCTGAACAAGTTGGGGTATATGAATGTAATGGAATATTATTGTGCTATAAGAAATGATGAACAGGCAGACTTCAGAGAAACCTAGAAACACTTTTAGGAACTGATGCTGAATGAAGTGAGCAGAACCAGGAGAACATTGTACACAGTAACTGCCACAGTGTTCGATGACTGACTTTGATGGACTTAGTCCTTCTCAGCAATGCAAGGTCCTAAAACAACTCCAAAAGACTCACGATGGAAAATGCCTTCCATATCCAGAAAAAGAAATATGGAGTCTGAATACAGATCGGAAAGGACTATTTTCTTTTTTTTTGTTTCATGTTTTTCTTTCTCATGGCCTCCCATTTGTTCTAATTCTTTTATACAACATGACTAATGTGAAAATATGTTTAACAGGAATGTATATGTGGAGCCTATATGAGATTGCATGCTATCTTGGGGAGGGGAAAGGGGAGAGTCGGGGGAGAAAATTTAAAACTTGTGGAAGTGAATGTTAAAATGTTAACTTCCTTATTCCTGTTGTTCAGGCATTTTTTCAGTCATGTTTAACTCTTTATTACCCCCTTTGGGGTTTTCTTGACAAAGATACTTGAATAGTTTGCTATTTCCTTCTCCATCTCATTTTACAGATAATGAAACTGAGGCAAACAGAGCTAAGTGATTTGCCCAGGGTCACACAGCTATTAAGTGTCTGAAGTCAGAGTTGAACTTACTAAGGAAAGTCTTTCTGACTTCAGGCCCAGCACTCTATCTACTGCACCCCTAACTGTCCCCTTATTTCTAAATGTTGCTAACCCTCTCAGTGAAGTTCAAGATTATATTAATTAGCTTTTTGGCTACAACATCACAGCACTGACTCACACTGAATTTGTAGTCCATTAAAATCCCCACATCTTTTTCATAGAAACAAGCCCGGCCTCCCCAATCTTGAGGGAATAATTTTGTACAATTCTATTCTGAGCTAATGGCATTACCATATTTACTTGCATACACCAAAGGGTCTATGATATGATCAGTGTGAATATTCATTCTGCTGATACAGTACTTCATACATGGGATGTTAGAGTTAATGGGGCTTTATTACACAACCTGCTTTTTCTAGATAAATATGCCCAACTAACTAAACATGCATTTAGCCCAAGTCCCACAAAATATATCAGGTTAAAGTTCAGAAAAGACAATGATCACAAAAAAGTAATAAAACCTGCCTTAACATTTCATTCTCTATATAAGGTTTTTTTCCTCTTCCAAAACAGCAAGCAAAATGTGAGTATATTTTTATGTACCCACCCAAAAAAAGTTTTGGTTCTCACTTAGATAAATAGAGATGAATACTCTGCACTTTGGAATTCTTGGTCCAGGTACTTAATCCCATCAAAATTTGTGCATTTTCTTTGTGTGTCTCTAGCCAAGACTATATGATAAATCTACGGCTTTGAATGTAACCTAAGTCTTTATAAAGTTATTTATGTAAAATGTGGCTTCTGAGAACTTTATATTTTTCTCTAGCCTTCTCAAACCTGAATGCATGTAAACCTCTTTGTAGAAAACTAGGCAATATTCAATTTGATTCAATTCAAATACCAGTTGCATGTCTACTATTTGTGCTAGACAGAAACTGCAGAGGGGATATACAACTCCCTCCACATCAATGACCATAATTAACATGATATTCTACACCCGGCTACTTTTATCAAGTAGAATGCTTCTGAATGACAATCAAATATTTAAACTAGATATAAACAATTTCTAGACACCTTTATTGAATCAATAAATAAAAAGTGTAAAGCTGGATATGAGGACTAACGTACTTCTGGTCTCTGAATGGCATAGACAATAGCTGAGTCCAATTGCTGCTTGCATTGGGAGCATAAACAGTAATCTGTTAATTACATATTTTAAAAAGGGTGAGGGAGAGGCTTGGTCAAAAATGGGAAAACCGAGTATTACAAATGCCTCCTTTGAGGTCCCTTCCTGCTTACAGGCTGGACCACATCGAGAAGAGGGTCTGTTTCAGCAGATATAGAAGGGGAGAAGACTATGCCAATGTCCTACAGATATCATCCCTTTTCTGCAGGGTTTTGGTGTTTTGTTTTTGGCCTAACATTTAAACTCCAGATGGGCATTTCATAATCTGACTCCAATCTACCTTTCTGGACTCATACAACTCCCTTTCACACACTTTACATTCCAGTAATGGTCTTTCTGTTCCTCCTTGAGCTATTTTGATCTATATCTGGCCACTGACCCCAACTGGCCCCAGAGTAGAAAGTGAGGCTGGTGACTTTGCACATCCTTTCCTCACTTAAATTCAATTCATTTGTATGTCATGGCATCATCTCCTTGATGTTCTGGTCCTCTTCAAGAACAAAGGACAAATAACAACAACAATTCTATTCTTACTACACAATATTCCATTTCCCATCTCTATGCACAAGATGAACCCTATGCTTGAAATATCCTCCCTTCTCACCTTTGCCTCTTAAAACTCCCAATTCTAATAACATACACACTCAGTTGGGTATCTTACCCTACAGGAAAGTAGGGGGGAAGGGGATTAGAGGGAGAATGATAGAAGGGAGGGCAGATTGGGGGAGAAGGTAGTTAGAAGTAAACACTTTTGCAAAGGTACAGGGTCAAAGAAGGAAACAGGATAAATGGAGGGCAGGATAGGATGGAGAGAAACAGTCTTTCACAATATTACTACGATGGAAATGTTTTACATTACTACACATGTATAACCTATATTGAATTGCTTGTCTTCTCAGTGGGGGTGGGTGAGGAAGGGAGAAGGGAGAGAATCTGGAACTCAAAGTTTTAAAAAGAAATGTAAAAAAAAATCGTTTTTTACATGCAACCGGGAAATAAGATTATGCAGGCATTAGAGTATAGAAATCCATCTTGCCCTACAAGAAAGGGCAGGATATAAGGGAGGGCAGATTGGGGGAAGGGGTATTCAGTATGCTTCCCATCTTGAGGTGGGGAACAGGTGAGAGATGGGAAGAAAATTTGTAACTCTAAATCTTTGGGAAATGAATGTTGAAAACTAAAAATAATTTAAAAAAAAAAAACCTCCCAATTCCTTTCAAAGCTCAGCTTAAGAGATGGACATCTCCTGTATGAGTCCTTTCTTTAGCCCCCAGATTATAATGCTCTATCCCATAATTTTGTACTTATTTTCAATATACTTAGTGTTTAATATAAGGATATATATTGTTTTCCTTGATAGAATTTAAGCTACAGGCAGAGATTGTGGCAGAAATATTTTTCATTTAATATTTAATAATCAAATTACAGAGATGAGATCCAGAACAGGGACAATGATAATATTCATGGCCTCAAGTGTCTATACCTAAACATGAAAGTCAGGGTGATAAATGAAATTTATTTTATTTATTAATTTTATTTATTTTGGTCCAGACTTGTGACTTTATTGATGTAGGGAGTTTTCACTGAGGTAACTATGTCTACCGCTGCATATCAACAACAGTGAATAAAGCACCAGCCCTGAAGTCAGGAGGACCTGGGTTCAAATCTGACCCCAGACACTTTATAACATTTACTAGCCGTGTGACCTGGGCAAGTCACTTAACCCCAAATTGCCCTCCCCTCCAAAAAAAAGCAAACAACAACAACAACAACAAAAACCAAATGGGAGGCTTGTCACTTAGTCTCAGGATCTGGTCAGATTTTTTTAAAAATTTATATAATTTATATTATACATATATGTTATATATGTATAATATATATAATTATAAAATTAGACGTGATTACTTATCAAATACAATCAAGTGCCATAATACAAATCTCTTTATTAATGTGCAGTGCTTCTGATTTTAATGCTCTTTGCATCTTAGTTGTAACAGCATAATAAAAAAGCAAGAATTGTTTATAAGAATTTCTCTAACAATCTGACCTCAGTGCCAAGAGATTGTTCTAATGCCAGTGTGACTGTTCCCTTAATCTGTCATTTTCAATTTGATTCTGCATTCAGAATAACTTCACAGCTACTGCCCACAGCTATTCTGCCTGGTCTCCATAATTTGAAACAAAATATAAAATTAAATATGGCCCAACATTTGATGATCAAATTTCTCAAATGACAGTCTCCCAAATACTATGATTATTTCTAACCTATAAATAATACTTTCAATCTGTCTTAATTGCCGCATTTAACACTACATACACTATGTAACACCTAGTAGCTATTGTTTCCTGGTGAACTGTTTTGATAAGATAAAATGTTGATTGTTTTTGATGTACTGATCACCCCAAAATGCAACTCTATATTTAGCAAATACAAGTGGAATTAAATCTCCAAGAATAGGAGCCAAGACAAGTAAAAGTACTTAATGTTCTTTCATAAAGTAATATTAATGCACCAGATTATGCAGATATATAT
>CM053587.1:181960660-182003766 GCA_028646515.1 Pseudochirops corinnae
TCATTTTTCTAAATTAAGCTTCCACACATTACACAATTATGGTTCTCCTTTCTCTGACTATTTTCTTTCCTTTGTTGTCTCTTTTCATCATTTGCTTTTCTTCTTCCTCTGGAATGGTTAATTATGGCTATTTTCTAAGTCTCAGTTCTAACTTCCTTCTTTTCTCCCTTTGTACTCCACCCCTTTGAAGGAGATTGTTCATTTATCTGGTGGTAACTATCACTTATAAGGTAAACAGGTCCCAGAGTAATTTGCCCAACCATGACCTCTTTGAAATGTAATTTTCCAAGTTGCCTTACAGGTCCTCTCCACTAAGAGTTCAAAACTGAGCTTTAGCAATCATTTTTCCTTTATATCATTTTTATCATGTCAATTCCCTAAATGATCAAAATTGCTCAACTTTTCTACTTACCTGACCTGGTTTTTAGGACTCTTTACCAAATCTTACACATTCAACCTTTCTCCTTATTTCCTACACAATCAAAAAGCCTTCTTATTGCAACAACCAATGTGAACGCCTTATAAAGGTCCACCAAACATGATACGTTCATTTGCTTTACTTTGTGCATCTGCACCCTGAATTTTTCCACTTGACATGTTTTCATTGTCTCTTCCAACATGCAAAATGACTTCCCTTCATTATGTTATTTATTTTCTTCAAAACAGTACAAAACCACTATCTCCTTCAGGAAACCTTCCACAATTACTACTATTGGTGACTCCTTACCTCAATACTTCATCAATACTTATATTCTCAATGTGAGAATTCTCAATTTTCTGGCCTAATGAAAGAGATCCTGTAAAATGTGATCCCAAACAGTAGATAACCAAAATTCATTGGTGTATGGTTATTTAAATGTACTGTGGGGTAAAGGTTGAACTTATTCTCAGGCACATTTTAACTTTATAAATATGTTTAGTACAGATGAAATAGGGGTGGGTGGATTATAGGTGGGCTTGGGTGGCAGGGGAAAGATTCATTCTTTTTGAAATAAGTATTTTATTTCATTATACATATCTCAAGGTTGCATGAAAAATAACTATAAAGGAATAAGTATTTGCTGCCTATACGATTAATTTAAATTTTTATACTGTAAAAGTTAGTATCTTAGGTAAAGAAATACCTAATGATACAATCACAGAGATGGAAAGGACTTCAGAAGACATCTCACCCAACCCACATTGAGAGCATTTCCCTCAGGGTTCAAGAGTCAAATGGCCAGAAGCCATTAACATGAGAACCAGGAAGGTGGATCAGTTGATGAAAGGAGATATCAAGACCTAGAACTTCAACTGATAAATGGTCAAAGGATATGAACAGGTGGTTTTAAGAAGAAATCAAAGCTATCTAAAATCATATGAAAAACTATTCTAAATCACTATTGAAAAGAAGTGCATATCAAAACAATTCTGAGATACCCACCTCCTAACTAACAGATTGGCTAATATGAGAGAAAAGGAAAAATGACAAATGCTGGAGATGATGTGGAAAAACTGGAATGGGGTTGGCTAGGTGGTGCAGTGAATAGAGTACTAGCCCTGGAGTCAGGAGGATCTGATTTCAAATCCAACCTCAGACATTTCACATTTACTAGCCATGTGACCTTAGGCAAGTCACTTAACCCCAATTACTCTGCAAAAACCCCCTGCAAAAAAAAAAATTATATTAAAAAAAATTGGGATGCTAATGCAATATTAGTGTAGATGTGAAGTGATCTAACCATTCTGAGAACAATTTGGAACTATGCCCAAAGGGATATAAAACTGTGCATACCTTTTGACCTAGTAATACCACTACTAGATCTACATACCAAAGAGATAAAAAGAAAAGGAAGAGGACCTATATATACAAAAATATTTATAGCAGCTCTTTTTTTGTGGTGGCAAAGAACTGGACATCGAGGGGATGATTATCAATTGAGGAACTGCTGAACAAGACATGGTAAATGATTGTGATGGAGTACTATTGTGCTACAAGAAATCATGAGCAGCAAGGATACTTTGATTTACATGAACTGATGCAAAGTGAAGTAAGCACAATCAGAAGAACATCATACACAGAAACAGCAATACTGTACAATGACTGACTGTAAATGACTTAGCTATTCTGATCAATACAATGATCCAAAACAATTCCCAAGGACTTATAACCAAAAATGCTATCCACCTCTAAAGAAAGAACTGAAGGAGTCTGAATGCAGTTTGAAATGTAACTTCTTTCACTTTCTTTATCTTTATTGCTTTTCTTTTGCTAACATGGTTAATATAAAAATGTATTTTGCATGATTTTACATGTATAATAACAACATCTCCCCACCCCTCTCACTTCTGAACCAGGCATCAGGCCCTCAGCACAGCTATAAATTAACCTCTTTTCCAGGCATCTATTGCAGCAGCCACTAGGAAAATCTCTCTCCCAGTAGAATACTGACCTCCATTTTTCCAGATAAGGGGTTCTCAGAGAGCAAATTGTATGCTTGAGTATGTAAGAGTGCTGCCTCCCTTTTTATTCTTAGTAGAGAAATGTAATTCACATAGGATAAATAGACATGGGTGGATTGAGATCTTCATTGCAGAATTCATTACATTATCTTTTCCACAAAGCCAGCCTCCCTTCCAAACTTCTCTATTAGTATTGAGGATACCTACCATCATCCTTCCAGCCCTCACTATCCTATGCCCCACATATTCAATCATCAGTTACCAAATCTTAAACTTCTACCTCCACATCTCTCTTCTCTGTCCCCTGCTCTCTACTCCGATTGTCACCAACATAGTTATGCCCTCATCACCTTTCACCTACAATAATCTCCTAATTGGTCTAAAGTGTTTCCCACTAGTTTCCATCTAGAATATTTGAAAGTCCTCTATTTCACTGAATGACCATATTTTCTCCTGAAGCATTATACTCAGTTTTGCTGGATAGGTGATTCTTGGTTTTAATCCTAGCTCCTTTGACCTCCAGAATATCATATTCCAAGCCCTTCAGTACCTTAATGTAGAAGCTGCTAGATCTTGTGTTATCCTGACTGTGTTTCCACAATATTCAAATTGTTTCTTCCTGACAGCTTGTAATATTTTCTCTTTGACCTGGGAACTCTGGAATTTGGCTATGATATTCCTAGGAGTTTTCTTTGGGGAATCTTTTTAAAGAGGTAATCGGTGAATTCTTTCAATTTCTACTTTGCCCTCTGGTTCTAGAATATCAGGGCATTTTTCCTTGAGAATTTCTTGAAGTAGGCTGATTTCTAGACTCTTTTTTTTTTTTCATGGCTTTCAGGTAGCCCAATAATTTTTAAATGATCTCTCCTGGAGAATAGATTGGGGGAGGGGAGATACAAAGGGATGGCTATTTTGGGGCGGTGGGTAGGGGGAAAATGGGGAAAAAATTTGTAACTCAAAAAATTCATGGAAATGAATGATGTAAACTAAACTAAAAAAAATAAATAAATTTTAAAAAAATAAATGATCTCTCCTGGATCTATTTTCCAGGTCAGTGGTTTTTCCAATGAGATATTTCACATTGCCTTCTATTTTTTTTTTTTCATTTTTTTGGATCTGTTTTATAGTATCTTGATTTCTCAGAAAGTCATTAGCCTCCATTTGCTCCAATCTAATTTTGAAGGAATTATTCTCTTCAGTGAGTTTTTGAAATTACTTTTCCATCTGGCATATTCAAGTTTTTGAGTCATTCTTCTCCTCACTGGATTTTTGGGCCTCTTTTGCCATTGAGTTAGTCTATTTTTTAAGGTGTTATTTTCTTCAATATTTTTTGGGGTCTCCTTTAGCAGGCTGTTGATTCTTTTTTCATGATTTTCTTGTATCATTCTCATTTCTCTTCCCAATTTTTCCTCCACTTCTCTTACTTGATTTTCAAAATCCTTCTTGAGCTCCTCCATGGCCTGTAAAAAATTCATATTTTTCTTGGAAGCTTTTGATACAGGAGTTTTGATTTCATTGTCTTCTTCTGGTTCCATGTTTCGATTCTTTCTGTCCCCAAAAAAGGACTGTATGGTCTGATTGCGCTTCTTCTGCTTGCTCATCTTGCCAGCCAATTACTTGACTTCTGAGCTCTTTGCCATTGTAGAACTCTGCTTCCAGAGTGGAGAGAGCTGTGTCCCAAATTACCGGGGTTTTCACAAATGTTGTCAGAGGTCTGAGGAAGGCACCCTCTCTACAGCCACCACAAGCTGTGGCACACTGGCATTTCTCATCCCAGGGCTACCACCCAAGACCACAATCCAGATCCAAGCAGGTCAAAGCAAGAGTGATTTCCCTCTGAATGGTCACTTGGGTCCCCCTATGATCTGCCGACCAAGAGCTCTGGAGGCAGCCACAGTGCCTAGAAACTGCCACAGCTGCTGGTGATTCACTCTTCTGAAGTCTGCTAATGGCCAGTCTTTGTTGCTGGTCAGCACCACCCCGGGTCTGGGCCCACAGCTCACATAGGACCGGGCTTGGTTCCCAGCCTGGTGGGATAGACCCTTCCTGTTGGCCTGCCAAGGCTGCCTTCAGTGGGAGATTTGTTTCTCTCTGTCACTTTATGGGTTCTGTAGCTCTAAAATTTGTTTAGAGTCTTATTTTGCAGGTTTTGGCAGTGTTTGGAGTGGGAACTCAGACAAGTTCCTGCTTTTATTCCACCATCTTGGCTCCACCCTATCTTGTTACTTTCACAAGTTCATTGTGGGTTGTTTTGTATAATGAGTTATCTAAATTACTGTCCAATTCCCAGTAGTGCAACACTCTGTTCAGAGACCATCATCTATCTCTTCTCTGAGTCACCCTCCCACTAGTTTCCAAAGTAGTATTTCTGAAGGGCAAGATCTCATCATGTCATACTTCCCAACATCAAACTCCTCTGGCTCTCCCATTGGCTCTAGGGTCAAATATCATTTCTCTTCATCTCATCCTTTTTAAACATCTGTTTTCTCTGTTTAACAATATTTTAAATGATTAATATAGCAGTATATAACCTATAATGAGAAAATATACAATTATTGATGCATACTCAAAATTTTCAACTAAGTGAGCAATCAAAATTATCTACAAAAATTAGAGATGGATCAGAGGTAAGAATATTTCATGTTTCCCCATTCAGACTGATAGAAGTGTAAATGGCAAAATTTCCTTATGCCTTTGTAAAATGACAGTTTTAGTTTTCTCTATTTTTAAATTACTTTCCCTGTTAATTTTCTGGGTTTCTTACTGTCTTGGTTTATATGAAAGAAAAGAAGGGTTTTGTCCATTCTGGGACCAGGAGTTCTCCGAGGGATCTCAGTTGTACCAGACAATGGGCTAGGACTGGTGGCAGCAAGACTATAAGCATTTAAATAATTCTCTCCTTAGGTAGGGATTTGAAATTCTGAGGAAGAAGTTACTCTTAACTTTTAAGTTAAGTTACTCTTAACTTTTTAACTCTTTAACTTCTTAAACTCTTAACTGTTCCAAAGGCAGCATTTGCAAGTGTAAATAGAACAAATCAGTATTCTCAGCCCAACTTAACTAAAAGATAGTCATCAGCACACATCTGAGGCTTTGCTGTCTTATAGACGGATTTATTTTAAAGAAATTTTGTGAAAGCTGGGGAAAAAAAAAACAACCTTCATGGTCCCCACTTTAAAAAAAGGTCATCTCAATCTCCCAATAAATAATTGCTTTACTAAGCCTGTTTCTATGTTTAAAATCAAATTGTTTTCTACAGCGGACAGAAAATACTCTCAAGAGGCTATAATAAAATAGTTGTGAAATTTAAATCTGTACCATTTTTGTGCAAAAGGAAGAATTCATAAGTAAGTAATGTAACTTTTCAATATTGGCATGGATGGATTTTATTTATAGTGTCTTCTTTCCAATAAAAGTAGAAATAAAATGACCAAAAGGAAAAGAATATTGACTTATTTCACTTATTTCCCATATAAGTAACATCATGGGGGAGAGGTGAGACTCATAAAATTCCGTCAATATTATGTACATCTCTGAGCCTTTAGTGAATTTTTTAACATCCATGAACGAGCTAATATCTATCAGTGATGAATAAATTAAGAGACCGTTCTTGCTCCTAGAAACATGCCTTTTCTTTAGGATTCCCAGGGGTTAGGTTTAAAGGAAAAAGCGGGGGGGGGCATGGTAATTTCCAAGGATTGGAGAGAGTGAGTGAGAGAGAGAGAGAGAGAGAGAGAGAGAGAGACTTAAGACTTTTGAAGCTGTATAAATTCAATGCAATTGACAATGCAAACTGTCCCTTTTGACCTTCAGTTTTGCCATAAATCTCTTATCTACTCTATTGGAATGGCCATGGCTAATTATTTCTCCAAGGGAAAGAGGCGTCTATTTACCTTATGTTTTACATAACCTCAATATTACCTTGTAATTATTGCATGTCCATAGCTAAAAAGGTTACATATCTATGACTATTGGGGTGACATGATATAGCTTAGGTTATAAACTTACATTTTAATATGAAAGTAAAGCAGCCAAATATGATATAATTAGCCAACCAAAAATATTTATTAGACCATTACTGTGCTCCTAACACTATGGAAGATATAAAAGTAGCATAAATCACTGTATACAAGGAGAATATAATCTTACTGAGGAATGATAAACTTATGGATTATTCAAGAATATCTGTATGTTCAATGGAATTGATAAAATAATATTAATATATGTAAGCAACTGGGAAAGCATTGAGATGGTAACAGTGCTTCTCAGTTAATAATGGAGGGAACCTTAGATCACAAGTTCTCAAGACCCAAGGGCCCTAAACTATCACAGGGGAAGAGACAAGTTGTTCCCCTCGTAATGTAAGAAAACAGAGGGAACAGATAAAGAGGTTAGAAAGTGTCAAACAGGTTTGCTTGTCTATAAAATTGAATGCATAACAGCAATGTGGCAGGTGATCCAAAGGCTAGGGAATGTAAGAATAAGTGGGGGCATACATAGAAGACTACTAGCATTTTCAAAAATTCTTTCAGTGAATGAATTTACAAGTGCCAGTAATTTTTAAGTCTGATGGTCTGGATATGTTTTTTTAAACCTTTGTAACTCATTCAAAAGCATTTAAATACTGCTAGGTACTATGATAGATAGTTGGTGATACAAAAACAGAATAGTCGCTGCCTTCAAGAAGACTGGTTTTCCCAATGTAATAACATGTACATGCAAAAAAAGTCAAGAAAATATATTCAAAGTAAATACAAAGTAATTAATGCACTCAACAACAATAGACAATTGGGAAAATCATATATAGAAGATGACACTTGCAAAAAACCATAAAGGAAGTTAGAGACTTGAAGAGGCAGAGGTGAGAACTGAAAGAATTCTAGGAAGGGGGGCAGCTAATATCTATATGTAAAGACATGGGGAGGGGGGTGAAATGTTGCAAATAGAGAACAGAAAATAACTAAGTTTGACTGTACTATAAAGTCCATGAGGAAGAGTAAATATGAAATCAGTTGGGAAAGGGTTAAGAATATGAAAAGCTTTAAAGATCAAACTGGAATTTTTATATTATTCTGGAGGCAAACAGGAATCAATGGAACCTCCTGAGCAGGAAAATGACAACGGTAGACCTGGTTTTAGACATGTGAATTTGGAAGCTATATGAAAATGAATTGGAAAGTGGGGGTACTCCACAGACCAATTAGGAGGCTATAAAAGTCCATACAAGAGGTGATGATGCCTAAGATGGTTATGTTGTGACTAGAGAGGAGATGGATGAAAAGGATGTTTTATAATAGAATTAATAAAAACTGAAATTGAAAAGGAAGAATAAAAAATTGAAAGTAACTATGAGGTTGTAACTGGGAAAATGGTGGTACCTTCAACAGAAAAAGGGAAGTGAGAAAGAAAGATGGGTTTTAGAGGAAAGATAACAAGTAATATTTTGGACATGTTGTGTTTGAGATGTTTATGAGCTTCCAGTGAGATGTACCTAATGGACAGCCCTGAAGATCAAGAGACAGACAAAGGATGATACCAACTAGGATACATCTAGGAATGATTGGCATAGATGTAGTACCAAGGTGATAGTACCAAGGTGACATGCTTATAAGAGTTCTTATAGAGAGACAAAAAGAGAACCAAGACCCAAGAGACCCAAGACAAATTTTCGGAGGACACCATAGATTACCCTCTCCATACAGAAGAATCCAGCCAAGGAGACAAATTGCCAAATAAGTAGGAAGATAGCCGTTGAAAATCAGTGTAATGAAAATCCAAAGATAAGGAGGGAGAGAGTGTTCAACAATGACAAATGTTCCCAATTAAATCATGGATACCTACAGAACCACAGACCAATGACTATAAGTGAACCCACATAACACTTTGATTTCAATCTGGTCTACTTCAGATAGTTTAGTTCAGTTGAACGAGGCAGTTAAAAAAAAAAAGGAATTAAGTCCTTTGGTGCAAGGCCACAGAGATAAAAAAAAAAAACAAACAACTGTATTTGTTCCCCTCAACCTTTCTACTTTAATACCTATGCCTTAGTTTTCTCAGATGGCTTGGAACTGGTGAAGAGATCAGGTAGATTGGGGAAAGAGGAAAGGTAGCAGAGAGCAAATGGAGGAATGACATAAAAAAGTAAAAATAAAAATTTGAACATAAGCCTATCATGCTCCAAGTCTATTTGTTTTTCTTTTCTAATCAGCTATAATCTCTTCAAATCTATAAAGTGGAAAACAAAGAGAAAAAAATTGGAGGAAGAATATGGATGAAAATAGAAACATTTTTGGAGGCAGAAGAAAATAGGAATTGCCAACACCGAAAAAGAAGAGCAGATCAGTTACAAGAAATGAAAGAGAAAAGGAGACATAAAGACTGGAAGAATATTAATCCAAGGACAGAAAGGTAAAAATTACAACAGAGAAGAGGGGAACAGGATAGTTGGAAGGGATGGTAAAGCACGTAGAAACTATTTACAGACTCTTACACTGACTAATGTATGAATGCTTTAAAGACTCATGCTTACTAGAGTTTATTTCCATTCCTTCTGCTAGAATAAAGCAGGGTATGGCAGAGAGAGCCCATCAATATATCAGGGAAGGGCTGAACATCTGGTTAACAATATGATGTTTGTGAATAGGTTTTGGATTTTTGTACCAAAGCTTAACTACAGAAAAGATGGGCTCTTAGCCAGGGAAAGAGGAAATCTATGAGTTCTGGTTAAAAAAAAAAAAAGTATTAGTCTGAAGTAAATCTAATCAAAAGAGATTTAAAATGAAAAAGACTGGAGAACAGGATACAGTGGATACACCTAGGATACACCTAGAAGAACACCAAGAAAAATATCAAGAATTCATAGGAGATAAAATCAAAAAAAAGATGCAGCATGGGAATTTCTCAAAAACTATGTTGGAAAGAAACAATGGGGCTGAAGGTTTGCTGGGTCAGGTAAGTTCTCTAAAGAGACCAATGTGAATACACAGGGAACCCATCAATGAAACTAATTTTAAAACTGAGATAAGACAGAAGATTGAAGCAAGGGCAGGCAACAGAGGATGTATGTACACAAAGATGGGGCACAGTGCTGTAAAAATAGTGTCAGAAGCATTGAAGCTGAGAATGAGTTGAAGCCTGGCAAAGAATGCTAATGACAACAAGATGATTTTTTAGTTAGAATGAGGAAAAGTACACTCAAAACGGACAGCAGCACAAGTCTGGGTGAATGAGATGAGGAAGAGAAGGCAGGACTGCTCAATCCTTCTTTTGTTTTTGTTTTCTCCACCAAGGGAAAAGATCATTGGGATAGAAAAGACAAAGTACAGAGAATACCACGTGCAAACTATTACCAGTCAGTGAATTTGGTTTCTATTTCTGACAAAAATTTATTACAAATTATTAAACAGATAGCTAGTAAACATGAAGAAATCATGTTTACAAAAATCAGCATAATTTCAACAAAACCAGTTTAGATTAGCCTTATTTCTCTTTTTTAAAAAACAGGGTTACTAGATTAAAAAGATGTGGAGAATGTTATAGCTACATATTTTAGCAAAGTATTGGACAAAAATATGTCATTACTTTTGTGGAAAACATGGAGAGATGTGGGTTAGACAATAGATGGGGAAACCTGAAAGAGACTGGAATGGCAGACTCAGTGAGTAGTCATTTAAGAGTTAATGATCAACCTGGAAAGACTTCTCCAATGAAGCACTCAGGTTTCTGCCCTTGACCTTGCACTAGTTAACATTTTTTTGTGAACAATGTGGACCAAGAAATAAATGGCATACTTATCAAATTAGCACAAAGTTGAGAGGGAAGTGAATATAACAGAGGCAGCTAGATGGTATAGTAGAATGGAGAAAAACCTAAATTCAAATTTGACTTCTTTCACTTATTAGCTATTATATCACCCTCAGCAAGTCACTTAACCTCTTTCAGTGTCAGTTTCTTCATCTGTGAAATGGAGATAATATAGCACCTCCCTTGTAGGATTGTTGTGGGGATAAAATATTTGTTTAGTGCTTTGCAAACCTTAAGGCACTATATAAATGCTAAGTATTGCTGTTATTGCTGTTGTTATTTTTATTATTATTATTATTATTATAGATGATACAGTTAGTACACAAAAGTATCAACGGTCTAGAAAGGTAGACTGACAAGATAAATACTAATGAAGATAAATGTAAACTCTTACACTTGGGCCTAAAAAATCAATTTTACATCTACATCAAGAGGAAGGGCAAGTTAAAGACTGCATTTTCTGAAAAAGATTTGAGGTATCTAACAGCCAGAGAGAAGACTGGCATTCATCTAGACAAGACATTGGGTCCTCTCTGATCTGTTAGCAGGGATACAAAGGAATTCAGAACAAATTTCACTAGAGATTCAATTAATAGAAATTTTAAAAGTAATCATCCCAGAATTACTACAAAGTGAAACTATACTGACTAGAAAGAGCATATGTCATCGTTTCTAATCCAAGAAAAATCTGTGATTCAGTGTAATTTTTTCCTTTATGATGAGAGGCAGCTGTAACATGTCCTATGAGGATGAAAAGCTGTTCCTGGATCTAAAAGAAGCCCTAGATTCAAGTTTTGCTTCTGACATCTAATGGCTCTGTTCCACAAATCACTTTGCCTTTACTTGCTCCAGGCAATTCTCTAATTAGAAATTGCAGAGAAGGTCCTGTGTAGTGTAAGAGTCCATTTCCTCATCCAGGAGTTCCTTATACCACTGAAATCACAAATCTAGACCCTCTCCCTATGATAATGAGAAAGAGTGTAAGATGCCAATTACATGCCCTTGGGGCCGCTGAATGAGCCCTTCAGGTATGTTATAGTCAGCATCCTAATACAGAAAGAACCACAACAACCTTTCCTTAGCAGAACAGGTGGCTGACTAAAAAGAGTATTACTACTTCACTCTACCAAAGAACTATTCAGGGTCCTGCAGTAGAAATTTACCAATGATTCCACCTAATAAACTGAAAAAAGTGAAGACAATTTTTATCATTTTCTCTCACTAGACATAAGTTTACATATGCAAATAAACTACCTCATTTTTGTAAACAAAACAAGTTTTTCATTTTTTAAACCAGCAAAGAAACATTCAATTTTGTTTTTAAGTGTAAAAAATATGATGCATTTTTTCATGTCAAATGGTAAATAATTTACAAAATTAAATAATATACAGTATAACAAAGCAATCTATAATTACTCTTTAAAATTTCACTGATACCAAATGCCAGAGTAAAGAAAGCTCCCAATATTCCTGTAACAACAGAAATGCTTGGTTTCATCATCCTAGTACAATTCAAAAGGCAAGAGAGTCAGCAGGTTTCTGGAGGAAAAGTTAGCTTAAGAAAGCTTTCAAAGGAGGTAGAAGTAAATAATTTAAGGAGGCTGGATATAAGTAAAGACCACTACTTCTAAAATGAGAAGGTCTGACTCAGTAAAACTGAGGGGAAATTAACTAAATTTTATCCCATGGACATCTGTGTTGTTCCAGAGAAAACCTTCCACTGAGAAGATTACGTAGTTTTTATGTCTGTGGCCCCTGAAGCAGGGCAAAAAGTCAAGGACACAAAAAAGGACAGATTTTAGTTAGTGATATCAATATAGATTTCAAGAAGAATTTAAACTTCCAATTAGGAAATCACATATTATCTACAATGGTAAAAATCTCATGCACACATATACAGATTCACATGGAGAACAACACTTGATTTCATTCTGGAAAAATGCAATTTTGTGGTTCAGTAAGCGCTAGCTCCAACATCTCCAAAATACAAATCAAAAACAGATACTGATGTATCATCAATAAAATAGATTTTTTTAAAGTTAATGCTTCTAAAATTTAAAAAAATCCTTTAGATTTATAGAATGTAAATATTTGTATGTTGTTATTAGTCATTTTTTTCAGTTATGTTCAACTCTTTGTGACCCTATTTGGGACTTTCCTGGCAAAGATATTAGAATGGTTTGCTATTTCCTTTTCCAGCTCATTTCACAGTTGAGGACATTGAGGCCAACAGGGATAAGTGACTTACCCAAAATTAAGCAGATTTGAACTCAGGAAGATGAGTCTTCCTGACTCCAGGCCTGCCACTCTATCCACTGCACTATCTAATGCTATCATACAGAGGTTTTATGCTCTTCAAAGAGTTGCAATAGATCAACGGTTCTCAACCTGTGGGTCCCGACCCCTTTGGGGGTCAAACAACCCTTTCACAGGGGTTGCCTAAGATCATCAGAAAACACATATTTCCAATGGTCTTAGGAACCGAGACACTGCTCCTCTATCCATCTCCAGGCGGATGGATATCCATCCACATGCAGATATACCCATATATGAGTATTAAATGGTCGCAGCATTAGGAAGGTTGAGAACCACTGCAATAGATGATCTATAAAATTTTTTCTAATGCCAGGATTAAATCATCAAGGTATAAAATTTCTTGAAGAGTCTATTCCTACTTCATGTATGTATATGCATTTCTTTTATGTGTCTAAAAATGGAGGACAGAACAGATACTATTAACAGAAACACATAAGTAGAAATGAGCATCTAAAGCTCTTTCTTTAGAGAATTAATACAATGGCATATTATCAGGATAATAAAAAGTTATGATTCTTCACCAGTTCTTTGATGAATGAGCCCTAAAATCATCATAATAAGGAGGAATAACGGGAAAAACCCATGAGTCACTGCATATTTTTCACCCTTCAATAATTTTTCGTTTTCTGTAGGAATTTTAATAGAAAACAACAGTAATGGTATAAATAAATTAAACTTTATATAGTAAGTTTCCAGTAGAAAAAATACCAAAAATATTTTCAGTAGATAACTTTTAACCCTAACACTCAGCTTCTCAAAACTATAATTCATGAGTTTTTCTAGCAGTGGGTGAAATTTAATGACGTTGATTTCCTTTAGCAAAAAATAGATAAGTTAATCCCAAAATAGCCAAGATAGAAGTTTAAGGAAAAAATTAAATCAAAAAGGGGAAAAAATGTAAAGTTCTGATAAACTACAAAAGAAACAATGGTATGCTTAGTACTTTTGCCAAATATTATACTGGATGAAGTGTAACTGAATGAACTAAATATAACAACTACTCTCTTCCATTTCTCACAAAATGCACATAGAATGACCAGAATGTCATGCAAATGTGATTTACAAGGACTATGCTTTTTTCAACTAAAACCAGAAATACTCATTGCCTTTCAGAACTTTAAAAATTAACAATAATTTATAAAAATGTTACATGATGCCCGTTAGTGACAGTTTATGAGCTATTTTCTCATTAGAATCAATCTTTTGTTTTCTTCAGTGGAAGGCTAATTATGGTAAGCATTTAAATTCGATGACTCAAAAGACAGAACATGCATCAATTTTGCTAATCCACATGTACCAATATAACTTACTTCTGAAGTGTGGCCCCTATTTTGAAGACATCAGATGTAGTTTAGTTACTGTTCAATGTGATTAGCTACGTGAAGGCAGAATGGTCTACTAGACAGAGAGTGGGTCTGCAACCAAGAGACCTAGCTTCAAATCTAGCCTGTGACTCACTCTGACAGCCTGAGCCAATCACTTAACTTGTTGTTTGTTGGGCTTGTCCTTCATTTTCAAAGAGGGCCATGGTACCAGGGAAATGATGACATGACTTGCAGCTGACTTTGATTTGAGTGAGGGAGGCTGTACAAGGTCACCAGCCTCACTTTCTCCTCCAGAGTCATCTGAATCCAGTGACCAGATATTTATCAAGATGACTGGAGATGGCCCAGTATGCAATGGGAGACCCTGGCCCTTTTAAGCAAAGGCTTTTTCACATAGAGTGAGGCAATGCCCATTCAGTGAGTGACCAGTCAGGAGGACCTGAGTTCAAGTCTGGACTCAGACATTGACACACTAGCTGTGTGACCTTAGAAAGTCACCTAACCCCAACCACCTTGCCTTCCCTCTTCCAACAAAGAAAAAAAAAAAAGAAGTCAAGGGATGGCCCCTTTAATTAGAAAAAAAGAAAGAAAACTTCTTGGTACTTTAGGCAGCTCTCTACAAGTGTAAGTTGCCAAGAAGGTGCCAACCTGCTTTAATAGAATTGTTTAATCACCATCTTCCCTCAAGACTCTGACAGAGACAGCCAAAGACCCTGAACCCAAGAGCCTTAGGGAAGGCAGTATTTCCAGCTGAGTATGTGCAGCTCTTCTGGAGACACAACCTGGCAAGTGCCCCTGCTTTTACTGAAGTCACAGCAACTGAAGATTCAGGGAGAAAAGTTGTGATCAAAGTCCTTGGCACTGTCAACTGGCTCGTCATCAGGAACCGATATGATTTTTATCAGTGAAAATAACAGTAAAGGCATTGCCATCTGCTTTGTTGCTGTACTCTAAAGACCATGGGATTTTTCAATCTGACTTCCAGCTAAGACTTTCCATATGTGTTGTCTCTCCTACTAAAATGTGAGATTTTTGAGAACGGTGACTATTTTATTTTTCTATTTGTATCCTCAACAATTAGCCCAGAGCTTTGCAGAGTAAATACTTAATAAATACTCGATTATTTCAGCCAGTCATACATTTACTCTAAAACAAAGAAATAACAAGTCCAGGCCCTGATTCCCAATGAACAAATACAATTCCACACTATTTGAAACTCCCAATATTTACTTTACCCACAATTTCACTCACTGCCTCAAACACCAAAGTTTAACTTTATACAGTTTAATATTAGTGGGTGACTTATTACTCTAGGTGTTTTAACCATGCCTGTGATTTTATCCATGTCTGGAGCACCCAGGGAGAAAATTCCTCTACAAATGTAGATCTACACTATCTTTCAAACTTACAATCAGAAAGGTTTGCCAGGGCATGTAGAAGCTAAGTGACTTAATCACACAACCAGATATGGCAGCAATGGGCCTTGAAACTAGGTCTTCCTGATTCCAGAGTTGGGTCTCTACACATTAGGACACTTTGCCTCTCACTTCATTTAAAAATAAAATAACACAAAATTAACAAACACTATGCCGCCTATTTAAGTTTACTTTATAAAGAGAATATTCTTAAATAAGTGAGGGTTTAGGTGGCATGGTAGATAGAGCTCTGGCCCTGAAGTCAGGAGGACCTGAATTCAAATCTAGTCTCAAGACACTTACTAGCTGTGTGACCCTGGGCAAGTCACTTAACTCTATTGACCTCAGCTCCTCATGTGTAAAAAAAAGCTGGAGAAGAAAATGGTAAACCACTTCAGTATTTTTGCCAAGAAAATCCCAAGTGGGGCTATGAAGTCAGAAACAACTGAAATGACTCAACAACAACAACAACAACAACAACAACAACAACAACAACATAATTGTACAACCGAATATTCGATATTTTAATCCTGAAAGGTAAAGCACAAATCACTGATGCTTCTGGGCAGAGGGTGGCACCTCCATTTAATGGACTCCACCTATCTTGCTATTAATGATGTACATGTCACCTCTCACAGATTCTCAGGGTTAAACAGCTTTTTAGAAGTCCTCTTAGGCAATCTGTACCCAAACAAGAATCCTCATCTACAATATCCCTGATAAGGCGCCTACTTTGAACTTCAAGACATCAAGGGATAGGAAACTTACCTCCTGAAACAATCCATTCCATTTCTGGAGAGCCCAGATTGTTTTCTTTACCAAGTCAAAAATCAGCACCTCTAGAGCCAAATGAACCAAGCCTAATCCCTCTTCCACATGACAACCTTTCAAATGCTTAAAAACACTGAAGTTGCCAGTGGATAACTTAAAAAAATGATAAAAACCCATTCCCTGGCAGCATTTGCTATAAGCCTGGCATTATGACAGGCAAATGAATGGACTTGTCACTTTTGATAGTGCCACCAAAAAAGCAAAAGGAAAGGTGAAGAAGTTACTACCTTCCATTCTTCTGCTGTTGTCACCTTCTCATGTACAGACAAAAAAATAGCACGAGGACATCATTACCTCGTCACAATCCCCAGTGCACACACACACACGATTTTCTATTATCTAACAAATAGGAGTTGCTACACTTGCCAGAAACAAGAATGAGAGCTAGACAAGTTCACAGAAAAGATTTAACCCAAAGAAACATCAGGAAAACAGGTAAGCTTTGTGGGGTTTAGATTTAGTTGTCTAACATTGAATTTGGAGCTAGAAGACCTAAGTTCTGATCCCAGCTCTTTTACTTACTACCTCTATGACCTTGGGCAATTCACTTGCCCTCCAATTCAGTTTTTTCATCTGTAAAATGACAGATTGGCCTAATTTGTCTCTAAACAAATTCTAGTTCTAACATTAGACCCCATAACAGATAAAGCAAGAAACTGGTATGGTATATATGAGTGCTGATAGAATCTCTTACTGCTTCTGAATTCTTCCAGTACATTTTTATTGGAGGAATGGGTGTTGGGAGGGGATCTCAACCTCTAATTTTATTGTTGTGAGGATTTCCCAGTATGGAAAAATCCACCCACCAATACAGATCTTGGATTCATCTGTAACTTATAATCCCAGTGCATTTTTTAGGACACTGAGATGTTAAGTGACTTATTCACAGTCACTGAGCTAAATATGTGTCAGAGGCAAGTCTTGCTTAAATTAAGGAAAACTCTCTATCCACTATACCATGGAGCTTCTCACAATATTAAAACACAGAGATATTTTAGAAATATTTCTTTATTCATGGAAGAGATGAGTACTGTTCTGCCCTGTATCCTACCAGGCCATGATAGCATAATATTATTTACTTTAGATAGGGGAATAACAGATAAGCTGCTGGGCAATGCCAGCCTACTTCAAATAGCTCTCTCAAAAGAATAAACCCAGACATTTACCGCTATGCTTGCCTTAGTGGATCTCTATTACCCTCTACCCCTTTGCTAACTCAAAAGCTAATCCTCTGGTCTAGATGCTGTTTTTTGACAGTTATGAGAATGAAGAAACTTGAACTTCTGGTTCTAAATAGAGAAGGGAAACCAAAAGGATGAGAAAGAAAAGATTTCAGGGTGAGAAAAAAAGATGAGTTAAAAAAAACTAGGTTAACAAGAATGCCACAGGAAATGAACCACAGTTTTATATATATATATATATATATATATATATATATATATATACACACACACACACACACACACACACACACACACACACACACACACACACACACACACACACACACATATATATATTTGTAAGGCACCTATTCTAAAGTATTCCAAGGATAGATTGTGACTGATCTCAAAAAGGCAAGCACACATGCATATGAACAGATTAAATTCAGCAGGTAAAGAAAAAAGAAAATGCTTATTAATTGCTAATTGAAAAGCTGTCAGTTCTCTCCAAGTGACTGGACTGCTTAGGTACTGAATAAAACTAAGAAGGTGCTGGTATCAGACCAGGAGGTAAAAGACCATGTCTGTATTTCAAAAATTCAGGTATTTTCTCCCCTAGTCTTTTCAATGCCTCTTTCTTCCCTCCTAACTGCAAATGGTACAATTAATTGAGAATTGGTAGTTTAAAAAAAAACAATTATTATAGAGAAGCTCAAAGTGATATTTGTCTAATATGAGGCTACTAACATTTCTATGGCACTTTTTGAAAGGCTGGTTAGCTTTATTCTATACATTAGCTAATTTGAGTTGGATGACAACATTACAAAGTTAATACTATACATGTTAGTATCCTCACTCTTCAAATGGAGAAACTGAGGCCCAGACAGTTTAAGGCAATGGTTCTCAACCTTCCTAATGCCACGACCCTTTAATACTCATATGTGGATGTATCTGCATGTGGGTGGACCCGCTTGGAGATGGATAGAGGAGCGGTATCTCAGTTCCTAAGACGATCGGAAATATGTTTTCCGATGGTCTTAGGCAACCCCTGTGACCCCTGTGAAAAGGTTGTTTGACCCCCAAAGGGGTTGCGACCCACAAGTTGAGGACCACTGGGTTAAGGGGATTTGCCCAAGCTGATACACAAGATAACAAATGTCAGAGGCAAGATTTGAACCTAAATCTTCATAATTCCAAATCTAGTACTACACTCATTATGCTATGCTCTGTTTGTAAGTTAGTAATTATTAACAGGGGCAGCGAGGTGGCACAGAGAATAGACCTAAGAAAACTCTTCTTCATGAGCTCAAATGAGGCCTCAGACACTTCCTTAGCAGTGTGACCCTGGACCACTTACTTAACCCTGTTTGCCTCAGTTTCCTCATCTGTAAAATGAGCTAGAGAAGGAAATGACAAACCACTCCAGTATCTTTGCCAAGAAGTCCCAAACCAGGTCATGAAGACTCAGGCACAACTGAAAAACAATTGAACAACAATTATTATTAATTTTTTTCTTCTGAATTTGGGAATCTTTCCAAACAAATATGAGGCCAAAAGTTTATTCTGCTTTCACCATCAATTAGCAACTTTTACTAGTAAATGAGGAAATCTGTCATTAATGCCTTAATGGCACATAGGTGAATTGCTCAGGAAATGTTTAAAGCAGTGCTTCTATAGAATCACAGGATAGTGGTGCTGGTAGGGGCAAAAGAAATCATCTAACTCCCTCCTTTTTCAAAAAGGGATATGAATCATCTTTGATCACACAACTATTAAACCACAGAGCAAGAATTCAGCTCAGCTCTTCTGTCTGAGAACCAGAAGAGGCGACTTCTTTCTCTCTCTCTATCCAGCAGTTTCTTTAAAGGTCAAAAGGAAACATTACCAAATCTTCATCTGTTCGGTGACCAACACAGCATGTCTTCCCTAAAAGTGCATGCCACTTACACCTGACATTTCAAATACTTTGTAATTATTGCTGAAAAAGACTACCTGGGCCAGCAGATTCTCACTTAGCTAAAAGCCATCTCAATAGATATAAGTAGCAAGATCACTGGTGGAGATACATTCTAATCATGCGAGCTGGGATTTTTAAACAATGTTCTTAAAATAACTAAGTTTCATGGGTAGTGTGTGCATAGTAGGAAGATCACTCGCTACATCTGGAACAATACAATCACAGATTTAATGCAAAAGATTTTAGAGTATTTAGGTCAACCTTCTCATTTTATACATAAAGAGGTTCCAGTGTCTTACCTATCCTCACACAGATATAAATGCCAGAGATAAGATTTTAAGCCCTGGTATTTTAACACAAAATTCAGTACTCTTTCTATTGCGAAGATTTGGTCTCAAAGTCTGGTTCTATCAAAGCAACCTTAGGCAAGATACTTAAACCTCCCTGGACCTCAGTTTCCTCAAAAATGGAATGATAGTCTCTGAATGCCCTCTGAAGTTTCAATCTCTAAAGTCTCTTTTAACTCTAAATCTTTTTTTAAAAAATAAACCAAAAAAAGCTCCGAATAATATAAGACAAAGCTGTTAAGACCACAAAGGACCTTGAATGTCAGGCTAAAAAAAAGGGGGGGGATTATATGGTAAAATTGTTTTGTCTTAAATCATCGCAATTTTTCTCTCCAAACATCCCCTTGTTTGCTCTCCCTTGACAGCAAGGACTGTCTTTCTAGTTGTATCTGCATTCATGGCACTTAGCACAATGTCTGCTTTACAGAAAGACTTCATAAATGCTTGTTGATGGCTATTTATGGGCCAAAGACCTATGGTGCATTGCAACTACTCAGTTCTGACAGAGTCACATTGATTAGTGATAAGGACATGATCCTAGAGAGATGTTGACTAATAACTGCTACACTGGTCTTCAAAGGACCTCTTACATTCACATAAGCCACTCATATGCTTTAATAACCAATTGGTATTGGGCCAGTCTAATCAAGATACACCAAGCCCCTTGTCATTGCATAGCTCCCTGGGTTCTCCAGCATATAAGCTTCAAACACTTAAAAGTGTGACACTGGATAAGTCACTTAACTTCTGCCTGAAACAGTTTTCTCCTCTGTAAAATGAGGATAATAAGAATTCATTTCCCTAGGCTGTTAGGAGAATAAAATAAGATACAACATAAAAAGGATTTTGCAAACTGTACTACTATGTAAATGGTAGTTGCTGTGGTTGTTAACCAAACTGTACTCATTCATCTATTTCTATAAAAAGAAACAACCTGTGCCTTCTTCCACCTCTAGGTCCCCATTCTCCCTCATCTGCAGACAATTAAGATTAAGATTAATCAAGGTGCTAAATTCTGAGCTAAGTGATCTTACTCATTGTTACATGTATCTGCACAGGTGCCAGCTTGTTTTCTTGGGCCTGTTTAGATGGTAGCTCACTTTCTTGAATTTTGAGATGATAACTTTAATATGATTTCCTGAATATTTCTTACCTGTTCCAATCTGTTGTAACACCTTCACTTTCACAATGGGTACTAATGTAACTATTTTTCAGCTAAATTGTATCTGATGCCCTTCCCTAAAATATTTTAGCTGCTATCACTATCTCTATACACTTACTTAGGAATGTTTTTCACTGTAACCAAGTCCTCCCAAGGCAAATTAGGAAACCAAAACATGGCAACTGTTTCTTTCATTCCCTAGGACGAGAGGAAGTCAATGTAGGTCTAGTCAACCTATGAGTATCTTGGAAAAGGATCTTCTGATCCCAATAGTAAACATGCTTTTGGGGGAATAAATAATGATCAAATGGGGACCACTTGACTTCCTCTTTTCTACAAAGAAACTTGTCCATTAAGTCAGAACTAAACTAACAGCAGGAAGGAAACAATTTGAGGAAGCTATTGCCATAGCAACTAACCAGCCCAGAATACTCTTAGGCCTTTAGTCAACATGCTGCATAAGCTCAAAGGAGACTTCATGACCTAACGTTCCATCAAAACACACGTTGTAATCATTCCAGCTGCTGACTCAGCTCTACTGGAATGTACTCTGATTGCTAGTTGGGGTTGGGCTGGGGAAGAACAAGGTCTTACAACGTCCATTCTTTGTAAATGTAGTTGTTTATTCAAAAACTATAAAACTAGATGTCTAATGTTGACCCTTCTCCCTCCTTGACTACATGATATACGCAATAATGATTTTTCCCTCTCACTAGATATTGAATATGAAGTACAATAAAGAATCTCAGGGGTGGCTAGGTGGTGCAGTGTATAGAGCACCAGCCCTGGAGTCAGGAGGACCTGAGTTCAAATCCAACCTCAGACACTTAACACAAAACTAGCTGTGACCTTGAGCAAGTCACTTAACCCCAAATGCCCTGCCTTCTCCCTCCAAAAGGCAAAAAAAAAAAAAAAAAAAAAAGAATCTCAAATGATTCATCAGTGATATCAAAAAGGTTAAGGGCTGGCTAAAATTTTTTTATTTAATTTTAAAAAAACTTTCAATTCTAACTAACCTATTGTATTATGTTAGCATTGGATATAAAAGTCTTTAAGACAAGACAATATTATAATAATTCTCATCTTTGCTATTAATTAACTTTGCCTTAATACTCATCAGATCCATAGATCTATCCAGTTCCTGTCATTCTTGGACATGGAGGAGAGGAGACTATACAATTCTTTGGAATTTCCTTTAATTATATATTTTCCTGAAATATATAAAAATGGGCCCTTTCTCAAATACGACAGAAAGCTCCAACTTTTACATGGCTCCTTAATAGTAGGCTTAATCATGTAACAGCACATAATTGAAAGTTAGTCAATAAGTACCTACTATGCGCCAGGCACAGTGTTAAGTGGAAATAAAGAAGAGTAAGGCAGCCCTTGCTCTCTAGGAGGTCACAATCTGTTGGGGGAGATAACATGAAAACAACTATGTACAACCAAGATATTATACAGGAGAAACCAGAGAAAATTAACAGAAGGAAGGCATTAAGGGAGAATGGGAAAGGTTTCTCAGGAAAGATTCTATTGAAATTGCTAAGAATAGGCCAAAGTCTAAGGACCGTCAAGCACTAATGAACCTACTTCGCCAATAAGTAACTGCTGTTCTGTTAGAGGCTAGAAAAGATTTCTCACTTCATGTCCACTTTGATCCAATCCTCAGGACAGTTGTACATATTCTGGTTGATTGAATTTATTTATTACTCAAATTGATTTGGCCTAGGTTCTGTAGCGTACCAAGATGGTGCAAAATCAAATTTGAAAAGGATCACTTAAATTTTCAGGTAGGAGACCAAACTTGTTCCTTTTTTTCAAAACTCCTTTACTGAAATTTTCACATCCCTTTCATATAATTAGAAGAGTACTCTATTCAATCAAATTGAATTAGTCTTTTGCTTACCTCTTTCCTACCCCCACCCCACCCTGGAAAAATCTTTCTGGTAAACTACTTCCTCCCCTTAAGAAAAATAACTGCTTTAAATTGTCATATCATGTCCTTGGTACTTATTAATCATTCACTTTGGATACAAAAGAAAAAAATCTTGTATGCTTGATACTAGCTATTTAGCTGTTAACACTCACAAAAGTTTATTTAACAATATCCTGTTAAAAGAACTTATTCCTTTGTGAGAACAGGAACCAAAGGAAAGAGAGCACACAACTCCACATTCAAAGGTGATAAATTTAAAATTGAAGGGAGGAATTGTATTATCTCCTTGCCACACTCAATAAAAAAAAAATAACAATAGCAAGCGTAATTTCTCTGTACTCATCTTCAGTAACACATGTACATGCAAATGTGAGTTTAAGAGATATTAGTCATACTCCAGGACCTTTGCAAAAGAAATGAGGAAAAGGATGGGAATTCAGACAAAGGTTGCATAAAACAATGAAGTCAGTTCTTGTTTTTTTTCAGAAGCATATTGCAAAAAAACACATTTTCCATCCACCTGAAGTCTGGTCATATTCCTTTTTTGCATAATTAACACAATCTTCACACTTCTTTGGCACAGTAAATCATTGGTTCTCTTACTTTCTCTTGGGAGAAACATTTTAAGAAGACCCTTTCCTAACCCTCTCACAGATTTTGGAAGAACATTAAGCCAAGTTGAATACTATTTTAATGTAAAGGTTTTTTGTTTTGTTTTGGTCAAAAACTGTGTTTTCATCTGAGTGGGGAAGGTCCATTGGAGAAACTTTATCTATTCAAACTGACAACTCTTATGCAAATTAAAGTCTTTTTCAAAGTTTAAATGACTTGTTGAGGGTCATACTAGCCAGTACTTATTGGTCAGGACTGGAAACCACGTGTTCCTAGCAGCCAGATCTGCCATCACTTCAGCCTCTGTTAACTTTTCTATACTAAGATTGAGAGATAATAAAGAAAAAAAATACAAATAAACAAACAGAACAGATAAAAGCTCATCCTAGTAAGGAATAAAGAAGTAGAATAGTCCAGAGAAAAGAGCGTTTGATATGGAAAAAAATGAGACCGGGGTCTGTGTCACAGTTATGCTGCTTATAACCTGTGGAGCCTCAGGGATGTCCTCTAAATTCTCTGGGGTTCACTTTCCTCATCTATAAAATGAGTGGTTGCAAAAGATAACCTCTAAATGCAAGGCTCTAAAATTTAGTCTAAATCCATGGCCCTGATAGCTTTTGCTATCTTCCTTTTTCCCCACATAAAAAATCTAACACATTCTTCATCAAACTGGGCCTAAATTTCATAGAAGGCAACCAAAGGAATCATCAAAGTCCAGTGGGTGTTGACTTAGACCCATCTTGAGTCTATACTACAAGGTGAATGTATTATGGCAGTTACCATATAATAAATCCACAAATAATGATATGATCATAAGATTATATTTAAGGGATATTAGAAATCACTTAGCATAGCTCCCCTTATTTTATAGAGAAGGAAACAGGCCCAGAGAGGTAAAACGATATTTACATAGGTAGTAAATAGCAGAGGTGCCTTCCAAAACCTTGAGTAGTTGTGGTGTTGTTTTTGCTGTGTTTTTGTTTTTGGAACTCAAAGCTGGTCAAAAGAAATAATGCCATAAAACTAAAACCACAAAAAGGATTCCAGTCTGATCCCTAAGTGCCTACTTAATGAAAACTAAACTTCAAATAAAGCATATTCCTTTACCGTTACAATCAGGTTTCTGCCTCTATATTCTAGCGAAACTTTTCTCAAAGGGTCAGTGATCACTTCATCATCATCCTTTTCTCAGAGTTCATCCTTAGGGACCTCTCTTCAGCATCTGACATTGACAACCATTTCCTCTTTCTTTAAACTCCTTCTTTGACTCCTGTGACAACGATGTGGTCTGTGGTGCTAGAGACACCAAAATGCAAAGGTATGGGGCAGGTCTGCCTCAAAAGAATTCAACCTTCAAGCCTTCTTTCAGTCCAAGTTTATTATGACACTGTTTGGGTGGGTATTCCTAGTGAGTCTGCCAATTTGTGATGCCAAGACAAGTAGGCCAGATTCTAAGAATCTGAGCAATATTTAATGGGGATAAGGTTGGTACTTTTATACACCAAAGGGTTGTGAGAAGATTTGGATGGGATTAAGGAGTGGCAAATAGCCTGGGGTAAGCCAGGTACACATAAAGAAAAGAGTTAAGTGTCCAGAGAGCCACAGTGAAAGGGCAGTTAAAAGGATTACTGACTGGGATGGGCTGGATGCCTCAGGTGAATGCCAGGGACTGGGTTCCTAAAATTTGTGGAAAAGTTCAGGATTTTTAGGGGTGCAGGTCCCATCCCCCATCAACATTGCCCCAAAGTTTCTCTTTAAGTTTCACCACTACCTTATATTCCAACTCCTTCCCTCCCCGCCCCCCCCATTATGGGATCAGTGAGCTAGAAAGGATCTTAGGGGCCCTTGAAGCCAAAGACACATATCACTATATATACTACTACATCTGCAGTATTTAAGTATACTGTTTAGGGTTGGGCAGCTAGATGGTTCAAAGGATAAAGCACTGGGTGTGGAATCAGGAAGATCTGACTTCAAATTTGACCTCACACACTTACTAGCTTTGTGAACCTGGGCAAATCACGCAACCTCTACTTGCCTTAATCTACTTGGAAAAGGAAATGGCAAACCACTTAAGCAGCTTCACCAAGAAAATCCCATGGACAGCATAATTCATAGGATCGTGAAAAGCTGGACATGACTGAATAACAACAAAATGGTCTGGGGAATCTCAACTTTGTAGCCACCAAATTGCCCTTCGGGTTGTGTTCCAAAAGCTCCTTTCTCAGTTTGTGGGTTGGAGGTGTTCAGCCAAGTAATGGGTTAACTAGCTTTTGTGGGCTGGCCTGCAACCTTAACTACTACTTAACAGATTGGGAAGTTAAAAAATTTTTGATTTGGAATTCCAACTTGAAAGCACAGAGTCATGGAAGGAGAACTCAAAGGGTCTTTTGGAGCAGAAGTCAGATTTTTTTTTTTTAATAGATAAAGAAACTGAGGGCCCAAGAATTTAAGTGACTAACTCAACATGAGATAGACAGCAAGTAGAAAAGCGGGAGTCTGAATTCAGGTCTAAAACTCCAAGTTCAGCACTCTTAATATCACACCATGCTTATATCCTATAAAAGTATCTTCTCAGGAAAATTCTATCCCAAGTTTGCTTTTCTCTATATTTTCTCCCTCTAGGGCGTTATCCACTGGACAACTTCAACTAGTAACTCTACATTAATGAAGGAATTAAGCTTTTATCAAGTACCTGCTTTATTCCAAGCACAGAGCATACAGAGTAAACAGTCAAATACTCCCTGCTCTCAAAGAGCTTACAATCTAGGAGGGAAGATATGTGAATGGATAGATGTCCACAAAATTGATCCAAAATAGATTGTGGGGAAGAATACATTTGCAGCTTGGGGGGGCGGAGGGAAGAAGGGGAGAGATGGAAGGAGAAGATGAGAAAAAGTTTCATGTCAAAGATGATACTTGAGCAGAGGCTTGCCTACTTTTCTATACAGATCAGCACATCTGTACCAAAGATTTGGGTTATGGGTTACACAGGAGAGCTAAGTGGTACAGTGACTAGAGTAACAGGCCTACAATCAGGAAGACATCTTCCTAAACTCAAATCTGGCCTCAGACTCAGACACTTAGTGACCCTGGGTAAGTCACTTCACCCTGTTTGCCACAGTTTTTTCATCTGTAAAATGAGCCGGAGAAGAAAATGAGAAACCACTGCACAGCATCTTTGCCAAGAAAACCCACAAAGAGTCAGACATGACTGAAAATAACTGAACAGCAACAACAGGTCATAAACAGATGGTTTTTCAAATGAAATAAATGTTATATGGATATACTTTAGTTACACTTTATATATTATTGGGAGAAATGAAAAGAAGTTTAAAACTTTGTCCCCCTCCAGTTCTGTATGGGTGGGACACTAAAACAAATAGCAAAATATAGAATATTACATGTACAGTACATTAGAGTTTGGGTTTGGGTTTTTTAAGCCTTATGTGAACTTTGGGGAGAAAGACTGCTACTGTTCAGAGAAGAAAGTCGATATCTGAATTATCTATAAAGATGACTACAAATTCAACACTCAGAGGAGAGAACAAACATTCTAACAACAAGAAGGGGGGGGGGAAGGGAAGTACAAATGCTGGACTGTGCTTCTTCTTAAAGTAGAGGTCTAATCATGCACCATCCAGCAAATATAAAAAAACAAAACAAAAAAAAAATTTCAGTGGTTCCCTAATACTTGACAAATTAAATTCAAACTCATCGGGCAAAGTCATTTGGCTTCTAAAAGTCTGTTTCCTCACTTGTCAATTGAGGATAATAATAATTGCACTATGATCCTTCACAGGATTGTTTTACAGACAGCTGTCTCTAGCCTCATTTCAAGTTTTCTCTTCCACTTCAAACAGACTTCTTCTCCAAAAGACCCTGATATCTCCTTCCATGATTCCCAAAATTCAAGTTCGAATTCAAAACCAAAATTCTTTAGCTTCTCAGATTATTAAGTAGTAGTTAAGTTTGCATTCCAGACTACAAAAACCATTTAACATACAACGTGGCTGAATGTCTTCAGCCCACAAACTAACAAAGGAGTTTTTGGAACACAACCCAAAGGTCAATTGATGGCTGCCTGGAGTCCCCACACACACCTTAAATACTATAGACATAGTGCTTTAATGAGACAATGCCCACAGAGTTTTAATAATACAAGTTTTTAAATGAAGCACTCCAAATGAGAAAGTTGATCATGAAATAGAAATAAAGGGCATAAATTCCCCCACCCCAGACAGTAATCAATGGCCAATTGTAAAATATGAAGCAGTTTTTGGGTGATATACAAACTCCCGAAGGATGAATTTAAGAGTATGTGACATATCTGGCTGCTCTCTGGGTATCTAAAAACTGACATTTTTAAGAGCCTAGGGAAAAACATACACACACATACACAACAGTAACATATGTTGTTCAACTCAAGTTTCATTTCCTTCAATGGGATTTTTCTGATCCCAATTACCCAGAAGTTGTTGTTAATATCCCTTAGAAATCTATTAGTGTTTATTGTGGAGTGGGGATAGGCTGTACCTTATATTTAATTTTCTGTGAACACAGTACATCTCTCCCAGTTTAGAGTGCAAACTCTTTCCAGGCCACTTGGTGTTTGTATCCCAGTATGAAAGCATATTTGAAACCACTTTTTTAGTTCAACTAGAAATATTAAAAAATAAGATTTTCTCTAACCTAAAAACCCTTCCAAGACTTTTTCTACTTTATGCCAAGAAGACAAGGTCTTTTTAGAGTAATGGATTATGAGTGATAACCAAATTGAACTCCTATCTAGATAATATCATTGCAGTGTCCTCTTTTACTTCCAAAGTTATTATTGCCCAGGTTTAGTGGTAAATACTTATGAAGGAAAGTGAAGGAAGGAAATCTGAAAGTCAGAGCTGCTGAAAATCTAAAACAAATAAGGGGTGGAAGGCGATGGAGGCCAATGAGTGGAGCCTGGTCAAGATAAAGAGATTCCATCTCAATAAGAAAATAAAAGGTTAAAATATTAACTGGAGGAAAGAAGGAAACCTTTTTTCAGTTCTTGAAGGGAAATGATCTAGGAAGGAACTAAGCAGTGACATGCTTTGGGATGCTAATTCCAAACTGTATTTTAACATATGATGATCTTTTACAAGTTCAAGATTTCTCTGTTACCTTAAGCACTTACTAGTTTGCCTGGCATATAGTGGGAGCTTAATAAATGCTTGTTGACTTGACATCAAACTATCAGAGTCATGTCTGACTGCAAGAGGGGACTAGACCATTTTAAATATTTCTTCCTCTCTAATCTAGAAATGTTTAAATATAAGAATAACAATAAATTAAATTGTTTTTGGCAGACTTATGCCTAAAATGAATACAGTATTATTTATTTTCTTCAACACCAGCAAATAGCAAAGTTCCTAGCACACAACAGGTGTTTAATTAATGCCTCTTTTAGCAATTTGGAACTATTCCTAAAGGGGTATAAAAATGTGCATACCCTTTGACCCAGCAATACCACTTCTAGGGCTGTAAACCAGAGATCAAACAAGTGGGAGGGAGACACGTATGTACAAAACTATAACAGCTCTTTTTGTGGTGGAAAAGAATTGGAAATCAAGGGGATGCCCATCAATTGGGGAATGGCTGAACAAGTTGTGGTATGTGAATGTAATGGAATACTATTTTGCTATAAGAAATGAGGAGCAGACAGACTTCATAATAACCGGGAGAGTCTAATATAAACAAGTTGAGCGAGAGCAGCAGAACATCGTACACAATTGCAGGCACACTGTATCTGTGATGACTGACTTTGACAGACTGGGCTCCCTCAGCAATACAAGGTTGTAAGACAACTGCTAAGGACTCATGAGGGAAACGGCTATCCACATCCAGAGAAAGAATTAAGGATTCTGAATGCAGATTGAAGCAAACTACTTGCTCTTTCTCTTTTGTGTGTTGTTTTGTTTTGTTCCTTCTTTCTCATTGTTCACTCCATTGGTTATAACTCTTCTTGACAACTTGATTAATGTTTAATGTGGAGGTATCTGTAGAACCTATATTGGATTGCATGCTGCCATGGAGGCAGGGAGAGAGGAGGAAAGGAATGGGGAGAAAATTTGGAACTCAAGGGATTGTGGAACTGATTATTATAAACTAAAAGTAAATAAATAAGTTTAAAAAAATAAATGTCCTTTTTGTTGAAGTTAGTTGACTTGGGCTGCCAAGTATAAATATTTTCTCAAGCAGGGAGACATCAATGTGATATCAAGTCTAGGAAATTATGAGATACTGGTAAAATTTCCACATAATAAGCTATCTATGTTGTTCTAAGATTCCACAATTTCTTTTTTTTTAGCATGTTTTTACAAGATTTTATTTAAAAATGTTTATATTAACTTTCATTTTTATTTTACATCATTCACTTCCACAAGATTTTGAGTTATAAATTTTCTCCCCATCTCTCCCCTAGCCCAAAAGATTTCACAATTTCTCACAGTTCTCACAGAGTACAAAAACTACACACTATAAGAATTAAAAGGAACCTCAGAGTTGATCCAGTTCAGCCCATATTTGAATACCAATAGCCTCTATAATATCTCTGAGAAATGACAATTCAGTTTTTGCTTAAAGACTTCTATTGAGGGGGAAAATTTTACCTCTGCTCCCCACTACAAGGTACCTCATTCCATTTTTGGATAGCTCTCATTGTAAATTTTTCCTTACATCTCTCTCTCTGCAACTTCTACTTACTGCCCCTGATTCTGTCCATGTAGCTAATCAAAATAACTTTTCTCTCTTTTCTTTATGAGAGCACTTTGAATACACAGTAACAGTTCTCATGACCCCATTTAGTTCTCTCTTCTCCAAGCTAAATATCCCCAATTCCTATTATTGCATGATTTCAAATTCTCTCAACATCTGACTTCCTCTGAATTATCAACCAGTTTAACTATTCCAGATGTGGAATAAACAGGGCACAATAGAGACTATTATGTCTCTGGTTCCAGTAAGTACACTGCCATTCATGAAGACTAAGTAGTTTGCTTACTGCATCACATTGAACCTGCAAATTCACTGAAGCACCAAAGTAGGGGCAGTTAGGTGGTGCAGTGAATAGAGTACTGGCCATGGAGTCAGGAGGACCCCAGTTCAAATTCGGTCTCAGACACTTAACACTTATTAGCTGTGTGACCTTGGGGAAGTCACTTAACTACAATTCGCCCTGCCTTCCCCCCTCCAAAAAGACCAAAAAAAACACCCACCTAGGTCACAGATTCCTAGGTTTAGAGGTAGAAAGGATATATTTTTATGTGAACTGTGATATAGCTGACTCCCACACACTGTATTGTGTGGTTGATTTTTTTAAATTCCAAGTGAAAGATTTTGTATTTATTCTTGTTAAAAATGTCATTTTATTTGATTTATATCACCCTAGCTTTTTATAGTCTTTAAGAACCCCAAGTCTATTGTTCAATGTATGTCTTTTCAAGCTTTATATCATCCTTGGACTTGATAAGAACGTACTCTATTCTATGCACATTTTTAAAAAATATTGAACAGAACAGGGCCAAGGAAGGCTCTGGGCAGCAGTTGAGACATAATGGCCATTTTTAAGATGAAGTATAATTTACTGTCATACTGAGGGCTTTGTATGTATTTAAACATAATCTTAGATCAGTAACATTTTGTGTCGATCAAATTATCTACTGTGTGAATAGGGCCCATTTAACATAAACTGAAGTTATTGTTAACCTATGCCAAACAGTTTCCCAGAAAAGAGAGCTCTTGAAATCACAATGCACATGCTTTATCAAAAGCAATTTCATCACCCAGCACACTAACCTTCCTGAAAACAAATGTCCTGCTCCTCTAATAAGTGTCACAGTTATTTGACTATGGAAAATATTGTTTAATTTGAACACTTGCCAACCTCTAATATTGGAGGAAGAGACTATCTTATTTCTGTATTGTCTATGTGCTTTCTATTTCCCATTGTCAGTCTTCTGGTGATTTTACTGTTCACCGGTGCCTATATAGAAAAGAGTGGTAGAAAAAGGAAAGCACGGAAAATTCAAATCTATTAACTCTGATTCTCATTATCATGTCCTTAGAAAAACTAAGTAGAAAAGAGTTTGCAATAGAAGGCTAAAGTATATTTTTTATTAACTCATTTGTATTGGCTGTGCTTTCATTAGCAGAGCTAATAAAATTGTCAAGAATTACTGCTCTTTCCACCTTTATCTTGTTTTGGTTGCATCTCATTTTTGCTTGGTTGTACATACTTCAAAAAAATTATTATATGTATATCATCATCTATACGAAGGGCTTTGCTCAAATTAAAAGATATATATTTATGTTTATTTTTAAGTTATGAGCAGAATGTATCAAGGTGAGATGGATTAACAGCATTAAAGACTGCAGAGAAGTCAGAGAATGAGGACTGATAAAGAACCACTGGATTTGGCAAGTAGGAGATCATTAGTAACTCTGGAGAGAGCAATTTGATTGAATCATAAAGTCAGAAATCAGACTACAAAGGGTTAAGAGAAGAGAGAAAACAGAGGCACCTTGTGTAGACTGTCTTTTCTAGGAGTTTAACTACAAAGGACGGAAGAGTTACAGGAGGAGAGTTAGCATGGATAGAAAGATCAAATGAGGATTTTTCTCAATATGAGATAGAAATGGGCATATTTGTAGGTAGCAGGAAATGAGTAGTAGACAGGGAGAAATTGAAAATAACTGAGTGTGAGTGATGGAATGGGTAATCTGTTGGAGGAGATGGGATGGATAGGATCACTTGAATAAGTGGAGGGGCTAGCCTTGGTAAGGGAGTAAGACTACTTCATCATGTGAGACAGGAATGAAGGAGAACACAGTGGCAGAAGGCATCTGACTGATAGTTAATGAGGAAGAGTGGAGAAGTGGGAGCTCATGGTGAATGACCTCAATTTTTCTGTAAGAGACAAGATTCTCAACTGAGAGAATAGGCAGAGGAGGTAAGGTCATCTACAATAGTTACCTCCACTTTCTTTCCTCTCACTAGCTTCTTAACCCTTTACAATCTGGCTTCTGACCTTATCCTTCCTCTGAAATTGTGCCAAAGTTACTAATGACTCCTTAGTTGCCAAATCCAATAACCTTTTTTTCAGTCTTCATTCTTTCTAATCTCTGCAGGTTTGGATACTACTAATAACTCTCTCCTCCTTGATATATTCCTCTCTAGGTTTTCAGGATGACCATTTCCTTTCATCTATCTAACCACTCCTCTTTCGCTTTGATGGATCATCTTCCAGACCAAACCCTCTGACCATAGACATCCCTTAGACCTCTGTCCTGAGCCTTCTTTTCTCTTCTCCCTCTATACTACTTTACTTTGTGACCTCATCAGCTCCCATAGATTTAATTATCATCTGCTGATTCTCAAATTCATCTATCCTGCCCTAATCTTGTGCTGACCTCTAATCTTGCATCCTCAAATGCCTTTTATATAGTTCAAACTAGATGTCCATTAGACATTTTAAACTCAAGATGTCCAAAATAGAATCCCTATCTTTCCCCTAAATCCTTCCTCCCTCTTACCTTCCCTTATTATTGTAGAGGGCAATAGCATCCTTCCAAATCAAAAGTTAAGGGTTTTCCTGGACTCCTCATTATCTCTCACCCTGCCCCAAATCCAAGTCATTTTATTGTCAATTTCACCTTTACAACATCTCTTGTTGTAAATATGCCCCCTGACTAGACTAGAGACACTGACAATGAGCCTGAAACTCAAAGAAAAAGGAACAAAGCTATCATTTGGTATGAATGCTCATGGTATTAATTAACTAGCGTCCTTCCCTTCAGAAATTGCTTGATATTTACCTTGTATATATTTTATTCTTAATTATATGGCTATGCATTATTTCCCTCAACAAATTATAAACTGCTTAAGGATAGGTTATTCTATTTTCATTTTTGTATCCTTAGACCTAGCAGTGCCAGGAAAAGGGTAGGTGCTTTTTAAATGTTTATTTTAAATAGATTTCCTGCTGCTGGTAGATCATTGCCTAGAAATTCTCATATTCCTCAATACCTCATTTAAAATAAGTCCCAATAAAATGCTTTTCCAATCAAAATGACAGAGAGTAAATAAAACTAGAAATAAAAATAAGGTACTTCTCTTTTTTGGAGGCCTATACTGAAAAAAGTGACAGGCAGAAGAAACTGGTCCAAACACACACACACACACACACACACACATACACACATACATACATACATATATGTCTATACATACACACATATATGTATATGTATCTATCACATTAAGTCATTTGGTAATGGCAAGCACCCTAGCATACCCAGGATGGCTGCTAGCACAGGTTCTTTGATCTGCTTTACTAAAGGAAAACAACTTTTAAGGGGTCAACAATCTGTAATTAAATATATATATATATACATATACATGCACACACACACACACATATATATATATATACACATATATGCATACATAGTGCAGGGGAAAAAGCACCCTAAACTTCAGGAAAATACAAACAGAAATTACAAGCAGACAAAAAAATAAAGACAGAGAAAATAACACAATTCAATAGACCAACAGACAGGGCTTCTAGCTATCTGATCATTACATACATACATAGCTAGTTACCAGACAGAAAAGCACCAACATCTGGGTTTTCAAAGCCAGGGGGCTCAACGGCTGCCCAGAGTCTCATCTGGCCAAATCACACAACTCTTCCCATGAGTGAGCCTCAAAGCAAAACCTCACCTCAGAGGTCTATATAGCCTTCTCCAGGTCAGAGAACCTCACAACCTTTGCCTAACTACAAAGTAACAAAAGTTGTGGACCCTCCTGAAAAACAAGCCTTCCCCAATCAAGTCTCACCCATTATGGGGCAGGGAAGATCTTCAAATTCCCTTACCATTACATTATCACATATATATGGGTGGGGAGGGGGAGAAAGAGACAGAGAAAGGAAGGAAAAGGGGGTAAAAACAGAGACAGAACCCCCACTTAATAAAGCTATTGACAAATCCCAAAAACTAGTTCATATTTTTGTTTCATACACAAACCAACTTGAATTATGTAATAAAGATACACATACCTATATGCCATGAAAAAACAGTTACCAAGAAATCAAGGACACAGATATCTCTCTAGCAGCAGAAAGGGGAAGAAGAAGAGAAGTACTTAGAACTTGGTGGCTGACTGAGATAGAAAATGAACTTGCAGCCCAGAGCCTTCTCTTACACTGGACTCTGGGAGAACAGAGGGAAAAGAACAGAAACCTCAAAGGGCAAATCAGTAGGCAAAATAGAAGCAGAGGATTATGCATATCTGGTGAACTAGGAAACCAAGTATCATTGTCCTAAACCTTTAAGTGAAATGATAACTAATCCATATTATGCTGAATTCATACAGTAGGAAGACAACATTGAGTCATGTTGGGGTGTTGTTTTTTTTAAATAGGGTTATAACATATACTACTCAGAATTCACAGACACAGCTTTCATCCTTAACAGCTACTCACTAAATGTTTAAAGCAGTGGGCTTTGGGGATGAAGGTTACAATTTAATGTTGGACTACTTAATATTTACATATAGAACTATAGAACATTAACTCTGGAAAAGCCCTCAGAGATCATTATGGTCTAACCCCTAAGTTTAACAGATGGGGAAACAGTCCCATAGAAGATAAGTGGCTTGCCCAAGGTAGTTACACAAAGTTAAAAAAAAAAAACTGTGACAAGAACTCAATATGTTACTGAAGAAAAAATACTGGCTTTGAAGTCAGAGGATTTGGGTTTGAATCTCTGCTCTGTCACTTAGTATCTGTATGACCAGGAGGAAATTGTATTAAACTCTCCTGTCTCAGCTTCTCTATCTGTAAAATGAAGGAGCTGGACTAGGATACCTCAAAGTTCCCTAGATTCATAAATTTATAATCTCCAGATCACAGTGTTCTTATCACAATATATGCTCATTATACCCACAAGAATTTCATTAAATTTTATTTAACAGATTTTCATTTCTGCTTTGTTGAAATGTTCTTCATTCTTTTAAATTCTATATTCATTAGACTCAAGACTATGAAGTCTATAATCAGAAATTAGAAAAAATGCAATTGTTATTAATACTAAAATACTTTAAAAAGCTGTGGAGATAGTAAAATTAAAATACATCTAAACTCAAAAATATAAAAAAATAATGCAATAGGAATCATAATTTCTACTTACATAGAAGACAATATACCTTTTTGTAACCTTTTCTAGAGATATTTCCTTCCTATCTTACGTATATTCCTAGACTTGATTAGAAGGTAGAGGAAGAACACAAAACTTGAAATTATCCTCAAGGTCATGCATCTGACACAGTGACACAAAATGTTTTAAATATGAATTTTATTCTTAGAACCCATGTCAATATAAACCAGAAGTAATTATTATTATAGAAAGCAAAACCAAAATTACAAACTTACAAAATTCAAAGGAAACTCTAGCATTTTCTCAGTATGTCTTGCATATTAAATTACAACTCTTGAACAGCAGTATGGTTGATACGAAACATATGTAATGATTATTTCTGTATGAAACACTTGTTATTTCTTCCTCTCACAACTTAGCTAAAATAGAATGCCAGAACAGCTGTTAGGGAAGTACATGCTTCAGAATTTGTCACACAGAGTTTTATTGTTTCCTTTCTGCCAGAGAGAATAATAAAAAATGAAATTAATATGATATTTTCAAATCAGGAGCCATGATTCAAAAATCCATAAAAGAACTTGGTCATAGCTTTTTTCAAAGCTATTTCTCTGAATTTCATATCTCTTAACTAGAATATTATCAACCTGATTTTTATAGTTTCAGTCAAACACAATACAGTTTTTGTTTCCCACAAAGAGTAGGTAAATATGAATTTCATTCAGCCTTCAGGTTCCTTTTCAAGGTTTCTAAAGGAATTTTCTATTTACCTCTCTAAGACAAAAACATTCTCATACACACACACACACACACACACAAACAGACCTATAAGCACTGAATATTATGTACCATATGTCAATTTAAAATTCATCATAAATTTTTTATTATTAAGAAAAGTTATACAGAAAAGGCTAAATAAAGCAACAATCTAACTCAAACATTCTATGGAAAATAAAAATTTGAGAAGTCACATTCAGTTGAGAAGAGAACTAGTATGTTCATTTTTCTATGTAAGAGTATTTTTGGTTTAGTTTCCTTTGTAAAGCAGCAGGCACATTCCCCAAATGGTATGATTTTGAGAAGAATTTGGGATTTCCCTGTTCCTGGCACTAAGAATGCATACAGAGCACAGCTGTACCTACAATTAGTGTTTTGATACCCCAAATTCCAGGTGCAAAATGTTTATCTTCTATGCCATCTTTAAAGCCATGCATACATAAGTGCTGATATTCAATGTCTCATAGTGAGAATAAAGAAATTATTCTTAGCCATAGAAGGAATATACATGTTCACTTCCTTACACATTCTTCTGTGCCCAAGATTTTTAAATGGCTCACTATAAATCTTCCACATAAGCACCCAAAACACTGACTTTCCTAAATGTCAAAAACCAACATATGCTGGACAGTACATTTTACTTTAATTCTATATACGCTGGGCCTTCTTGGTGCCTAAAGCAAACAGCTGTCATTTATACTCTCCCCTTCTGCTAACACTTTCCTTAATTCCTAAGGGGCTTCCCAACCTATAATTAAACTTTCCAGCTGCCACAGCATCTTTTCCTGGAAAGCTCCCTACCCATCCCTTGCTTTAGCATATTCTCTAAAAATGCATCTTTCAAACATGCATTACTGGAACCAAGATATTCAACAATCAGGTTTGAGATGAAATACCTAGTTTTCAGTCAAGGAAATATTTTATGCAGAAACTTGAATTACGATCAAGTTTTCCTTTGTAATTTAGGGTGGCACATGTTAAAGAAGTAGAAGCCAAATGTGGAATAGTGAATATATTGGAATCTTCCCCGTGCTTTGCGAAGAACATTAAAAACTGTAAAACTGTAAATGTTCTCTTGTCCTCAAACATCTTTCTCCTATAAACACAGCAACTTTCTGACAGAAGAGATCAACCAGGAAGGAAGTTGTGAATAATTAACCAAACAATAGATTCTACTCTGCTCTAGAATGCCTATGGCTAACACTGCCCCCTCCCCCAGTGTACCTTTTAAATTAGAACAAGCTCTTCATGTGCAAAGACATGAAAAGCCTTCTTCTTCATAGAAAAGCAAACATTTCAGAACATAAACACCTAGCAGTGTGATTTAATTCAAAGCAACACACACACACACACACACACACACACACACAGGGGTGCTAGTAGCTAGGAGAATCAGAAAAATCTCAAGGTTTTGCTTAAGCTGTGTCTTTTTTCAAAATTTATTTTATTTTTAATTTATGGAATAAACCAAGTATTTCCATAACACAGTGTAATACAAGATGATTGCACATAAAACTCCAAATCTATTATGTACAACCTGCTATTCCTACTAAATGTGAATTGAGTCTTACAGAAAAAGAGAGATTTCTAAGGGGGTTGAGTGATGAGCAACTGCATTCAGGTCATGGGGGATAGACAGCCTGGGGCACAAGAACTTAGGCAGCCAAAGGAGTGCTGCATACAAGGAACAACACGAAGGTTACATTAAATTGTACAGAACATAAATGGGAATCATATGCAATAAGGCTTAATAGGTAGGCAGCTAGGTGGACCTGGAATCAGGAAGAGGTGAATTCAGATCTGACCTCAGATACTAACTGGGTGGCCCTGAGAAAGTCACCTAAACCTGTTTAACTCAGTTTCCTCATTTGTAAAATGCACAGGAGAAGGAAATGGCAAACCATTCCAGTGTCTTTGCCAAGAAAATGCCAAACTGGGTCACAATGAGTCAGATAAGAACTGGACGACTGAACAACAGGTAGGTTTGGGCCAACTTTAGATGTAAAAAGGTATAGTTTGTATTTGATCCCAAGATAATAGAGTCACTAAAATCAGTAGGTGAGTGACATGGTCAAATGTGCTCATTAGGAATATAACCTTGATAGGTCTGTGGAGGATGGATTGGAGTAGGGTGATACAAAAAGCAGAGAGACTACTTTAAAAACAGTATTTGCTTATACTTAACTAGCAAAAAGGCTAATTTGGTAAATGCTTCCATGGAACTAAGACAAGTCAAGAAGCTGCAGAGCATTTACAGCTTCAGATAAGTATGAAATTACTGATTTTCTCATGGTGAAAGTGACATAAATAGAAAAGTCCTGAGCAATAAGGTGAAACCTATTATCCAAACCATTGCATGCAAACTCTCCATCAAGAGGAGGGTGTGCACAAAATGTACCTCCTATACCATGACTGGGCACACTCAGGAGAATAATATTAATGCTTTGCTATCTGACCTTACAGAGGTATGGAAGAAATACACAAGTGAATATTCTGGAAAAAGTGATATTGACTTAGCTTTAATCAAATCTTTCATAATTTTTATTTAATCTAAGATGTAGCACATATTTTTCTGCCTTCTTATATTGCACCTTGAATAATAATTTAATATTTTGCAGAATTTCTCTACCAAATCTTTTCTCTTTGACCTATATTTTTGAAAAATTCTGAAATGTTATGTCATATGAAACTTGTACTTAATCTAGTAAAATATGAAGGGTGGAAAACTAGGGGCCAGATTCTACTGATACAGAATTGAAACCCAAGTTGGTCCAATGGAACAAGCCATGGATTAAGGATGGAAAAGGAGAGGACCTGAGACCTGTAAGACTATGCTGCGAAATCCAGGGCCCCACATGATATGGAAGAAAAAGCAAACTATTCATCCAGAGCTGAAGTGGCTGAAAAATCCACTTTATAGAATATGCTTCAAAGATCAGAAAAAATGGCAAGAGTAGGAAAAAAAATCAGTGTAGCAAAAGCACCGCGGTATAGTTCTCCCTATCTACATTAAATGATAATTACTATCAAATAAGACTATATGTGCAAAGCATCTGCAAACCTGAAAGTGCTATAACTGCTAACCATCATTATTTTTATTTATTACTATCATTACTCCAACAAACATTGAAAATGAACATAATACGTTGATAACAGCTAAATCTATGAAGAAATCAGAGTGGGCCATTCTTCCAGGTGAAGACTGCAAATTTAGTCCTTAGGCAAGTAATTATAGTAGGGATTTTGGATCAGGGGTGGTACAGCATTCCGGTCTCTGAATATATGGGAAACCTTACGTTGAAAAAAACCAGGGGTGGGTGGGCCTGAAGTTCTGTCACTCTGATCTTACAACAGAATCACAGGTTCAGGCAATAGGAGAGTGAGTGACCAGGGAAGTAGGTACTATGGATTAGTAGTCCCTCTGTCCTTCTGAATTTTGCAAAGTCTTTCAGCTACCTGACAGGGGGCTGGAACCAGGAACTATTTATTGGAGTTCCATCTAAAAGCAAGTTATATTATCCAATCCAGGGATTCAGAGCCTACAAAAAGCTCAGCTAAACCAGACCTCTTGGGGCCAACCCACTGAAAGTCTACAGCTACCGTGCCTGAGGTACTTAAAAAAATGTAACACTCAATTACTCGAAAACACAATGGCAGGGCACAAGGAAATACAAACCACAACCAAACATTACCTCCAAAAACACGCAAAGCCTAGTATCAACTGAAGAAGAAAGGATGGAAGAATTTCTTCTTTTTTAAACCATCAAAAATAAAAAACTTCTGTATAGAACAGCTTACTTGAGACATAAAACCAGAAGAATAACTCTAAAACATCTTCAAGAAAAACTTCAAAGAAAGCCATGGATTAAAAAATCAACTACAGTTCCTAAAAGAAATGAAGAAAGAGATAGAGTTTAAAATTACAAATGAAATGAGGGTTCAAGAAGAAAGAACTGAAAAAGAAATGAGAGCACTAGAAGTACAACTTGGAAGTCAATATATGTTTCAGTTAATAAACATTTCTTAAATATCTATTATGTACTGAGTACCTGCTAACCACTAGGGAAATAAAGTCAAAGACAGTTTCTGCCCTCAAGAAGCTCACAATCTAATGGGGGAAAGGAGTGGGAAAGGTAGGAAAACTAATAGTTTGGTATAAAAGGTAGAAAACACTACTGAAATTATAGACTCCATGAAAATTAAAGTGTACAAAATATAAACTAATGACTCCATGAGATGAGACATATTTTTAAGTGAAAAAAAAAACTTAAAAAAAAGACATTATATTACATATCCGATTTAAAAAAAAAGCTCACCTGAAAATGATAAATGATAAAAGATATGATAAAAAAAATTTGAGAAATATAGGCTACCTGAAGTTCATAACCACAAAGAAATTCTGGGTATCTTAATACAGGAAATCATTAAAGAAACCTGGCCAGAGCTATTAGAACAAAAAGGCAAAATGCAAGTAAAAAGGTTCCAATAGTCACTTCCTTTAAAAAAGAAAACACTAAAATGTAAACTCCCAGGAAGATCATAAGCAAAATGGAGGTATTCTAGGTCAAAGAACTATACTGCAAGAAGCCTGAAAACACAAATTCCAGTGTGGAGGGACCACAGAAAGGAATATATAAAATGTAGTAGCTACCACCATAAAGTGGTGGAAACCTTAGAATTAAATATTCCAAAAGGCAAAAGATTTAGGCTTACATGTAAAAATAACTTTCCCAGCAAAACTGAGTGTAATCCTACAAGGGGGAAAAATAAGCGTTTAATGAAAACAGAGAATTCCCAAGCATTCCTAATAAAAGGATCAGAACTGAGTAAAAACTCTGAAATACAAACGTAGGGGTCAAGAGAAACCTAAAAGGGTAAATATGACTGAACAAGCAGAAAGGCTAGTGGAAAGAGCCCTGGGCCTGGAGTGAGGAAGATCTGAGTTCAAATCCTTATTAGTTGTGTGACTTTGAGCAAATTACTTCATCTGTTTGCCTCAGTTTCCTCATGTATAAAATGGGAATGAAACTAGCACCTACCTCCCAGAATTGTTGTGAGATTCAAATGAGACAATAATTACAAAGTACTTAGCACAGTATCTGGCCCAAGCAGGCGCTACGTTATTACTGCTGCTGTTGTTTAGTTGTTCCAATCATGTCTGACTACTCATAACCCCCTTTTTTTGGTGGGGAGGGAGGGTGTTTCTTGGCAAAGATACTAGAGTAATTTACCATTTCCTTCTCCAGCTCATTTTACAGATGAGGAAACTAAGGTAAGCAGTATTAAGTGATTTGCCCAAGGTTACACAACTGGCAATTGTCTGAGACTGAATTTGAACTCATGAAGATGAGTCTTCCTGATTATAAAAAGTCCAGTGTGCCACACAGATGCCAAAGCACTATAGAAATGTAAGCTATTATTTATTCTTCATAGCAGACATGATAAGTATCTTCTCAGAACCCTAATGCTATTAGGGGTTACAGGGGAAATTAAACAAGACAGAGGAAAAGGTATAATTCCTTAATGGTAGGCCATGTATTTGTTCATACTACCCACCTAGTCATATTTTCAACAACTTGCGTAATAAAGGGATTTTTAAAATTAGTAACATATATTCAAGGAAGAAAAAGGGTACTACATTCTTTTTTTCTTTTGGTTTTTTGCTTTTTGGAGGGGGATAGGCAGGGCAATTGGGGTTAAGTGACTTGTCCAAGTCACAAGGCTAGTTTTCTGTTAAGCGTCTGAGGCCAAATTTGAACTCAGGTCCTCCTGACTCCAGGTCCGGTGCTCTAGTGCCACCTAATTGCCCTAATTACATTCTTTCTATAAACAAGTCCATATTTGAACATGTGAGGAAAAGGTTCTCACCATATCTGCTATTTCTACTTTGCAAAGTATAATATTATAATAAAAATCTGCGAAAGTTAGAGTTCATACAGTGACCTCACCTGGAGAAAGAGGAAAACACTTCACTGAAAAATCATAAATTCATGGGATTAGTCTTCAAATCTTACCTCACTCATCAATACTAAGCAGAAATGATATTGGTTATGTCTAGAATAAAAAGTATTGCATTAAAATGTTTTTCAAGCATTGCATTAATACCAAAAGTAACACAATTTTATTATCTAGAAATAGCTATAGTGCAGGCCGAAATCGTGTTTTCTGATAGATTGTTGTTGTTGTGGTTGTCCAGTCATTTCACTCATGTCCAGCTCCTCATTGGCATTTCTTAGTACAGATATTGGAGTGGTTTGCCATTTTCTTCTCCTGCTTTCTGATAGATAGCACCAATATATTGATGAAAGTCTGATGCAACAGGGTTAACCTGTAAATATAGTCCTATCACGCTAAACTCTGCAATTTGTGATTGATTTAAGATAATAATTACTATGTATGTTGAAATGATAAGTGATAGAGTGATAAATCAATACATAATTTAATGAAAGGTAGGTGTGTGCGCGCACCTTGTTCAGTCATCTTACCCCTTCCTTATCAGTCTGGTGAACCCAAACAAATGCCTTAATTCATGATACAGCAGTTAACTTCCTAAAGCAAAAATATGTGATTTTCTTTATGCCATTTCCTACTGTTCTGGGCAGGGAGAAGGGGAAGGAGTTCAAATTAAAATAAAACCGTTCTAGTATAGTCCCAAGATCTACTCTGAAGGTCAGAGCTCTATAAATTCTTTTTTTTTTTAAATTTTATTATAGTTTACATCATTCATTACCACAAGATTTTGAGTTACATATTTTCTCCCCCTCGTTCCCCCACCCACCACCCCAAAACAGCCATCACAGTGTGTCCCCCCTCCCCCAGTCTATTCTCTCC
>CM053587.1:182004266-182027602 GCA_028646515.1 Pseudochirops corinnae
TGTAGAGGGATGGGGACAGGGTGGAGAGTGGTGGGGGGGGGGGGCAGGATAGGAAGAAGGGACATGTAATCAGACTCTCACAGTGTGCTCACTATGGTGAGGTTCTGCGTAATTTTACATGTTCAACCTGTATTTGATTGCTTGTCCTTCCAGTGGGGGTGGGTGATGAGGGAGGAAGAGAAAGAATCTAGAATCTAAAGTTCCATAATCAAATGTTATAAATATATATATGTATATATATATATGCAATTATTATTATTATTATTATTATTAACTACATCCAACTGGAACTTGAGATACACAGGCACTGTGGTTGGGAGATCCATCCTGCCCTACCGAAAAGTCCGAGGGGTGAGGGGAGAAGACATAGGAGAGAATAGACTTGGGGAGAGGGGATACACTGGGATGGCTGTTTTGGGGTGGTGGGTAGGGGAAAGATGGGGAGAAATTATGTAACTCAAAATCTTGTGGAAATGAATGATGCAAACTAAAATAAAATTAAAAAAAAAAAAGAAAAACCATTTTTCATTTTTTGTTTAATGAATTTCTATCTTATCACAATCTCCTGGTTATTTACTTAGTTTCTAGCTAAAGAGCTCAGACTTAAGCACCAATTGTACTTCAATTTTTCTACAAAATACAAATAATGAGGACAAGAGCAGAAGAATTAAACCCAAGAGTTCTGTTTTTCAGTCTCAAATTTCACTGAATGATAAGGCTGAAATGGAGATGCTGGGAAAAGTCAGATTCTATCTCTTAAGAAAAGTATTAAGATCAAGAATGCTACTTCTTGGAGATATGAGGAAAAAAACGTATTCTTATACTCTACTGGTCATAAGGAATTACAATTTGAAAGTAAATTGTGACTGCTTAAAAGAAACAATGTTCATTCCATTTAATGGTTTGTCTCATAGGAGTCATTAATCTATGTGGTGAGGTATCAACTTAAGCAGACCCAGAATCCCTTTCTCTATTTTTTAGTTGTGAAAGTCATGCTAACTAAACTTTTTGTTATCAGGAATCCACATACTTTAAAGAGCATGTCTGAAATTATACTCAGCTGATTTTAACAAAACTATTTAAAGATGATTTCCCTCATGAACATAAAACCTTTTTCTATGAAATTTCACACTTTTATCTATTGATTTCCCCACCCCCTTTCTGTGTGTGATGAGGTCTTAGAACTTAGGGGGGCGCGGGGAACCTGTTCAATTTCCCAAAGAACTACATATTTAAGAATATTCCAGAATGATCACTATTGTCTTCTGCCTCGTTTTTCCTTTCTTCTACAGGCTCTAGTGTCTAAATTTTCCACCTCTGAACCACTGTGAAACTGCTCTTTAGAAATATTGTAGTTGATGCTTCTAGTAGTCTCTGGTCCAAGAACCTATTAACACCAGTGTAATCATTTCCCTATGAGCTCTTATCAAGAGGAGAAGACATGAAATAAAAGATAGCTCCAAATTTGTAAGCTAGTTAATGCTATCAATGGAAATGAGAAAGTTGGGGAAGAACTGATGCTTGAGGGAGGTGATTTAAGAACTACAATGGACCTAATGGATTTGCCTGATGATCAAGTCTGTGCTTATAGAAAAGCTTCCTAGTGTATGGTGAAAGATACAGTAGCACATTCCTATTATATAAGGCATCTACATTATGCTAATCTAAAGACAAACAACTATAATAACAAGCTATAATTCTGGCTTTCTTGTTTTTTCTAGTTTTTCCTCCCCTGCTTGGTGGTATTTTGAGGCTTCCTTGCATCTTTTTCAATGCAAGCCCAGAAGCTTAAATGTGGTTACAGAAAATAATATATTAACAAATATGCAAAACAACTGAACAGATACCCCTACCATTCACATTAACACAGTAAAAAGTAAAATAAAAAGGCACCAGTATGCCAACAAAGCAACAAAGTTTTTAATCTCCTCCATGTCTTCAACTAATAAGTGGAGCTTTTCAATATGTTGAGAGCCCTTAGGAGATGTAAATATACCACGGTGATCTTTGTCAACTGAATTACTCTCTTATTCCTGTAAAAACTTTACCTTCCTATTCTAGCTATTTGCCTAATACCAATAACAAACATTGTTCACAAACGTTATCTGTCAAGTCTTGATGTTTATCTGACAACATGAATAGTTCAAATTAAGACGCTTCCCTCAGGCTTAACAAAACAAACATTTGAGAAGCTCAAAAGACCAAGGACTATATAAACTAAGAATTGATAACCTGAAGTTTGTGAACCTTTTAAAAATATTTTGATAACTATTCCAATAAAATTGGTTTCCTTTGTAATACTGTGCATTTTATTACATGCATTAAAAATATCCCAAGAAGGGGTCCATAGCCTTGATCACACTGCCAAAGAAATCCAAAACATGAAAAACGATTAATAACCCCTACTAGATACCAAAAGATGACACTCCAGTGCTCTAACAGAACTCTATTGGCATCTGAAATTCCCCACATTTGCAATCTCTTCATCTAAGCTATGAGGTCAATTGATATCTTTCTTTTATATTCATTTAACAAATTAAGATAAGCAACTTTCCCTAAATCATACAACACACAAATGAGAGGCAAAGGTCAGATAACAGGTGTTTAATTTCTCAGTAATACTCAGTTCACAAATTAAAAACCATTCTTCCCAAATTAAAGTTAATGAATTTGGAATTTTTCTTCCTGACTTCAGGGTTGAAGACTGACTTTTTTGTCATTGTTGTTCTCTTCAGAGAGATAAATATAGAATCTCAAGAACTAGAAGGAATTTCAAAGGTCAACTGGTTCAACATGTATAAGAATCTCCTTCAAAACATCTGCCAAAAATGAGTTTTTTAGGTTACAGTCAACTGCCCCAGTCACTGGAAACTCACTACCTGACGACGCAAGCCATTCTGCTTGTAAACATCCCAAATTAATTAGAAATGTTTCCTCATAACAAGCTTTAATCTGTGTCCTTGCAATTTCCAGCCATTGTTCTTATTCCTTCCCTTTGGGGCCAAGCAAAACAAGTCTACGTATTGGTCATTTAATGCAGCTTATTATCATATTAGGTTTCTTTTTTTTTTTAATGCCATCTAACACTGTTGATTCATATCGCACTTTCATGCATCTAAACCTATCAGGTCTCTTACATATCACTGTATAATCATGTCTTCTATGCTGATTTCCTGAGCCAAAATGTAGGACTTGACACATGTCTCTATTCAATCTCACCAATCACTTCATTTTTGGTTTTGTGTATCTACCACCTATTTGTCTTGTACATAATAGGCACTTAAGTGACGTTCTGTTAAATTGAATTGTATCTGATCCATTCTTGATTCTAGCTAGTCAAAACCTTTATGGGAATCTGATTCTGTCATCCATCGTAGGAACTCATCTCCCAAGCATGTAACATCCAGAAATTAAAGCATTCATTAAAGTCATTGATAAAAATGTTGACTAGAAAAGACCCAAGAACAGATCCCTAGGGCATGTTATTAGACAACAATTCAGGTTGACATCAAACCATTAATCACATCTTTCCATTCAGTCATTCAACCACTGCCAAATCCACCAAACTATACAGTTATCTAGGACACTAGATTGACAGTCTGTTAAATGCCTTACTCCAATTCAGACATACTACTGTATGTTTACAGTATTCCTTTTATCTAAATTAGTGTGGAAACCCTATTTAAAAAGGAAATGAGATTAATTTGGCAAGACTGGCTCCAAATCAAGAAAGAGCCATCAATCTGTCAATCTTTTCCAGGTCTTAGGCAGAGAAGGTTTTTTACACTCTTAAAGATCAATGTTTTCCTTTCTAAGAGCTAAGAGCTGAAAGTGACCTCAGAAATCTAACTCCAGCCCTTCATTTTAACCAATGAAGAAGTTGAGACCTAGAAAGTTTAAATGACCTACCTGCCCATGGTCACATAGTTAGTGACAAAGCCAAAGCTATATTCCAGGTTTCTTAAATCTCAATTCATTTAGCATGCTAGCAATATAACCATCCTTAGAGTGCAACATTCACACTATGTGTACTCTGAACACAGAATGTTCAGAGTACAAACTAGATAGTGAATTACAAGTATGCAATTCAGCCTTCCTGTGTTTCCTCTTTCCAACACTGGCTCTTTAAAATTTCCATTGTCAAATGTGATATTGGGGAAAATCACTTTCTCTGAATCTCAATTTCCTCATTTTCAAAATGAAATTATTAAGCCAGATGATCTGCCAAATAAATCTGACGTGTGTCATTCTATGACAAATCTATTAACAACATGACAATTGGCTTCGTACTTGAAGACTTTCCTTCATATGAAAGAAGGTTCAGGTTTGTATGGCTTAGACCCAGGGGAACAGAACTAGGAACAAACAGAAGTAGTTACAGAGATGCAAATATGGACTTTAAGTAAAGGAAAAATTTCCCAACACTTAAAAGTTTCCAAAAGTAGACTTGGCTGTTTTGTGGGGTAGTGAGTTACCCCTTCAATCGAAGGCCAAATGAGGACGTCTTGGATAAGTTTATAGATGGGAATTAATGTCAAATCAGATATCCCACAAGGATCTGAAAATTGGTGTTCAAAACGTGTCATAATCCTTCTCCTCCCAATCTTCCCTTCTTCCCAACTTCTGTATTTCTTCTGAAGGCACTACTATCCTCCAAGTCACCTATATTCCAAACATTTCTTTTTACTGCTCACTATCACTGACCACACATATCCAATATGTTGCCAAATCTTGTTTCTACCTTCAAAATGTCACATGTTATACACTTATTTCTACTCACCACCACCAGATTAGTTCAGGCTTGATTTCACCTGTTGACCAGACTACTACAACAATGTTCTAATTGGTCTTCCTGTCTCCAGTTTTCCCCTTTTCCATCTATCTCCACATAGCTCCCACAGTGATTTTCCTAGGACTGACAGAAGTCAAACCATGCTCTATAAACCACAGTGACTCCCTATTACCTCTAAGATAGAAAATCCTTTGGCATTTCAAACTCTTAACAATCTGCCTCCTTTCTCCTACCTATCAAATTTTACCACATGTTACTCTCCCCTTCATACATGCTACGATACCAGCCTAATTGCTGTACCCTGCACACTATACTCACCTCCTCTCTCTGTACCTTTTTGCTCCCAGGCCTAGAATTTTCTCCTATCTTACCTCCAGCTCTTGACACTGAGCACTTCTTTCAAGTCTCAGTTCATAGGCTACGTGGTCTCCCCAGACACCTGAGCTTGCTTTCACCTCTAGGTTTCCATTCCTTCTACTGTGAAAGCACTTTTTATACATATCTATTTATTTACATGTTATCTCCCTCAATTAGTATGTAGGCTCCTTGAAAGCAGAGGCTATTTCTGTGTTCTTCCTTTTCTCTTATATCACCAATGTCTGGCAGTACGTGGCTGATGTAAAGATTTAATAAATGTTTGTTGATTGGCTGAAGTTTACGACTACCCAGATGGTTTCTAAGGGTAATAGGGTTAATAGCCTTTTTGTATTGATGGATCTTTTTGCACTCCAGTAAAGCCTACAAACTCCTCCAAATTATGTTTTTAAATGCATAAAATAAGATACATAGGACTCCCAACCACAGTGCCTGTGTATCTCAAGTTCCAGTTGGATGTAGTTAATAATAATAATAATAATAATAATTGTATAAAATAAAATTGAAAAAAAAGGATACATAGAACTACATGGGAAACCAGTTATACGGAAAAATGCAGTTATCAAAAAAAATTTTTTTTCAACTTCACAGACTGCTCCCGGTTAAAAATATTTGCTAAAGGTTTCTTCCAATTCTGAAATTCTGTGAACTATAGATTGCCCAAAGGTAGCTAATGTAGGAGGGTATTATGCCAAAATACATATAATAAGGTAGGGAACCAGGCGGCTAGGTAGCACATTAAGTAGAGCATGGTCCCTGGAGTCAGGAAGACCTGAGTTCAAATCCGGCCTCAGACACTTAACACAAAAACTAGTCATGTGACCTTGGGCAAGTCACTTAACCCCAACTGCCCTCCAAAAAGCAAAAAAAAAAAAATAAGGTAGGAAACCATTACCACAAGACCTTCCTCCACCCCTTGCCACTGCAATGATTCCTTTCTATTTTGTGAGGACTAATAATTAATTAATTAATAATTAAATACTGTGAGCATGAGTCCTAGTCATCTAACAGAATAGTCTTTCACCATGCCCAATGGTGGAGGAGGACCTTTGCTGTGACCATTTCCTGTCCAGCTGAGAGGTATACAACAAATGTTACTCCCCTCTCCACAGTTGCTCCTTACTGACCGCTCTTCCAGTTTTGTTGGCCATCTCCCTCTCTACCTATCTCCTTCTCTCTCTACTTTTCCATACAATTCTCTTCTTCCCTGCCCCCATTTTTACTTCACAAGGCCTCTCCTTTTCAATATTTCCTTTTCCACTCCTCCAAATATGTATAAATACCAGTGATATCTGCAGGAAAGGGGATTTCAATTTGGGAAGGTTCTTTACAGTAACCCTCTCCATAAATGCAGGTCCACGACTTTTCTGAAACTTAGAGTCTCAGATTTGCATGAAGGGTAAATGCCTTGCAATGATTACATGACAAGTCCTATGTATCCAAAGCAGGATTTCAGCTCAGGTTTTTCTGACACCTAGATGGCCACTCTATTCACTAAACCAACCTAAAACCTTGATAAAAAAAAAAAAAAGACTTACTTCAATTTCACTTCATCTTTTTCTTTGGTAGAAGCATTACTAAGGGGGAAAAAATCAAAATCATAGGTATCGGGGGAAGTCAGAGGCCAGGATGAATGGCACTCCCTCACTCAAAAATCTTCACTGACTCCCCAATGTCTACCCAGTAAATTCTAAACTTCTTAAACTGGTATTCAAAGCCCTCTACAGCTAGACCAACCTAACCTTCTGGTCTTTTATCAGCGTCATATACTTATTCTCAAACTGAGCTTTATGTTTCTCCCAATTCATCAAATCTTATGCACAATTTTGCTCATGTCATTTCCAGGATGATATAAGGGAAAGAGTAATTCTATCAGGCTCTACCACTTGCCAGTGGCCATACAATTAAGAAAACACATTCCCTTTGGACTTGTTTCCTCAGCTCTAAAACAGGGCTATCACTACTTAGTCTTCTTTCCCCACAAAGTTATTGGAAGACACACAATAAAAATAGATGGTGTAAAGTATTTTGCAAAATGAGAAATGATATATATACATGACTTTCTATTTTTCCTCCCTTTCCCTTCACTCCAAATTTTTGTCCATTAAAATTCCCTTGTGTTTTTCGTGCCTAATGCAAAAGAAATCTCCTCCTTGATCTCTTAGCCAAGTTTCCCTCCTCTGAACCTTCTTGACACTTCCTTTATTTTTACCCATCACACGGCACATGAAGTATCATATTGTTACTGTGATTCTTCATAAATTTTTCTTATTCTCCCACTAGTATGTGAATCCCTTGAGGGTACGGATTATAAACTATATAATGTTATAACCTATCAATACCCATCAATTATTTATTTCAGATGAATAAGGCTGAATTGGCCTAAAATTCTTTTGAAATGAAAAATTATGGAAAATGACATAAAATTTTCCTAAGAAAGGTATAGATGGGTTAATTAATCCATAGAGATGTTATAATGATAGACATGGAATGTTAAAATATATATTTAGCAGTGACACAGAAAAGTCAGTTAAAAGAAAGCCACAAGTGTACAGAAATTAAAAGTTTCCAATAAACTAAATTCCAGAAATATAAAAGGAGAATAAATTTCCAGATTTCCTACAACAGAGAAGTATTTCCTCTAGTGATACTACTGCTATTATCAGCAGAGCTGATTTTTTTCTGTTGTTTTTTTTTCAGTTTCCTTTCATATCATCCTATCATTTATCCCTTTCTTTTGAGATCTCCCTCTCTGCTGATACCCACTATAACTCCAATTAGGGCTAGGAAGAGAAGGACTCTCTCAATGAAGCAATTCTTTTTTTTTTCCCCTGACACCTGCACTGTTCTCTTCTCCCATATGGCAGAACCTCCAGCGCTTGCCTAATTTACAGCTGAGAATATAAGTAGTTAGGTCATTATGAAGAGTATTAGGCCATTAAAACAAAACCAAAAAAAAAAAAAACAGGCAGTATAGATGAGTTCAGTAATAGAAATTTTCAAATGAAACATGAGTAAAAATAAATGAACCTTTTTAAACATTCTCTTTGTGGGAAAGTACATTTATAAGGAGCCTCAATTTTAATCAGTTTAACAAATGCATACCTAATACGTGCTTCTGTCCATGTTAGGCACCAGTGCCTTGCCCTCATGGAGTTCATAATTTATCTGATGGGGAAAGAGGGAGGGGGAAGCATACTCAAAGTCATTTCGTTTATTTCCTTTGTTGTTAAATCTAACACTGGTCTTTTTCCCCTTAAGCGAAGACCATAAGAACAATGTATCAAAATGCCAGCATTCTAGAAATTAAATTGTCAGCTTTTTCTCTAGACTATGACTACAAAAGAATTACCGGGTTAGAGCTAATGAAACCTTACACTTGAGCACTGTGCAATTTCCCTAATCATTCTAAGGTCTAAAAATGTACCAAAGAAAATCTAACCATTAGATTTGCAATTTTCTCTATTTAATTTCACTTTCTCTTACTCTTCTTAGTTTTTCCTATTTACACTTTTGCTTTTGAAGTCTGGGCGCAGGGGTAGCTATACAATTTGTGTGTGTATACATACATACACACACATATATGAACAGCATGTAACACACACATATATCCATGTATATAGGTGTATGCTGGTGTGCATCTCTCATACAGGGTCACCCCGGCCAAGAGGAATCTTAAATACATTTTTACAATTTGTAGATATTTCGATAATTAAACATAATGATGGGCACAATCATACTAACTTTAAAAAAATACTTTAAAGGAGAAGTTTGAGTCAATCAATCTTCTAACTTCTTGTCCATAGAAATGATGATGAAAAATATTAGTTCAACATAGGTAACTCACAATAATAAATCCTGCATTAAAATTCTAAGCTAAAAATACTTAAACTCTAAATTAGCTGACAAATATAACAAAACACAACTGGAAATCAATTTCCTACAAAGGGAATAAAAAAATTCAACCTTACTTTGAGGAATTCCTAGGTTTTGTCCCTTGTCAACTGAAGTTACACAACTTTAATAAAAGAAGAAAATAAAACCCCAACCATCATAAGAAGGCTCTTCCCTATTAAAAAGGTTATTTGTTGTGGGACTTATGACATCTTCTAAATCAAGAACTTTTAATAAAAACATTAATTCTATTGCACTTGAAGAAAATAGGAAATGTGTCTGATCACCTTATCAAATGGAAACATCAGACACATTATGCCTATTGTTCACTTGTTTTCTCTCTATATTTTAGAATAGCGATTCCCACCATCCCATAAAATCCCTTTCCGTTTTATCTGTGAAACACACCCTTACATGCAGGTTTTAATTTTTTTCTACCTTTCAATTCTTTGAAAAATACCTTATGGTGCAGTTCAACTTGAAGTAAGGACAGTCTCATTCATTTAGCAGACAAAGTTGAATCCACCAAGATGGTTCAGACAGTCTGGTTTTCCCTGCCCCACCCTTGTTTCCTTTGAGCCATAGTGATGTCACAACACGGGGCAGTGCAATGACTTCACTGCTACAGTTCTCCTGGCTTCTGAGCACACAATTCTTTACAGCCAAGGCAAATCAAATAACAGCAAAGGAAAACTGTACTTCTCTCAGAGGAACACTGAACATCTGACACATCTCCAACAGATTAGTGGCTAGCATTTAAAAGAAACATATGTACCAATTGCACCACTAAACCTCTTTAAATGAAGTGGGGCTAAAGATGAATGTTTCAGGGTTTTGAAGACTAAATCTATATTCTATATTATATAACAGCCAAAGCTAGAGATTGAAATGTTGAATGACAGAGATAAAATGATCAGGGCAGACTACACACACAAGCAAACTGTTTTTTTCATGATGTCAACTTCTCACAGAAAATACACTTGTACTTATTCTCCAGGCCACTTGAAGTTTTCTTTTTACCATCAGGAATGTGATTACTGATATGGAAATTTTAATTCTTTCTTTGAAACTTCAACTCAAAGGGGCAAGAGTATGATCTTACTATGCCTAAGAAATATTATACCTTGTGCAGTAAATGCCCTTTATAGTCTATCTATCTAGTATGTAAGATTCATTTTTTTCAAAGATCATTTCTTTCAAACCTTGAAGGGGTCTTTCAGTACATGAAGAGCTCTCTCATCTATCTAGGCAGAAATTTCTTTGGTACATGTTTGTTTTTTTTAATAAGCGAACTTGGTCAAATGTGTCTAAAAAGTATCTATCATTACATCATCCAACATTCAGGGTCTAGTACTTGAACTTGAATAATCCTTATATAGCCAAAGTCACACCAGAATAAAAACAAGAACTTCCTTCAAATTAATCACTTATGAGGGGAAAGCCCATTGCTAAGAAAATCATTATATTAAAATATTTTGTCTTGACCTAAGACAACCCAGTTCTTTTAACTAAAAGGGATTATCATTCAAAGTTGGCACTTTTTGCTTGTTCCTCCAGGGACACAATGCATAAAACAGCAGTTTTAGTTTTATGAAATGTTTTGTACGAAGCACAGAATTAGTGTCTATGCTAGAGAAACTATATGCAGTAACATGACTGTCCACATTTTACTTTTCATAGTTTGGTTGTCTTAATGGCATGCAAAAAAATTGGTTGTGGACACGCTGTAGAATTTAATTTCCATAATGGTCCTGAAAGTAAGATATTTTTACTCTTCCGGACAATTACGCTTAAGGAAATCAATATAGTTTTGTCACTATCTCAAAATGCAAACTTTTGATGTTTTAAAATTCAAGAAAAGGCCAATTTAAAAACTCAATTCTAAATCCTAACAAATAGTTTACTATACTTGTGTTTGACCCCCAAAAAAGCTACTTTAGAATTTAAGGTTTAGTGAAAACTATGACCAGAATATAATGAATTTACCAGAGATGGTGAAAGCAATATGCTCACATTATCCAGACATGCAGTGTATGTTATTATTTTTGTTTCCATAACACTTTTAAATCAATATTAAGTTCTCAGGGGGAATTTTTCATCATGTGACATCGAGATACTGTAACTAAGGAAGTAGTTTCTGTAACTAAGTATAACTTCAGCACACCTGGCTATCTCAAATAAAGTGAAAACTGTTTTGAAAAGACAGGTAAGACCTCTGCAAAGACAATTCAACAAGACCAATGTAAAGCAGCAAAAATTCCAAATAGAAAATAAGGAAAACTGTGAATTAACAGGACTAAGACTGCCCCCACAGTATCTCTACCCCGGACCCCTGTCTGATTAATGCCATCTGTTTTCCCTTCATCATCTCCTTGTGTCAGTAAAGAAGCTTGTCCCAACTTAACTCCAGGCATCAGCTGAGCAAAACCTTGGGAAACATTTGATTTGAAAATGCCAAAAGAAAAAGAAATAGAGCGCTGCCACTGCAGAGGACCAGTTACAATTTACTATGCAACCACACCCACCGCATTGCAGAAGCCGTGGACTTGGTGGGGAGGTAACGAGTGGAGAAGGGTGCAAGAGATGTGGGTGGGGGCTATCAGATGGGAAATCCAAGACAGCAAAGCAACTATTCAGTTCACTAGAAAACGTTCCCCACCCCAGCTTCACAGAAATGGTTATGAACGAACTAAAGTAAAATGGCCAGTGAGCTTTTCCCAACCCCCACTCGAACCCCACTGCACTGCCTCCTTTGCAGCTTGCCTAGCCTGATTGCAGATAGCAACCCAGCAGTCAGGTAAGCAATGCAGCATCCAGACACCCCCACTCCGATGCTCAGGGGTGCAGCTCTCTGTTTTTACCAAGTTAAATTGGGGACAGAGGGGACAGGAGAAGTCAGGGGCGGAAGGGAGGAGTAACTAAAAGGGGCAGGGGTTTACCCAGGTGTCCAAGCCAAGAGCAACATCCATTTAGACACTCGCTCCTCCTCTCCCCCCATCCCCCCCCGCCGGGAATGCAGCATTTGCTGTTAGTCTCAGGGAATCATGCCCTAGTTAAAAGGAAGCAGGGAAGTTACATAAAAGCCAGGAGGTTGTTCTTGGGAAGGAGGGGATGCTTTGTGCTCTACATACCTTATCCTGACCTCAAATCCAAACCAACCCCCTTGGTGTCCCCTCTGAACAGCCTACACTGGGCGCGTCTCTGGTGCCGCGTTAGCAGGGGGCAAAGCGCAGCGAGCGGAACACGCAAGCGGAGATCCCCCCACACACACCCCCCGCCTGACAAACCGCTGCAAGGAAGCCGGGCATTTGGCATGGAGGCCCCCAGGAGAGCTGCAGAGGCAGCTGCGCCGCATCGCTGTCCTTCCTCTATGCGGGCCAAGAGCTGGTCTAAGAGGAAGGGCCGGCGTGTAGGAGGGGACAGAGGAAACCCCGTCTCGTACATGCAGGATTCCCCCTCCCCAGCTCGTCCCCCAATCCCTAATCTCCACCCACCACCAAATGTTAACTTTAAAAATGGCGCCTCGAAACAGGAATTTAAAAAATAATAACTAATTCAAATAAAGAAATGGAAAAGAAGACTACATTTTAAAAATTTCCTCGCTCAATTAGGGCCTCCAAGGGAACCGAGGCTGGCGGCCAGCTGTCCTGCTCAACTGCGCTCCCTCCCCCCACACCTCCAAACCATCGCTGTAAAAAGCAAAAGCAAAGCGAGGAATGTACCTTGGCGAACCGCCGCAAGAATAGCCAACAGCTGCCGGCGCCAGAGGAGAAATCAGGGTCTGGGGCCCGGGAGGCTTCCTGAGAATCAGAGCGGGGCGTACGGCGGCGACGGTGGTGGTGGTAGCAGCTGCAGCAGCCCCAGCCACGCGTCAGCCGCCCCGCGCAACCCAGCTCAGCTCCGGACTAGCCTCGGACACATTTCCAGCAAATCAGGAAGGTGGAGACTCCCTTCGGCTGCGTCCCCCCTCCCCCTACGAATCACTGCGAGGAGAGAAAAGTTACCTTTCGGATCAATAGTGCGTCCCGGACTTGCCAGGGTTTAGGGCAAGCGGTTTGTCACTTTTCTCTCCTTTTGGCCAGTTTAGTCTGCCGGACTAGACAGTCCCGAGTGTAATCAGCAAAGAGAGGAGGATGGGTTTTCTTGTCCCGGGTCCCCTCCCCTCCCTGTCCGCCCCCTCCTTTTGCTCAAGATGCAGAGGCACCCGGGTACACGCACTGAGATGTCTCACAGAAAATCGACGTCGATTCTGATCCACCCTCCTCGAAGTGGAGGAGTGGTTAAGCCTTCAGTACTTTAGAGGAGTTACAATGTAACAGTTTTCCCCACCCTAGGGGGCTTTTTGAAGATAACACCCCCTAAGAACCTCAGCAACGACTATAATTTTGATTTCTTCTTTAATTATTTGCTTTGCAAAAAGACAGATTCTGCGTTTGTCTTGGAACGAGCTTGAATATCAAGTCTGTAGGAGCCTGGGGAGAATTGGTTTGCTTTAATATTCAAATATAAGAAAATTCCAATTACCTTAGCAGTAGAACAGTATACTGCTGTTCTCTGGGACCCTATCTCCGTATTTTAAAGTGTCTTCTTGATTCCCAATCCCTTTAGAAACACTAAAACAATTACCTGATGAAGTTTTCTGCTCCAGTAACCAGGTTTTGAATTCTGATTCTAAGGGAGAGGAAAGAATTTGTTTGGCTCAGCAAAGGCAAGCTTTTCCATCTGTCAACTACCAACCATTTATTGAGCACCTACTAGTCTAATAAACTACGAGGTATTTGTGGAAGGCACAGAGTAGGAGAAAGTGTAGTCCTTAAGATGGAGGCTAACATAGTTGGGCAGATAAGACAGCCTATGAAACCAGACATGCATACATAATACCAACAGAGACAAAGTTCCTTTTGTAGCCACGGGCAAGTCACAACCTCTCAGTCACTCACTCCTGCACTTCTCTAAGTCTGTAAATTACAGGTGAGTTTTCCATCTGCATCTGTGGAGAATGTTTGGAATTTCCCACATCTGTCCTGGACCCTAAAACTATTCTTAACCTCATGTGTTTTTTTAAAGGCTCAAATAAGAATTGTGTGAAGCATTTTGCAAAACCTTAAAACTATTCATTAAGTGCAAAGAATAATTACTTTAACGAAAGAAAGGTGAGAAAGACCAGCTAAAGACATCAAGGAAACTTGTTTCATATAGGAGATAGGCCCTAAAGGAAGGAAGAAGTCATGAGCCATTCCAGATAGACATGAGCAAAAGTGCACATAAGGGAATGTCCAAGGCAAAAAAATCATCAGACCAGACTGGCTGGAGGAGAAAGAAGGTTGATGGAAAAAAGTAATGAGATAAACAACTGAAAAGGTAAATGGGAGTCAAATTATGGCAAGCCTTAAATGCCAGATTAAAAATTCTGGATTTTCTAAAGTAAGCAATGGGCGTCACTGAAGGGATATGAATGGGAGAGACTTTAACCAAAACAGTATTGCTGTAACATTCATGTTGTGAGAGTAAAATGAACTGGTGTAGGGAAACATTAAAAACCAGATAGGAGAATGTCGAAATGGTATAGTTTTAAGTTAATAAGGTAAACTAGTAGCTTTGGGTATGAAGAAGAAAGAAATAGGGGTATGGATATATTGTGGTTTTGGTGATGCCAAGGCAATTGAGGAAAAATTATATAGAATCTTAGATATCTAGACGCACTAATAGAATTTTAAAGATAGAGAATATAAGCTTGTAAATCATCCACAGATAAAGGGGAAGGTTCACATCAGTTTGGGTTTTTTTTTTCCACAGTAAAGGCCACTGACTGCTTTCATCAAAAGAATTTGAACTGGACTTTTTTTCATGCTGCATACGACGGGGAAAAAAACTCAGACCATGATTTGGAGTATTGGTACTTTTATTGCTAGCTCCACCTGTTGGATAGAGTGCTACACTTGGAGCCTGGAAGTCTTGAGTTCAAATGCTACCTCAGATATTAACTAGCCTTATAGTTATGGACAAGTCACCTAATCTCTCTTTGCCTCAGTTTCTTCATCTGTAAAATGAGAATAATAACAGTGCCTACCTCCTGAGGCTGTTATGGGAATAAAATGAGATAAAATTTGTAAAGTGCTTTGCAAACTTAAAAGTGTCATATACTGCTATAGATACTATTATATACTATATATACTATTATATACTATACCACTTTCTCACAAAGGCATTTTTTAAAATGAGGAACAAAGTCAACCACTCATCCTTTTATCATTCATTTCTCTTCTAGTGGAGGGAGGCAATAAAGTGATGAAATTCAAACCAATTAATTTTTTTTACTCATTTTCAGCTCTGAAGAAACATTTTGAAGCAAATGAGGATGGTAAGGAAGTATATTAAATAGAGCTTGGGGAAGCTTTTGAATTTCCTTCTCTTATTATCTAGAATGACTATTATCCAGATAACTGTATGGATATGAGGTGGAGAATCCAGAATATGTGAATTTCTTTTCCATTTTTTAAAAACAGAACACTTGCCTTTTAAGAAGTGGACTTGAGCAAATTGCATTGTTTACAGTAAACACTAACTTGGCATTACTATTCTAGACAGACAGATGGTTTCACATTTTCATTCATTTCTTTGCCATATTTATGCTAGTTTTTTTATTCAAAACAAACTGTTCTTCCGATGACTCATTTATCTTGGCCTTAGTGAATATCATATCAACTAGTTATGGAGCATATTCAATGACTATTATCTGAATTACTAGATTGCTGAAAAGAAACCCAAAGTATTATTACTACTTTAAAATTAAATATATCCAAAGAATTGTCCCAATATTCTAGAAAACTCAAAATAATCACAAGAAAATGTTGAGTTAACATATATATTGCTTCATTATTGCATAGGAAAGGATAGCAGCTACCATTTTACAAAGTTATCTTACAATTTACAAAACATTTCTATATAATAAAATAATAGTCGTCATTTATAAATCACTTTACATATTTTATCTCATTAGATACTCACAACATTGTGAAATAGTTGCTATTATTAGCTTCATTTTAAAGATGAGGAAATTGAAGCCCACATAAGGAGCAGCTAGGTGGTACACTGGAGGAAGACCCGGTCCTGGAATCAGGAAGATCCAAATTCAGATCCTAACTCAGACATTTACACAGCTTGCAAGAGAGTGCCAAGTGTCATTAGAAGAAAGAATGTCTTATGGTCAATAGATGCTAAAATTGGAATCAGAAAGCCTCAAAACCTACTCCTCATACTTACTGGGTCTATGATTTTAAGAAGTCACATTCTATTTCTTTTTTCTTTTTCTCTTTCTTTCTTTCTTTTGCCTTTTGGAGAGGGAAGGCAAGGCAATTGGGGTTAAGTGACTTGCCCAAGGTCACACAAGCTAGTAAGTGTTAAGTGTCTGAGGCTGAGTTTGAACTCAGGTCCTCCTAACTCCAGGGCCAGTGTTCTGTTCACTTAGCCACCCCCACATTCTATTTCTAAGCCTCACTTTCTTCAAGTGGAAAAAATGAAGATAGTAACTGCAGTTAGCCCCTACCTCCCAAGGTGGTTGTGAGAATCAACTGAAATAACATACGTAAAGTACTTTGTAAAACTGAAAGAAGGAACAAAATGGCAGTCATCATCACTATCCCCATTCTATAGATTTTGAAACTGAAACTCAAAGAAGTTAACTCAAGGTCAGCCTACTAGGAAGTGACAGAGTTGAATTTTAAACCAGGGTTTTTCTGTTCCTAAATTGAGTTTTTGTTACTCTACCATCCCTTGACATTGCTCTTTTAATTTAATGGTTGAATTAAGTTGTTTGCCATGGGATTATATAAAGAAATTTAAAAGTTAGGAAACAACTTATGATCAACATTACTTTGACTGGTTTAAAATGAACTTGTTTTTCTATAGTGCCCTGGAAACAAAATTTGACAATTAAATGCACCAATAAAGCTAATCACTTCTCATCTAGTCTCACAGTGAAGAGCTTTTCTTTTATGACAATAAAGAGAAAATTAGCAAAAAGGTAAAATAAAAGAATGGGATACAATATAACCAAAATTAAGACTTCTTACTGAGAAGGCTGACCCTAAACTTCCCCTTCATAAACAATTCAATAAAATGAAAAAGAGGACCTGGAATGATAGAAACTCTATTCATTACCCTAGAAAGGAGTGGTGGTGCTATGGAAACTTCTCAGTGTGGAGTAATTTATTTGTAATATATTTATAATATATTACTTGTAATGTACACATATAATTTATCATGCATATGGTACAGTGGATAGAAGGCACTCAAGTTCAAATCCACCCTCCAATACTTACAAACTGTGTGACCCTGGGTGAGTCATTTTACCCCATTTGCTTCTGTAGAGTAAACTGGGGAAGAAAATAGCAAACTACACCAGTATCTTTGCCAAGAAAACCTCAAATTGGGTCATGAAGAGTAGGTAACAACTGAACAACAAAAATATGTATAACATATTGGCAGCTAGGTGACCCAATGCATGAAGTACTGGACTTGTAGTCAGGAAGACCTAAGTTCAGATCTAGTCTCAGACACTTCACTAGCTATGTGACTCAGGACAAGTAATTTAAAATCTTTTTTGCCTCAGTTTCCTCATCTGTAAAATAGTTAAAATCTGTAAAATATAACAGATCTTAACCTCCCAGGATTGTTATGATGTAAATTGTTTTCTAAAGCTTAAAGCATTTACATACACACATATATGCAATAAGGTCTGGAATTATTCTTTTATTCACATAGATAATTCTGGAGATATTATTTCATTCATTTAGAGAATTTTGAAGTGAGGCACTCCCTCTACCAGTGCAAGGTGGCATCTTGTCAGCAACTTAATAATTTTAGGGAGCTTCCTAAACCACTGAGAAATTAAATGATTTGTCCAGGGTCACATGACCTAACTCATAGATGGAATTTTAATGGTCTTAATAGCTTCAAAGCTGACTCTCTAGTCACTATTCCAAGCTGCTACTAACTGTATGTATCATACATATATAATGAGATATATATATATATATATAGATATATAGATATATATATGTTTGTGCTTACATATACATTACATACAAATACTTTGAAAATGGACTGGTTCTGTATCTGATGAGCAGGCATTTGATTTTCCTTTGCTGTTTCCTCCTATCTCTTTAATTGTCTCTGTCTGACCCATACGTCCTTTTGAAGTCTAAGTAGTGTGCCTTAGTATAACTTTGACTTTGCTTTCATCACTTTGCCTTTGCTTGATTCAAGGGCTAAGAGTAGGAAAGGCCCATAGAGTTCACCTAGTTTTTTTCTCTCATTCTACAAAACAGGAGTTCTCAACCTTTTATGAGTAATGGACTTCTTTTGTCAGTCTAGTGTTACCTTTGGGCTTCTTCTAAGAATAAGGTTTTAAAATAATTGAAGGAAATGTTTAATTTTAGTAAAAGTTAGTAAAAAATAAAGATTTAACTCTTCCCATCTCACATTCACAGACCCCTTGAGGGTCCTTAGATCCTAGTTGGAGAAACTTCTGAACAATTGCTCTTCAACATCCCTGACGGGTGGTCATCCAGACTTGTGCTCTATCCTTCAAGTTACCTTGTATTAGAACTAGATATACTGACTCTTCTGAAAAGAATGTAGGTCCCTTTGGAGATGGGGTGTTTTGTTTTTGTCACTGTATCCTCAGCATCTAACCTAATCCCTTGCATGTAGTAAAACTGAATTGTTGGATTGCACTCTCCCATCAGCAAAACTTGGAACATGGGGCTACTCCAACCATATGACATCTGTCATTGCTTCCTTCATTAAGTGACATTTCTATGAACTGATAACAGAAAATAGGGAGGATAAAGTAAGATCTACAAAGGCATGGAATAGAGGCATAGTAAAGGAATAGGAAATGGAGGTCAAATTTGATACTTCAAGGTCTTTTTCCTCATGAGGGATACATAAAGAATAAAAAGGAAACAAGAAGTTTAACCCATGATTCATACAATATGTTACAGGAGAAGAAAAATATTGAGAAAGTCAAGCAAAGAAAATTTCTTGGAAAAGGCTAGAGCTAAAGAATATTACTTAAAATAAAAGCCTTGAGTAGAACTGGGAAGGAAGTTTTTTCAGGCAAAAAAAAAAAAGAATCAAAAATCAAAAGAAGTGAGGAATAGATAAATAAGTTAAAAGAGCTAAAAGAAAGAAAGGGAAATTAACAAATTCAAAGAATTTAGGCTAGGAAATGTAAAGTATATAGAGGAGAAGACTCAGTATCAAAGAAGTATAAGCAAAACTCATTACAAGGACAAAATACTGGATAAACCACACATACACACACACACACACACACACACACACACACACACACACACACACTACCACCACCACCACCACCATGAAGATGTATAATTAGGACCAAAGGATAAAAGTCAAAGGGAGATAGATTTTGGTTTAATGCAAACAGAAGTTAAACATTAGAGTTGTACAAAATAGGAATGGCTACCCTGAGATTTCATTCTCATGTTCAAAGATGTTCAAGCAGAGACTTGAGTAGGCTGAGGTTTTGTAAAGGGCATTGGTGCTCAAAGTACAGGTTGGATAAATGACCTTTCAGGTTCCTTGCAATTCTGAGATTCTGCCTAGAAGATCAAATTAGATAATGGCTGAACAACTCTAATCTCTAACACAGGAAAGAATTCTATGCTCTCTAATCTAGATTAAATCCACCAAGCTAAGGATGACTCTATATCATCCCAGTAATGTCACTCATTTGACAAAATATGGGCCCACTAATTAGGAAATGGCTGAACTGTGGTATATGAATGTAATAAAATATTACTGTACCATAATGGTGAATATGAAGAATTCACAGAAATGTGGCAAGATAACACAGTTACCAATATTGTCTATTACATTTTAGTGATGCTTTTGTACTTTAAAATATTTTTCTGATATCTTTATAACTATTATCTTATTCTGATCCTCACAACAGCTCTAGGAGGTAGATGTTGTCATTTTCCCCATGAAGAAACTAAGCCAAATAGAAATTCAGTAACTTGCCCAAGGTCATACAGCTAATAAGTGTCTGGGGTCATATTTGAACTCAGAGTTGCTTAACTCCAGGCCTAGTGATCTTATCCACTATGCCACCAGCTGCCCCTACAGAAATATAAATAATGAAAGTTATTTTTCTGAATAGGGGCAAGGGAACATATTTTATGTGGAAATGAAGGAGATGCTAAAACAAACTACATCGATAAAAATCATTTAAAATACATTAACAATAAAAGCAATGCTAAAAATAAAAATCAATCAATAAAAAGCATTTATTCAGCATTTGTTATCTGCTTAGCGCCATGATAAACCCAGAAGATACAAGGAAAGGTAAAATAATCCCTGTTATCAAGAACCTCACATCTAAAGGGGGAGATAACATGTAAATAACTAGATATATACAAGCTATAGACAGAGTAGATGGGATATAAATTTAGAGAACAAAGCATTGACAGCTAGAGGGGTCTGGGAAAGGGCTCCTGTAGAAGTAGGGGTAGAACTAAAACTTAACGAAAGCTAAGAGGCAAAGGTGAGGAAACCAAGTATTCCGAGGCTGAGTCAGCCAGCGCAAAGGTATAGAGGGAGACCAGAGAACAAGGATGATGTATGAGGAACAGCATGTAGTCTATGGAGCTCACTCACAGAGTGTCTGAAGAGGAAGAAAATATAAGAAAGTTGGAAGGGTAGGAGGAAGCAGGGTATGACTAATAATAACAATTATTATTCTTAAACATGACAACAATATTCCTATAGAGCTTCAAAATTTGCAAAGTATTATACAAATATCTCATTTTATCCTATCCTGGGGGTGGGGTAGATGCTATTATTATCCAATTTTACAGATGAGGAAACTGAGGCAGCCACGAGTATAGAGGACTTTAAATTCCAAACCAAAGACTTTATTACATTTTATTTTGGAAGTGATAGTCACTGGAGTTTTATTGAGTGGGGAGAGAAAATGACAGGACTGGACCAATGCTTCAGGAAAATCACTTTGACAGCTGGGTAGAAGATGGATTGGAACAGAGGGGCATTTCAACAGCTAGTTTAAAAGTGATAAGGGTGATGGCTGTGTGAGTAAAGAGAAGGCAACACACAGAGAAGATTTTAGGAAAAAAGAAAGAAGATTTGGCAATAGCCTGGATGTAAGATAGGTTAGAGAAAGATATCATGGATGACACTGAGGTCATTAACTTGGCTTATTAGGAGGCTGGCAGTACCCTCAACAGCAATTGGGAAGTTCAAGAGAAGGGAAGATTTGGGGAAAAGATAATAAGATCTATTTGGACAGGTTGATTTTAAGATAGCTATGTGATATCCAAATTACAATGTCTAAAAGGCAGTAGATAAAGGTCAGGAGAGAGACTAGAGCTGGATATCTTTATCTAGAACTACATCCAATCTATGTGGATATATGTACACATATTTGTACTAATATGTATGTTACATATAAGTACATGCATATGAAGTGAGATATTGACAAACAAGGAAGAGGAGTACTTTGGGTTGATAATATCAAAGGTGTGACCACTTCTGTGTATAACTGAGGTGGACTGGTCACATAAATTTATTTGATTAAGGGACCATAAAGTTAGGATATTTAAGAGAACTTCAAAAAGTATGTTAAAATTTCCTAATATGAGGTAAAGAATTGGAGAAAAGAGAAAGGACAAAGCCTATGAATCAAGCACTGGGCTCATTAAGGAAGAAAGGAGAATGTCCTGGTGGTCGACATAATGGCCATCAGGATCTGGATTAGATAAAAACTTTGGACATCGCAAAGCTCAAAGAGGGAGAGGCCACTGAATGATGGTGGTATGGAAGGGGCAATGGAGAGCAAGAACTATTCCAACTCCTACACTATGATCAATGAGTAGGGAGGCATGAATGAATGTGTTACCTACCAATTCAAGAGAAAGGGTAACAAAGAAAGCATTGTCATCAAGAGGGAGCCAGATCAGGTCAGGTCAAATATAATAGACTACACTGGTACTAGATTATTAAATTCATAAGGCATATCCTTGCTTTATGTTATCTGCAAACAAGCTATAAAATGCTGTCAGTAGAAATCACGCAGAGGTTCTATTTAACTTTTGAGGAAATGTATTTTATGAAGAGGTTTCATTAGGGCATTAAGTGTCAAAATATTGTGAAATAACAAAATAAAACAAAATTAAATTATTTTGACTTTATGACCCATAAGGCCAAGTTAAGGGCAAAAATTATACTATCCAACATCTTCTAGTTCTTCTTAATCAAAAGAGAAGGAAGATATATAGAAATTTGTTCTCAAAGAACCCTAAAATGTTTGAGCTGGATAAGGATAACTTAGTTCAACCCTCTCTTTTTCTCAAGTCCAAAGAGGAGGCATGCCTGGCCAAAGGTCAAGCAATCTGATTGGGGCAGAGCCAGGTCTACTACACCAAAATCGCCTTACTTGATCACAGTAAGAATCATAACTTCATCATAATCTGAAATGCTCTAGTTAAGTACAATGGTTTTTAAACTTTTTGGTTTAGGACCCCTTTACATTATTAAAAATTAGTGAGGACCCCCCCGCCCCAACAGTTTTGATTGATGTGGGTTATGCCTATTGATGTTTATTATATTCAAAATTATGAAAACAGTTTTAACTTTGAAGACCTGCTGAAAAGGTTTTGGGTACTCCCCCAGGGGTAGCTTTGAAAATTGCTTCTCTGGTACAATGTAGTCAGGTGGCACAGTAGATGGAGCACTGACCCTTGAGTCAGGAGGATCCAACTTTAAATACCATCTCAGACACTTAATAGCTCTGTGACCCTGGGCAAGTCCCTTAGCCCTATTTGCCTCAGTTTCATCATCTGTAAAATAAGCAGAAGGAAAAGCACTCCATTATCTTTGCCAACAAAGAGTCAGACACACCTGAAACAACTCAACAATAACAACAGTACAATGCCCTCTTATAACCCTAATGCTGAAGCCTTTGGATGAAACAGTATACTTTGTTGTGATACAATGTATAGAACATTGTATCTGCACCCTAAGCTGCCCTTAAGTTTCCACCTCCACATCAGCACGTTACAGCATGGAATACTAATCCACTTTAGCAATTAATTTAAGTAATAATCATATTTTAAAATATCTCTACCATCTTTAGTTGGACTATTTTTAAGTCAGGGCTATTTTTGTAAGAATTTTAATGAACCAAAGCCAACTCAACACCACTAGTTGAGGCCTTTTTTTTTTTTTT
>CM053587.1:182028102-182045359 GCA_028646515.1 Pseudochirops corinnae
TCTTATGCTTATTCTTACTCACGGTTGGTCAGTCCGTGATTTTTTTTTTAAATCTCTGTGGCCAGAAGGGAAAGCTCTGTCCCAAATCACTGGGGTCCTCCTGGCTGCCGTAGCTCTCAGGAAGGTGCTGGGTCTCTTTCCCACTTCTGGCTCACTGGATAATGAAGACTCACAGGACCGAAGCCCAAGAGCGCGATCTGAATCCAGGCCCCTCAACGTGAGAGCACTTGGCCTCTGAACGATCGCTTAGTCCGCCTGCAGTCTGCAGGCCGAGGGTGCGGAAGCTGCAATGCGGAGGCGGGTGCAAAACCTCTGCCTTTCGCTTTCCCGCCCTGGAGGCGTCTTGGCCGGACCGCTTTTCTCCCAAGACCTCACAAGCTCCACTGACATAGTTCTGAACGGTGCTCACAGCTGCCGCTAATCTGCTCACCCGAGACTCCTCGGCTCCTCTCGTCCAGCCGCCCCCGGGGCTCAGCCAGGGCTTCAGGCCAGGCTGGTTTTGGTTCACAGTGCTGATATGGTTCCATGTAGCCGAGCTGACTTTAATGGGAATTATCTTTGTGTGTGTTTTGGAGTTCTACAATTAGTTTAGAGTCATATTTTATGGATATTTTGGGGTGGCTATTTGAGAGCTGTGATATGTTGCTGCTCCTACGCCGCAATCTTGGCTCCACCACCGAGGCCTTTTTTTATGTTTAGGGTAATGTGCACCTGAATTACTTATAACAATCTGGAAATTGGGACAAAGAGTTCTCAACCACAGCAATGTAATTGGGGAGTATAAATAAAGAGAAAATTCATGAAAGAATGCATGATCACCAACTGCTTGTTATTCTTCTGAAATTTAAAAACACACACAACAAAATACAGCAACTCTTAATTTCCTAGTCAAATGCTACATTTAGTGGCCATCAAGCTTTCCTAATGTTCTCTTTATGCTAGTGGTTTGCATATATTTAGAGCACAACCCCCCCTAAAAAATTACAGAGAAGTTCCAGTGGAAATAGAGCATAATGCTGAACCCAAAAATAGACTCTGGGCATTTGAGAATTTAATCAGTCTAATCTAAACATGGGCAGGTAGCTCCATGGATAGTGGATAGGGCCAGACTTGAAGTGAGGAAGAAGACTCATCTTCTCCATTTCAGATCTGGCCCCAGACACTTACTACCTGTGTGACCCTGGGCAAGTCACTTCATCTCTGTCTGCCTCAGTTTCTTCCTCCATAAAACTGGGGATAATAATAGCACCTACCTCTCAGAGCCGCTGTGAGAATCAAATGAGATAATATTTGTGAGGTCCTTCCTAAACATTAAAGCACTGTGTAAATGCCTGTTATTATTATTAGTTATTATCATAACCAATTAATAGATTATTTTAATGATTGGTTGATGATATTCGTAAATGAATAATTTAAGCTGTTAAAGTTTAAAATGGCACTAAGACTTTTGGGACACCTCCTATTAGCCAGATAGCGGGGATCAACCTGATATCACATAAAGTCATCGTATCAATGTCCATCTTTATGAACTTGTACTTTACTTCTGTAATGCAAATGTTCACGTAGTCCAAAGGTACAGTTCAAGTGGCAGACAGTTAATAAGCTAATTATTTTCTTTTGGAGAGTATTTTTAAAACATATTTGAATTTTTTAAAAGTAGAGTATTTTTTAAAATATCTGTTCCAGTTTTATGAGTTGTTATCCTTATTTATACCAGTTAAATGTTTGATCAATTTATCCTCACAGGCTTTGTTTGAGAAAAAAATAAAAATCCATTTACACAGAACCCAGTGATTATTTCCTTCTCCTGAAACAATGCTTGTATAGTCTAGAATGAGTTTTTATTTATGAAGGAATAAGAATGCCAGAAAAAATTTATTCCTTCAAACTAGAATAAATAAATGTATTCTTTTATAATGAATTCAACAACGACAAAAAACTCCTTAAAAAAAATTTGTTCCCCAACCAAAACTGAAATGTTGGATTAAATCATGTAAGACACTTCAGGATTCAACCATTTTAGCCCAAAGGATATAATAAATCTTTCATTTTTCCTTAAAACTATAAATAATCTGTAAAGTGTTATTAAATGGCATGTACAGAGCCAATGAGAAAAAGACCACAATGAGAAGTAATTATATCAGAACTTTTCGTTCTTGTGGCAAAGAATTCTAGTTGACAGACATAGCCAGTATGTCACCCTGAAGGTCCCCACCCCAGTTTTTCCATTATTTGGAAGAACCATATATCTTACAAGTATCCCTTTAGTATATTTATAATACATACATTAAGTATATAATTACTTTTAGAAGTCAAAGTAGCTCAGTGGAAAAAAGACAAGGCCAACTTCAGAAAAAAGTTTTAGGGTCTTGAATAAGCTTCAGCTTCGAGAGTGTCTCAGACAGTCTGAAAACCTCTTTCTAATTACATCTTCCCAAGGTCTAAAAGTTTTTGGAGTTCATCATATTTCAAAAGGTTCCATATGACAATATGCTTAACATAATCATCAGACTATTTGAATCGTAGTTTAAAAGATTAATTGAAGATCATAAAAGAAACTATTCTTAACTAAGTTGGCTTCTTGTTAGCACCTACCTCATTGTGATTGGTCTTTGGTATCACCTGCTGTCATATCTGCACATCCTCAGACTTGATTGGATGAAATACTAGCATGTAAAACGTTCCTGAATTCACAGCAATGTGCAAAAAAAAAAAAATGCTGGCATATGTAATGATTGGAGTAAAAAAATCGTGCCACTTTATATATCAAGACTAGAATTTCAACAATTCTTCTAATGCCAAGAGAGGAAAAAAATCCATCTTTGATGTTTTTCCTCCTAAAGTTTCTTCTTTGTGGATTTACTGCCATACGAAAACTGGACAGACACTACTGCTATTCTTAGAAGTGGAATAAAATAACAGTCTGAAAATGAAAGTCATATTGCCACTTTTAAAGCACTTTTTTTTGGAAAAGGAAAACAAATGCAAACATTTGGGGAAGTGTGATGTATAAAGAAAATGTTTTATAAATATCTAGAGGAGGGAAGAAAAAAAAAAAACCCTGTGTCTCTTACAGCAGTTTCCACAAGAAATCTTCAAAACCTCAACAGAGCTTTTAACACCCATACTGGATATACTTGTGCATCCAAGTGAAACCATGCAATTATGTATTCTAAGATGAGAATTGATCTCATTGAAATGGGAACACAGACAGAACTGGAACTAGGCAAAAGAGAACAATCTTTCTGCTACCTTGTTTGTATTTTAGAGAAGTCTTTGACACTTGTCTTAAGAGTACAGGAGATAGGGTGGGGTGAATAAGGGGTTGCAGTCTCTGCCAAAATGTCCTATTTGCTGTTCTCTTGAATTTAGTATTTCTGCTTCTACTTCTGTGTCTCCCCACAGGCTGTCTCCCATTCCTCAAGAGCCCTCTGTCCTCTCAGAGCTTCCCACTTCTCAGAACACCAAACTTCTTTCATCTCATTAAGACATCTCTTACTAGAAGCCTTCATTTATCATCACTTTTCACTTCCTCCCAAAATCATCATGGATTTTTATGTATACTAACACTGAGATTTTTTTTTAAGTTCTCTGCCTACACATTAATCCAAAATATCACAGAATGAAATATATTATTTTTTTCTTTCTCGTGATTGTTCCCTTTTGTTCTAATTCTACTTTAACAACATGACTAAAATGGAAATGTGCTTAATATAATCGTACGTGTATAACCTATATCAGATTGCATGCTGTCTTGGAGAGAGGGAAAGAAGAAAGGGTGAAAATTTAGAAGTCCAAATCTTATAAAAGTGTATGTTGAAAACTAAAAATAAAATAATTAATTTTAAGAAACAACCCCCCCCCCCCACACAAAAATATCAGAAAGAATTCTACTACTTTCATGTAGATCTAATCCACTGCCATATTTAGGTGGATTCTGCATCAAGCCAGCAAAATAATTTGGGGTCTTGGCAAAAATCACTTGTTTTCAAAACATGTACCCTGTTATTGGGGATTGGCTGACTATGCTTAATCTGGTTACATGCAGCTAGGTGGTGCAGTGGAAAGAGTTGGACCTGGAGTCAGGAAGACTTTAGTTCAAATCCTGCCACAGACTCATAGAAATTGTGTAAGGCTGGACAAGAAACTTCCTCACTTTGCTCAACTCTAAAATGGAGATAATAATGCCTCAGCATTGTTGTGAGAAACAAATGGACAATATCTGTAAAGCACTTAGCACGGTGCCTGACACACAGTAGGCATTTAATAGGAGCTTGTTCCTTCCTTATGCACCTCCATCATGTTATATTCCTGAGTTCTCTCCTCCCCCTTCAGGAAAATGTAAGTGTCTTGAATATAGCGACTGTTTATTACTCAGTCTTTGTATATTACCAGGGCCTACCACTTTTCTTTGCACTTAATAGATGGTTAAATAAATGCCTGTTGGACAGTACAGAATTGGAGAAATGATAAAAGTACTTTAGGACTTTTTGGTTTCCATAACAATACTTTTTGCTATTATGACAAATAACTATAAATGTTTAGAAATGCAGCATGGTAGAGGAGGATGTTATATGCTAACGAGGGTCATCACCTAGTTACCTGAAATTCCCTTTAAAGACAAGGAATTTCAAAATTTACAAAATCAAATTAGAAACTAAACCCCCTTGTGTTTTATTCAGGAAGACAGCAAAGTACCCTACCATCAGGTGAGTATGTACAATTCGTTGAATCATCTTGAACATTCCTAGGTATCTTCAGTTATACTTTGATGATTAATTAATTATGAAGGAAGCACTCAGATGATCCAATGCCTTATTTGATACTCATCTCACAATTTCTAAATTTTAGCCAAAGTGGAATACCAGCTGTTCCCCAATCTTGCACTGAATTCTCTTGTCTCCATACATTTATACAAACTATCTCCTATATTGGGAAGGCACTCCTTCCTCACTTTTGCCTTTTGAAATCTTTCTCCCCTTTCTAGGCTCAGCTCAGGTGCACCTCCTCATGAAGCCTTCCTAAATCTCTAAGCTGTGAGTGTTCTTGTTCTGTTCAACAGTCACTAGGGCATTTTGCCTAGAATTCTCCTTTGTCTCTATTACATTCTACCTTTTGTTATTCTTGTCTGGGTCCATGTGACTATGTCCTAGCAAATAATAAGTTGAAGGGAAAGAACTGTGTCATTTTCACCTTTCTGTCCACAGCATCCAGGAAAGTGCTTTGTCTATAAGGAATATTAAAATGATCATTGAATTTCTTTGGTTAGTTTCCAGGCCAAATAAGCTAGAGGAAAGGTGTAAGTGCAACTAACACCACCAACAAAATCTAGCAGCTCTCTGAAGCACAGGCATTATACTGAAGCAGTGTTCATAGTGGTGTTCAGATGTTTTTTGATCTTCATCATTAACAAACATTTACTAACTATTGTTATATAAAGAAATGATGAGGAGAATGGTTTCAGAAAAACCTGGGAAGATTTGTATGAGCTTGATGTAGAGTGAAGTGAGCAGAACTAGGAGATCATTGTACACAGTAACAGCAATATTGTCACGATGATCAACTATGAAAGACTTATTTACTCTGATCAATATACAATGATCTAAAGGACTTATGATAAAAATTCTTATCCATCTCCTGAGAGAGAACTGATGAACTTAGAGTGTATACTGAAGCATATTTTTTCACTTTCTTTTTATTTCTTGCTTTTTTTAGAATATAATGTAGAATATAGAATATATAGAATATATAGAAATGTATTTTGCATGACTTCATACATATAATGGGTATTCTACTGATTGTCTTCTCAATGGGTTGGAAAGGAACTGGAGGGAGACAATTTGGAACTGAAAATTTTTTAAATGAAGTAAAAAAACCACATTTATTGAGTTCCTACTAGGCACAAGCTACTGTGCAAAACTCTTACGATGATAGCAGTAGCTTTACCTACTAGGAACTTCAACTATTCATTTATCCTGAGCAGACCAGAGCATAAAATACATAGTTCTAAGTTACACTGGTCACAACATTTGACTTCAGAGGTGCAGCCCTCTACAGGTGAGGGAACAATAGCTATTCTACCATGGTCGTGAAGTTCAGAGGATCAGCCTTTGAGCTTCATTATTTATTGATTCAGAAAGACTCACATCATTAAGGCTTTTCAGTCTATTTTTTTTAACAATGTTGTTGACTCTTTCACTGTGCCTGTGATTATGTCCAGGGACTGAAATGAAAGGATACTACAATAAAAAAAAAAAATCTGTAGCATAAAATAGAATGGACAGTAGGGAAATAAAAGGTTTTCAGACTACTAAAAACCTCCAGCTCTTACATCATGAATAGTTTCTTAAAGCAGAAACTGGGAAGGTCCTAGAAGAGGCAAGTATTGAACAATGAGAGGGTTTTTTTTGTTGTTGTCTTTTTAAAAAATAATTGATATTATCTTTAACAGAAAAGGAAGCAACTGGTTACAGTACAAGTTAACCAACTTCATACATCTGTGACACAAGCAAGTAGTTTCTCCTTCCTGAGACTCGTTTTCTCCATCTTTAAAAAGAGGATAATGATGCCCATGTTGTTATTCAGTTATTTTTCAGTCATGCCCAACTCTTTGTAATCCCATCTGGGGTTTCCTTGGCAAAGATACTGGAGTGGCTTGGCATTTCCTTCTCCAGCTCATTTTACGGATGAGGAAACTGAGGCAAACAGGGCTAAGTGACTTGCCCAGGGGCACACAGCCAGTGTTTGTGGTCACATTTGAACTCAGGAAGTTGAGTCTTCCTGACTTCAGGTCCGCCACCTAGTGGCCCAATAATAGTCCTTACCTAACAGGATTATTGTGAGATTCAAGTGAGATATTGTAAATAATGTGCTTTGCAAGTGTTTAAAAGCACTATAAAACATTAGTCATTATTGTTATTATTTCAGAATCAGAAATTGGGCCAGACAGATCATTAAAAAAAAAAGGTTAAAGCAATTATTAAATTGGGGAGAAAAAAAAGATAAGGATAAGAAAACACTGTTTGTTATTATAACCACTCCAACCTACTTAAATAAGTTTTTGACTTGACAAAATTGGCCAATCAAGAAAAATAAGTACAGTGATTATGACTACCATCATTTCTCAGAGAAATTAGGTAATTAAAAAAAAAGTTTAACATATCTAAGCAGTTGCCCAGCCAAGGAGGCCAGGAGGCCCCAGAAAATGCCTCAGTCAACATAGGCTTACACTCCTGGCCAAGCAGATTATATGATCTGAGGCCAACAATGGGTGGTAGTAAAGCTTCATTTGGAAAACATTAGGTAAGACTCCAAACAGCATCACTTGGGAGAGCAGTGAAAAACAACCTGCAGAGAGTTTGGCATGGGAAAAAGATGATCCAACTCATTCCAAGAAGGAAGATAATGTCTAAACTTGAAATGGAACGGGTCTGGAGCCCTTTACATAAGTAAGCTACTTTCGTAGTTGACAATGGCAGAACCACCACATTAGGATTCTAGTCAGACACTGGGCTAAATATGGGGAGAAGCAAAGAAAAGCCAACAAGAGGCCTTCTTCTCAAGCTGCTTGTAGACCAGTGGAGGAGGAAACATGAACAAAGCTGACCACAAGCAAGATACACACAGGATGAAGTGAAGATGATCTACTAGGGGAAGACCCCAGTACCGATGGGGATCAGCATCTTATTCTTCACCTCCAACCCCATTGATGGGATTTTAACTAGGACTTGAAGGAAATCAGGGAAGTCAGAAGGTAGGATGGGTAGGAAAAGTAGTGCATGTAAGGGGACATCCAGTGAAAATGCCCAGAGAAAATGCCCTGGAGATGAAGTATCTTGTTTGAAGAACAAACAGCAAAGGGCCAGTGTCACTGGATGACAGAGTAAGTGGAGGAGAACAAAGTGTAAGAAGACTGGAAAGGAAGGAGGGAATTCTACCACCTCACTACCCAATGTGCTGTATAAGAAAGTAGAAGGGAGACTTAGGAAGGGTAAGCAAGGAAGAGCAGCTGGGTTTGACCAAATACAGAAATAATCCGGCTTGGAGGAAACAAAATTTAAAAGATTCTCAGGGGTCAATTTTCAAGATATTATAGAAGGTGAAGATTCCAAAAGAATGGAAAAGATCACTGAAGGTGTCTTTATGGGAAAATTGGTTCTCTAAGTCTACCCCTTGACCTCTCTGGTTCAACGGTGAATCCCTTCACCTTCTTTAAAATCAGCATCTTGGTGTCTAAATCTTTGCTAAATCCATGAAGAGAAGGTAGAAAGGTTGTGGCAAACTTCCCTAACCCTACCCTGACCCAGAAGCTAATTCTGTTTTTCCAATAATCCTAACTGTTGTCCTCTGAGTAGAACTCTGCCTCACTGTGACTTTCTCCCTGTATCTATGAAGTCAATTCTTTCTCTCAGATATTATGATATTATATTATACTATATTATGTTATGTTGTTATATTATTTTGTTTTATTATGTTATGTTGTCATGTTATATTATGTTACATTGTACTGCATTATATTATATTATAAGCAATAGTACCTGTTATAGGTATTCTATGGCATTAAGTCCTGACCTGACCTATGAACCCAGCATATAAAAAATGGAAAGGCCTCTCTTCCTCTTAATTTCCATTAAGAAAATATTTCTGACTCCAATGGGAGGGAGAATGACTCTTAATGAAAATGGAATCAATTCATCAAACAACGAGCATTTATTCGACACCTACTCTGACGTGGTAGGTGGGGTAACTGGAAATTGATCATGAGTGAGTATATGGAATACAAACTGAGACACTACTAAATTGTGGACAGATTAAATCTAGAGATAAGTATTTTTAAAATTAAGTGAGCTACACTGCATCTTAAGAGTCAACGTGTAACAAACTGTAATTTATATTCTACTTACATACTTAATGTCTGAGAAAGACAGCCAAATTTATTAATTCTCCAACAAATAATAGCTTTTTGAACATTAAAAGTATTTTTCCTGCCAACATTAAACAGTTTGTGCAATTAATTAAATGGTAGTTGCAAAAGTGAGTATTTTCCAGCATAAAATGCTCTATAAAAGCTGCTATATAAGAGATTACTTTTTGGCATGGACTCTTTAGCAAGAGGAGTACACATTTTCTTTAGAGGACTTTGTGATCTTCAAAATGGATGACTACACTTTTTTCCTAACGTTAGATTGAGTATTTCCCCAGTTGTTGCAATTAATGTGTCAGATGATACTTTCTTAGTGGTATAGTCCTGCTACGTATTCTTTACATATAATAAGTTTACAGTCAGTCCCTTATTTAAGGACATTTGATTTAAATGAATTAGGATTCTGGTGAATGACTGTTTTTCCCCCTAAAACACCTAATATAAGCAATTAAGTCACCTAAACCTCAATTACATTCGATGCAACTATGAAGATGTGGGGCAGTTAGGTGGCACAGTGGATAGAGTGCTGGACTTGAAATCAGGAAAACTTATCATCATGAGTTCAAATCTGGGCCCAGACACTTACTAGTTGTATGACTGTTTGCCTCAGTTTCCTCATCTGTAAAATGAGCCAGAGAAGAAAATGGCAAACTACTTTAATACCTTTGCTAAGAAAACACCAAATAGGTCATGAAGAGTTGGACACAACTGAAATCCCTGAACAACATGATGACGGAGTGCTACACTAGACTACCTTTTGCCCAGTACATAGTATATTCTTAACAAATGTTTATTGAATGCATAATATAAATGCAAATATTGTGAAAGGCCTAGTGTGAGAGGCAGAATGGTATAATGGATAAATGACTCTATCATTTGAGAAGTCATAGAATTATAAGACCATCATTCTAAAGTTGTAAAAGGAATCTAGGAGGCTAGTTAGTCCAACCCCTTAAAGATGAGGAAATTACGGTCCAGAAATTAAGTGATTCACCCAAAATCACAAAAGTTATAAGTGGCAAAGGCGGGATTTGAACTTGAGTCCAAATCTCATATTCTTTCAACTATTCCATGATACTTCTTAGGTTCAGTTCCTGACTCAGATGTGTACTAGTCATGGGTAAGTCACAACCTATTAGTGACCCTAGTCTATAAGTTACACAAGAGTTGTTAAGGTTAATTGTTGGAGAAAATGTTCATATGAGGGTGTTCCATATACCCACTTAATCATACATCCTGACCATCCTCCCCTCAAAGGAAAAAAAATTAATAGAGTATACAGTTAAAAATTGTATCTTGCCCAGCTTTACCCAAAAGTAATCTTTCAATCTTATGGCTTATTGAAGGAAGATTTTTTTCATCACTCCATATTTGGTTCAATTTGAACCAGATTGAAGTCTTAGTCAAGTAACATATATCAAAGTCTGTCAATAAAATAATCTCCCTTTCCAATACTAATAAAAATGTGGTTTTCCATTTCTACCATTATTCCCAAAACTTATTTTCTAAGCTAAGCCTCTTTAAACCCTTTTGTTATCAATGCTAGAAATGGTGTTTATATAAAACTGTGGCATACAAATGGAAAGAATAAAGAAATTCATTAAAGCCCAACCTGAAATGAGATTGGTGGGCTTGATTAATTGCATAGCAACAAACTGATGAGTGATGGAGTGGAACATCTAAACTGTCTACTCTAATCAAGATCCTCAGTCCTCTAGACTGGAAAACTCTTCTCTAGCTAAAGACTATTCTAGAAGAAAAACAACCTTGGGAGATGAACTCAAAAACTCTCAATTCTGCTAATATATTCCCTTGTGAGGAATAAGCTTCTGATAATTTTTTTTTAATTTTTAACTGCTTCAAACTTATCTCACTCTGTAGTAAGAGACAACAGAGCTAATTAAAAGTTTCAGGTAAAGCACATATTCATCTAATTAAAGGGAATGAAATAAGCAAGCTGACTCTAAAATTTAAGAGCTCTCAGTAGGACTCCCTTCCACGCCATTCCAAACTTCCAGAATATTTGTTTAGAAGCATTATCAAGAATGGAAACATTCCCCCATTTATTGAAAGGAAATTAAATTGCAGGTGTTTGCTATGTGACTTGACTATTGTATGCCATACTTTACATAATATTTTGCAAGGGATTAGGAAAACGGAAAAAGGAACACATAGTACTATTGCTTATGTTGTTCTATGAAGATTTTACTAATAGTACAGGAGACAATTTTTTTCATAATGAGTAATGATACCTTACAGCTAAGAGAGATGATGGAGTATTGTGTATTGTAAACAAGAAGTGTGATTAGTGACAAACCTTTATTTTCATATTTGATATATAGTGGTTACTTCCTTTACGAACACAAAGCAATTTGCTCCTGTACCCTAATAAGACAATGCTCATCTTACAAACACCTAACTTATGAGCGACCTTTACAACAGATACTTGATTAATCAAGCCTGTTACTGTTCACTAATATTCAGGGTTGAAAAATTTCCATAAGAAAGACTGAACAAATTCCCATGATGCTCAACCTGTAGCAGTTTGGGTGGGGGAGGAGGGATCCTGTTGTTACCTCTGCTCCAGTATCTCTATAAAAAGCCCAAGTGGGAAATGCAAAAATTATAGGTATTTTTCCCTTTTTGTCCTGATTGTGATACAGCAAAGAAATTTTGGGATCACCTACCACTTCATTTTACAGCTGTGACAGATACATATATGACATATATATAACAACACGTCTGTTACCAAATTCTACTAATCATAGCTGAGAAATACATAGTGCTTTGAGGTTAGCTAAGCACTTTATAGATAGTATTGCCCTGTTTGACATCTCTGCCATAGTACCTGTGTGACCTTGGGCAAATACCTTCACTTCTGTGGCTTCAGTTTATGAAATGAGGAAGCTGGACTAGATGACTTCTGAGGTCCCGTCCAGCTCTAGAAAGATGGTCTATAAAAAATCTGACTCCAGTCCCTCTTCTCATCATTCCCCTTTTCACACTCTACATTCCAACCAAATCAATCTAATCATTGCTCTTCATACTTATTTACAACACTCTTATTCCCATTTCCTTTGCATAATGCTTACATAGGATGTCTGTTCCCTATGCCTGGAATTCCTTCCCTTGTCACCTCCACTAAAACCCTACTGGAGTGCAGCATCCTGCATGAAAATTTTCCTGATCTCCTCAGTTACAAAAGCCCCCTGATGAAAATTATTTTTGCAGTTATACAGATTTGTGATGCATTTGTTTTTCCCAATAGCATGTAAGCCTGTTAAGGGCAGGAAATGTTTTGGTTTTGTCCTTCTATACCGAGACCATAGTATAATGCCTGATATTTTGCAGGTATATGCTTAATTAATTGTGGCAGCTAGGTAGAACAGGGGATAGAGCACTAGACCTTGGAGTCAGGAAGGTGTGGGTTCAAATGTGAACTCATACACTTACTAGCTGTGTGTGCCTGGGCAAATCACTTCACCCTGTTTGCCTCCATTTCCTCACCTATAAAATGAGCTGGAGATGGAAATGGCCAACCACTCCACTATCTTTGCCAGGAAAACCACTAACGGGATCATGAAGCGTCAGATATGATGGAAAGCTACTGAACAACAGCAACAAATTAATTAATGGTTGATTACTGATCTCATGACCTCCTCCCTAGTGATAAATACTTTGGGCTATCACAAATTCTTCAAAGAAGCAAATTTATTCAGTAATTTGCAATTGAAGTAGCTTTTAGGGAGATTTAAGGTTTTACTACGGACACCACTTCCCAGAGGATTGCATGATGGATCTGTAACATGTTTTGCATTTGTTTACTCTTCCCTTTTAAATGTTTATTCAAATAAAGCCTTAATGTTTCCAAATTCTTTCTTCCTAAAAACCCTCCTAATGTAAATATTGTTGTTACTATTTTATAGGAGACTTTTTCTGGATATCTTTGGAATATAGATCTAGCAGTGGTATTACTGAATCAAAGGGCATGTGCACAGTTTTATAGCCCTTGGGCATAGTTTCATAATTTGGACATAGTTCCAAATTGCTCTTCAGAATGGTCGGACCAGTTCACAACTCCACCAACAGTGCATCAGTATCCCAGTTTTTCAAGATTCTCTCTAACATGTAACATTTTTTCTTTTCTTTTTGTCATATTAGCCAATCTGATAAGTGTGAGGTGGTACCTCAGGGTTGCTTTAATTTGCATTTCTCTAATCATTAGTGACTTAGAGTATTTTATCATGTGACTATAGATACCTTTGTCTGAAAACTACCTGTTCATATCTTTTGACAATTTATCAATTGGGAATGACTTATATTTTTATAGATTTGACTCAGTTCTCTATATATTTGAGAAATGAGGTCTTTATCACAGATACTCATAGCAAAAATTTTCCCCCAGTTTTCTGCTTTCCTTATAATTTCAGTTGCATTGTTTTGTTTGTGCAAAGGCTTTTTAATTTTATATAATCAAAATTATCTATTTTACATTTTTATAATGCTCATTATATTTTCTTGGGTCCTGAATTCTTCCCTTATCCATAAATCTGACAGATAAACTATTCCATGCTCTTTTAATTTGCTTATGGCATCATCCTTTATGTGTAGATCAATGTACTGATTTTGACCTTACCTTGGCAGTTTTTGTCAAATAATGAGTTTTTGTTCCAACAACTTGGATCTTTGGGTTTATCATATACTAGATTACTATGGCCATTTACTATAATGCAATTTTTAGTTAATCTATTCCGCAGATCCACTACTCTACTTCTTAGCCAGTACCAGATTGTTTTGATAATTACCTCTTTATAATATAGTTTGAGATCTGGTAAGGTTAGACCATCTTCTGTATTTTTCAAATTGATTCCCTTTATATCCTTTAGCTTTTGTTCTTCCAGATGAATTGTTATTATTTTTTCTAGCTCTGTAAAATAATTTTTGATAGTTTAATTGGAATAGCAATGAATAAATAGATTAATTTAGGAAGATTTGTCATTTTTATTATAGTGGCTCAGCCTACCCATGAACAATTAATATTTTTTCCAGTTGTTTAAATCCAACTTTATTTGTGTGAAGAGTGTTTCGTAGTTGTGTTCATATACTTCCTGGGTTTGTCTTGGCAGGTAAATTCCCAAGTTTTTTATATTGTCTATAGTTATTTTAAGTGGAATTTCTTTTTCTATTTCTTGCTGGTGGACTTTGTTGGTAATATATAGAAATGCTGATGATTTATGTGGATTTATTTTGTATCCTACAACTGCTAAAGTTGTTAATGATTGCAAGTAGTTTTTTAGTTAATTCTCTAGGATTCTCTAAACATAACATGATATCATCTGCCAAGATGTCTGTGCTAATTCCTTCAATTTCTTTTCCTTCTCTTGTTGATATAGCTGACATTTGTACTACAATATTAAATTACAGAGGTGATAATGGGCATCCTTGCTGTACTCCTGACTGTATTGCAGAGGCTTCTAGCTTATCCCCATTATGGATAATGTTTGCTGATGGTTTTAGATAAATATTACTTATCATTTTAAGTTAAGCTCAATTTATTCCTATGCTAGCTAGTGTTTTTAATAGGAATGGGTGCTATATTTTGTCAAGTGCTTTTTCTACATCTGTTGAGATTATCACATGATTTCTGTTGGTTTTGTTATTGATATGGTCAATTGTGATGATAGTTTTCCTAATACTGAACCAGCCCTGCATCCTTCAACACTACCATTCTTTAGGGAAATCTAAAACTTTGAAACTTTTAATATTGAAAACTGGAGAACTTCTTAAAGGTGGAGATAACTGCTATTATGCAGTCTTCTAAAGAACATTTCTACAAATACAATTTCACAAAATGCACCTTGATTATAACCTGTAGACTTGCTTGGATCAATGTTTGCTTTGACAGGCCTGCAAAGCATTTTGGAACAATTTTTTTTAACCTGGAATAGGAACATTCAAAATTAGTCCTTCAAGATAAAAAGGCAATCTAGAGAAAGACATAATAAAAGAAAGAAGCAAACAGCCTTATTTTGGTAAACAGAATATTTGAATTAGATTACTTTGCTTCTTAAAGAACTGGTTGTTTTTTGTCAAATCCATTTAGAAATTATTGGCAGTTACCATAATGTTATTTCAGCTCTTTGTACTTATCATCTTCTTTTCCAATTAGATTTGGCCCTGACTTTCAAACATCAGGTGTACGAAAGGCCCTTATACAGATAAGTGTCCATTAGTGGAGTCTGAGTGTAGCATTCCCTGATGAAACTGTCTTCTGTGTGACTTGGTACCTTGTTCCTAGCTTCCTGTTCCCACTATTTAAATCTTCCTTATTAAACAAGAGCATGCACATATGAAGCAACCTCTCTCCTTTTTCTTCCTTCAGGCAGATTTTTCAGTGTGGTTGGATCTCCTGACACTTCTATGGTCAAAGATAATAGTAATAATAATAGTAATTCCTGATTCCAAATTTATCCCCCCTTCTACCATACTGTGGCCTTCATTTTCCCAGCTGGAATTCAAAATTCCTTTCCCAAAGAAATATTACATATAAAATGGTCAGATATAGATAAAAGAGTGTTATTACTACAATAGGAGCTTATAGGAACTTTAAAAAAAAAATTTAACCGTTTTAGATGGAAATCTTTCTAAAGTTTCTATGTCCTTACTTTCTTAAATAGAATATACAGATATCAGCTTCCTCACTTTTCTTTAAATTATTTTTGAGATTGGGTATTCCTATCTCACCCAGGCTATAAATGGCAGTGGCATGTGTCCAATATCACTACTGACCTGCTTATACATCTATTCTCACTATTGACCTGCTCCATTTTTAATTTAACCTGGTTTGTCCCTCCTTAGTCAGCCTGGTGGCCCCCTGCTCCTCGGAGCTGACAGATTGGTACCAGACATAGTGTGGACATCCAATTGGCATAGTTCTACCTGCAGTTAAGAACTCCTAAGCTCAAGTGATACACCAGTCTCAGTATCTTCCAGTGTTAAGGATTACAGGCATATTCCACCATGCTTAGCTTCTGACTTGTAAAATGGATAAAATATTTGTACTACCTAACATAGTGAGGGACTTTTATAAAGCTTAAAGCACCATAGAAATGTGAGTTATTGTTCTTGCTTGTAATTAAACCTTTGCTTGATGCCTCAACAACATCAATCATGGGGGACAGAGTTAAGATGGCAGTATAGAAACAGAAGAATTCCATGGCTCCCACCATAACCACCTCAAATACCTATAAAATATGACTCTAAACAAATTTCATTACTCCAGAATTCATAAAATGACAGAGAAACCAGGCTCCTGCTGAAGGCAGCCTGGCAGACAGACGGAAAGGGCTCATTGAAGCACACTGGTAGCAGAGCCCAGCCCCATGTGGTTTTAGCGCCAGGCTGTCCAGGAGAAGCCCTGGCTGGAGCTTTCAGGAGAGTGGATCACCGGCAGCTGTGGCGGTTTCCAGAATTACCAACCCATAACAGCCAAGGACAAAGGGAAAAGGTCAGTGGAACTCAGCTAAATTTTGGGGAGAGGGTCCAGCCAACTGCCTCCAGAGCTAGAAGCAGTCTGAAGTGGTGGCCTGGCAGCCACCTCCATGTGGCTGCTTCAGAGCTCCCAGCCTGCAGATTGCAGGGGGGCCAAGTGATCATTCAGAGGCTAAGTGCTCTTGCCTTGCGCTGCCTGGATCAGGATCACGGTCTTGGGTGGTGGTCCTGAGGTGCATTTTCAGTGAACCAAAGCTGGATGGGGCTGCAGAGATGGCGGCAGCCTCCTAATAGCTCTGGCAGCTGTGAAAACTCCAGCAATTTGGGACAGAGCTCTCCCCTCTGAAAGTAGAGTTCTACTGAGTCCAAAAGGCAAGTAATTGACCGGCAACATGAGCAGGCAAAAGAAGCAAAGAAACCTCAGCAATCCAACTTTAGATTCCTTTTTTGGGGACAAAAAGGATCAAAGCATGGACCAGGAGGAAGACAACACAGTCAGAACTCCCACACCAAAAGCTTCCAAGAAAAATGTAGATTGGTTACAAGCCATAGAGCAGCTTAAGAAGGATTTTGAAAACCAAATAAGAGAAGTAGAGGAAAAATTGGGAAGAAAAATGAGAATGATGCAAGAAAATCATGAAAAGAGAGTCAACAATCTGACTGAAGAAAATAACACCTTAAAAAATATACTAACTCAAATGGCAAAAGAGACCCAAAAAGCCAATGAGGAGAAGAATGCCTTAAAAAGTCAAATTTGCCAGATGCAAAAAGAATCTCAAAAGCTCACTGAAGAGAATAATTCTTTCAGAATTAGAGTGGAGCAAATGGAAGCAAATGACTTTA
>CM053587.1:182045859-182069355 GCA_028646515.1 Pseudochirops corinnae
AGGAGAGAATAGACTGGGGGAGGGGGGACACACTGGGATGGCTGTTTTGGGGTGGTGGGAGGGATAAGAGGGGGAGAAAATATGTAACTCAAAATCTTGTGGGAATCAATGATGCAAACTATAATAAAATTAAAAAAAAAAAGAAACAAACAAAAAAAATAAAGTACTTTGAGAACCTAAAAATGCTATAAAAAAGCCACTGGCACTGCTGCTTGATCAGATGGACTTGAACCCAGATTTTCCTCATCAGCCCTTTCTCCACTCTATCACCTAGTCTCTCAATAGATGCTAACCTGAAACTAAATGTATCTAATGAAGTGAGTGAATAGAGATTAATGATATAGCATTTACCTATAATTTACAGTCACAGAATTAAGAGAATGATATTTAAGATGAGCTGGTTTGGCAAAAATTGACCATCATCTCATCAATCTCCATAAATGAAAAACAGCAATATATTTTGCCGAGAAAATCTCCATCCTTGCTGTCTTTTGTAGCCGAGGAAAAGGACCAGATGATGGCTGGATGGTATATAGACCATACCTCATTTCTTCTTTCTTGTCAATTTGACAGAGAAGGAAATTTGATCTAGATTGTTAAATGTTTTAATAGTTTCCTATAAACATTAGCATATATTGTAGTACATTCGGTAATGAGTCTACTACCATTTCTATAAAACAGATTAGCTTTGTGTTCGCTTCCAAGGCAGGAGTAAATTATCATTGTCTCCTGTTACATTTTAGCTTTAATAAATTCTTAGTAATAGCTGCCCACTTTCTAAATTATTTATGGGAACACAGTGTGCCCACATCTTTCTAAGTGCAATATGGCACAAGCAGTTAAATTTCTGTCTCTCAGAATAGATTAGGTTCACTTTCTCAAGGATGGAGGCCACTTGGCAATCAACATTTACAGAGAACTGAGAAGCCAGAAAAATTCTATTGCCAGGAAGTGCATCTTGGAGCAAACTGCCCTACCCTTCATTTTCTTCAAGGAATAAATTTGTCACATCTATGATTAAAGTCCACTTTACTAGGACCTTGTCCTGTGTGTTATGTTTGGTAAATTGAGAGGCTTCTGAAATTTGGATATTTTCCCAAAATGTGAAATTGGTGATGATGACTTTAATCCCAGCATTTCTAGTCACCCGTCCACATGAATGCCATGTTAGAGGCAGGTGGTAACACAGTGGTTAGAACATTGAACCTGGAGTCAGGAAAGAGCTGAGTTCCGGCCTTAGCGACTTTACTGTGTGACCCTGGGCAAGTCACTTAACCTCTATTTGCCTTAATTTCCTTTACAGTAAAATGAAAAAATAATAGAGCCTACATCTCAAGATCGTTGTGAGGATCAAGTGAGGTAAAATTTGTTTTAAAAAAAAAAAACACCTCAAAACGTGCTCAGCACAGTGCCTAGAACATTTTCATCCTTGTTATCGTTTAGTTGTGTCCAACTCTCCACCACCTCATTTGGGGTTTTCTTGGCAAAGATACTGCAGTGGTTTGCCATTTCCTTCTCCAGCACATTTTACAGATAAGGAAATTGAGGCAGACAGTATCCAGTGACTTGCTCAAGGCACATAGCTAGTAAGATTCTAAGGTCAGATTTGAACTAGTAAGATTCTAAGGTCAGATTCTTAATTCCAGACCTTGCATTCTGTCTGCTCTGCCAACTAGCTGCCCTCACCTGGAACACAGTAGGTTCTATATAAATGCTCGTTACCTTCCTTATGCCCTTCCTATTAATTGCAAAGGAATATAGCTATAAGTAGGACAGGATTTGGGCAGCAAAGGATTGAACCTTACTCATAGTGTTTCTTTAGTAATTGAGGACAATGTAAAAGGGCTTTACTGTATTGTTCCCCTATTCCTCCAGCCCACTTAATGCAATTCTCTGCAATTTGCCAATGATTTTATAGAAGCTTTTTAGCTTGTCTGTTAAAAAATAAAGCTTTCTCTTAATTTCTGGTCATCTTCTACCTATTTTTATATTGTGACAGTGATTTAAAAAATGCAATTTTATAGTTTGTTTGGTTTCTTTCTGTGCCTTTTTGACTTCCAGCTTTTGTCACTATCTCTGTAAATATTAGGTTCAGTGGGATTAACCAAACCTCATGGAAAACTTCATTCTGGGTCAATGAATACATGTGAATTTAAGACTTTTCATTTCTCTTTTGTGTATCTTCTAAACCCTGTTGTAAGATCCAGTGCATATAGACCTCTCCAGTGGTCTACATAAAAAAAGATGAAGCATTCAAAAAGGCATTTTGTTCCATGAATAAATACTATTTAACTACTTTTGGTAGACGTCTCTTATAATAGCTCCTGAATCAACAGTGACCAGGACAATTACTATTTAATGTCATGAGACATCACTAAGGAGACGAGAAAAAAATGTTTTAGAAATAGAAATTCGAGCCAGGGATTGGCTACATCGTGTGCTACAACCAGGCTGACTTTAATGGAAATCTCAGGATTATGAAATGAAAAGCTTTAAAGCTGAAAATTTGTTGTTTTATGTTTTCAAACGAATAAAGTTTTAAAAATTAAACTCATCATTTCCCTACTTAAAAAAAAATTTAAATAAATTCAATGAATGAAAATTTAGATTTTTTTCAAAGATTATAGACTCACAAGGGACCTCAGCAGATACCTTTACATAGGCAGGAGTCTTCTCCACAGCCCTGCAAACAGGTTATCCCCACCTTGGCTTTAAGCGCTCCAGTAAGTGGGAATACATTGTCTCCCAAGGTAGCCCATTTCATATCTGCATAGTTTTCACTGTTTGGAAAGGTTTCTTCCTGCTCTTATCAGTCTTTGTATCTTTAAGACTTGTACCTATTGTTCTAAGTTCTACTCATTGGGTAAATTGGAGCCCAAATAACTCCTTTTCCAAATAAACAGCCCTTCCAAATACATTGATTTTCTGGTCATGTGTCACACCCAGTTGTCACTCTCCACTGTACAGGCTCCCTCCTCCCTGACTGCTTCATATGCATTTAGGCAGCTAGGTAGTTCAGTAAATAGAATACTGGACCTGGAGTCAGGAAGACCTGAACTGAACTCTAGCCTCAGAGTCTTCCTAGCTATGTGACCTTGGGCAGGTCACTTGGCCTTAGTGATCTCAACTGTAAAATGGGGGTAATAATACCTAATTCCTAGGGTTGTTGTGAGGATCAAATGACAGTTGTGAGCAGCTTTGTAAGGTTTAAGGTACCCTGTTGATGCTATGGTTATCATCATCATTTTGTATTTTTCCTATGTGTACCTTTTCTTTCCTCTAATACAGCGGTTTTCAAAGTGAAATTCCTAAAGTGCAAGTCTGACTGTATTATTTCCATATACAATAAAATCTAGTGGCTCCTTTTTGCCTCCGTTTTGCTTTGAAAGCCTTGTATTATCTGACCCCTCCCTTTACAGCACTCTGGTACTCTGTGACCAGTGAAGCTGGCCAGCCCCCTTGCTGTTTCTCACAGAAGACCCGCCTCTTTCGTCAAACATTTTCCCTTGCTTTGTCTCATACATGGAATTCTCTCCCTCCTCATCACCTCCTGGCTTCCTTGGCTCCCTTCAAGACTTAACTAAAATCCTACCCACAACAAGAAGCCTTTCCCAGCCTTCCTTAATTCTAGTGTTTGCTTTCTGGTAATTATTTCCAATTAATCCTTGTTGTATATACAGTTATCCCTTCTGCACTGCAACTTCCCCCATCATGGTTTCAATATTTTGTGGGTTGGCATAAGAAATTAAATGGGAATTTTGAGAGAGTTTTGTGGAAGCTGTAGATGACATGTGAAGGCCAGCAGATGACAGTGAAAAAGTTTAAAAACTCAGAAATGCAGAAAATGTATGTACAGAATTGTTTCATATCAACGTATTTTATCTTTTAATACCATAAATACCCCATAAAAGAAAAAGGAAAAATTCAGACTTCTTCTCTGGTATGAAGGGAGAGCCAAAAAATTTTTATGTGGATTTTCCAGTTTGTGGGGGTGCCCTTCCATTAGACTGATTACTCCTTAAGAGCAGTGACTGTCTTTTGTCTTTCTGTGTATCCTCAGCTGTCACCACCCTGACCAGCACATGGTAAGGTGCTTAGTTGATGGACTGACTAGATTCCTGGGACTCCTAAATCTGACTCTGTCCTGGAAGCCTGATCTTGATTCCTTAATTTCTGCATTTGCCCAAGAATGTAAACCTTGATCTTGAGGTTATGGGATCATAGATTCAGAAGTGGAAGAGATCCTAGACACAATTTAGTCTAATCTCCTTTTTACAGGCGATGAAACATCTTTTTTCCTTCTTTATGTTATCTCTCTAACCTTTGTATGTTTGCATGTGCAGTGCTTCATGGACAGTTGATGGGCAGTAAATATTAACTAGGTGACCAATTTGACTCTCCATAAGTTTGAGAATCACTGGCCTAGAAGACAGACCATTAACTAAACCGGAAGGATGTTTTTTGGCTTAAAAAATATTTTTAGAATTGCACTTAGTAGCAAAGCCTAGTATGTTTGCTTTCCACGTACAAGGAAAGCATTTTTTTCTAAGGAAGGCATTTATTGCTTGAAAGGAAGATTCTCTGTATAATTTATTTGTAAAATTTTTCATGGATTAATTTTCCTTCCCCTAATAATAGTTCACATTTGTATAGGACTTAAATGTTTGCAAAGTGCTTTCTTCACAATCCACATGAGTTAGTGAGGATAAAACATGATTTTTATCCTCACTTTATAGTTGAGGAAATGAGGCTCTTATGGCTGAAGTGAGTCACCCATGATCACATAGCTAAGTCTCTAAGGTAAGATTCAAACCCAGGTCTCTCCTGACTCCATGTTAGGACTTCTAATAATTAGGTGACACTGGTTCTTAGCAGCAACATGGTCATTAAAAAAAATTTACTAGACTCTTATCTGAATATGCTAGAGTAATGGTTTGTTCAGAGCAGTTCGGCTCTCCATACACTTAATATTTGCTACTTATTGCTGTCTAAGTTGGAAATAGCACTGACCATATGGGTAAATGTTATGGAAATTTCAAGAAAGAGGAAGGAAGAGGCAAGGGTAGAGGGCAGGTCCTAAGCAGAGGCAGCCTGGAAACCAGAGATAAAAATCATAGATTAAAGCTGGGAGGGACCCAACCAATGATCATAATTACTAAGTAACACAGCTGGGCTTCCAACTCCCATTGGTAATGAGTGACTTTTTTTTTTAATGACCATTGATGAGATGACCTAGAGATCCAGAATGAGATGCACCTTTTCAGACATGGACAATATATGGATTGTTTTACTTGACTATGTTTTTTTTTCTTCTAAGGAGACAGTTGATGCAGTGGAAATCAGGAAGACAAGAGTTCAAATCCTACTAAGATATTTACTAGCTATGTAAGCCTAGGGAAATCAACTTACCGTTCTTAGACTGTTTCCTCATCTGTAAAAAATACATAATAACATTTCCTACTTCAGTGAGTTGTTGTGAGGATCAAAGAAGATAACATATATAAAGTATCTTTCAAATCTTGAAACATTATGTAAATGTAAGCTTCATCATCATCATTATCATCAGTAGTAATAGAAGTAGTAGTATTTAAAATCTTAATTATGACTCATGATAGTGATTCTAGACTTTATTTGCCTGATATCATCTTGTCTGATCCAATTAGCATACCACCATTTTCCCAGTTAACCTTACACATCTCTTCATCTCATATACACTTAGTTACTTCATCTTGTTTATTTCTTCAAAATGTCTGATATCTATATTAATACAGACACCACTGAAGGCAGGGCCCTCCTGATTAAAGCCTTGTTTATCTTAACTTACCTAGTTTGTCACTCTTTTATCCCTTATCTCCAAGGATTTCCCTTAAAAACCTTTCTCTGAACCATGGCATGTTCAAAACATTTACTGCTCATTTCAGATTTTATTTTGTGCTGTCCTGTATCATTTGCTTATAGTTTCACATGTGTTAATTTTATTTACTTAAGCACATAGTAAGTGGGATCTACACTTCACATTTCTTTTGAACCTTTCATAGAACTTAACTAGGTAGTACAGGAGATAGACAACTTGACCTGGAGTCAGGAAGACTCATCTTTCTGAATTAAAATCTGGCTTCAGACATTTATGAACTTTGTGACCCTGGGCAAGTGTAGTGGTAATCGCACTAGCATACCCAGGATGGCTGCTAACACAGGTTCTTAGATTTGCTTTACTAGGAAAGATTCAAGGGGCCAGCAATCTTATTTATTTACATTTGTCAGTTCAGGGGAAAAAGTCAGCACCCTAAACTTCAGAGAAAATTCAAACAAGGAAAATAGAAAAAATGCAAACAGAAAAATAAAGACCAACAGATAGGGCTTTTGTCTGAGAAATTAGCACAGATTAACAGACAGTTCCAAATATCAAACCAAAGCAATACGTACAATGGCTACCCAGAATCTCATCTGGTCAAATCACAAGAACACTCTTCCAATGAGTGAACCCTAAAGCAAAATACTAACATCAGAGTATGTATGTATGTGTGTGTGTGTGTGTATATATATATATATATATATATATTTCCTTTTTTAGAGTCAGAGGGCATCATAACCCTCCTGACTCAGTACCTGATTAGAATTTAACAAAAGGTATGAAAATCTTCCTACAAGCAAGCCTTCCCTAAGCAAGCTTTCCTTAATGGACTCTACTTGAGGCATATTAAAGGTCGGGGAAAATCTTATATCCCATTAACATTATAGCAAGTCATTTAATGTTATTTGCGTCAGTTTCCTCATTTGTAAAGTGAGCTGCAGAAGGAAATGGAAAAATACTCCAGTATCTTTGCCTAGAAAACCCCAAATGTGCTCATAAATGGTCAGACCCTTGAAAAATGACTCATAGCAACAAAAACAACAAAAACATAGCATGTGATATAGTGGTTTTTTCCTTAAATTAATCTTTTTCAATGAATAGGAATCTCTTCTCTCCTTCCACCCCTTGCACATGCTAAGGGTTCACTAATCATTATTTGGTTAGTTGGTTTTTAACTTTGTAAGTCAGACATTCAATAAATTATTTTAGACAACTATCATTTCAGCCTGCCAATCAAATCAGCAAATTATGTGAATGTGTATCTGAAATGTTAAAAGTAACATTAAAAAAAAAACACAACCAGAGATTTTGCAAGTCACTTCTAAAAACCTTCATCTCCTTGTCATGTCATTGATTTTCTGTACCTGCCCCTAATAATCAAGGTGTGGGAATAAAAAGAAGGAATGATCATGAAGCAAACATGTTCTCATTATTTTCCTTATGTTCTCATTCATCTGCTTCTACTTAACTTTAATTCTTTCCACATTTTCCATTTAGTTACACAATAATATATTACTATACACGCTATGAAAATTGGCTTGCAAAGGAATGTCACAATCATCCAATCAATCAACAAGCATTTTGAGGTGCCTGTTGTGCACCACGTACTGTGAGAGGTGATAGAGATACAAAGACAGAAATTAAATAGTACCTGCTTTTATGGGGCTTAGAATTCAACTTCTTAGGGGAACAGTATGCACACCAACAAGTGTTATAAAAGACACTTACAAAACAGACACAAGGTAACCTTGAATAGGAAGACAGTGTCAGTTGAGGGTACCAGAACAGGCCTCCTGCAAAAGGTGATACTCAAGCCGTTTCTTGAAGGAAATCAGGGGCTCAAGGAGGCTGAGGTGTGGAGGGCAAGCACTCCATGCATGAGAGAGAACCAATATGAAGGAGCAGAGAGAAGGGAGATGGAGTATAGTGTATGAAGAACATCAAATAGGCAATATGACTGCTTTGTGTAGTGCATGGATTGAGATTGAGAAAGAGACTTGAGAAGTAGGAAGGAGCTGGTTGTAAATAGTCTTGAATGCCAAACATATGGATTAATATATTTGGTATTGGAGGTAATAGGAAGCCACTGATGCTGACTGAATAGAGAAGTAGCAGCATGGTGAAATTTATGCTTTAAGAAACTGACTTTGGCGGTCCAGTGAAGGATGGAGTGGAGGAGGGACAGACTTGAGATAGGAAGAACAATTAGGATGCTATTATAATAGGCCAGGCAAGAGGTGATAAGCCTTGACCAATGAATGTTAGTGGTCATTTTAGAAGCAAACTTGAATAAGCCTGGTTTCTTTTTGGTCATACTAGTGGAGTACAAGCTCTAGAAACATCTTTCAACTTGGAAAAGCCTGGTAACGAATTGCTGCTTGAAGAGTAGACTAGCTAAGTGTGGAGAAGCAGTTCATCCTACAATGTTGGGACTGATTATTTTTGCCCAGAGCAACCCATCTTTCCATCAGTTAAAGAGTGGAAGAACTGGAGCTGGATCAGTGGAGGCCTGGGACCCACGCTGATGAATCATGCATTTTTTTTTAAAATACTGAGATATGCTTCAGATGTTCCAGTCTTCGAACTTTTGGGCACATGTAATAAATAATTAAATTTGTGTTCCACAACATAGTAGTTATCTCTTCATTATCCATTTAACCACTCAACAAGCCTCTGGGCCACCTTGGCTGCTGCCAGCCAGTGAGTCCTTAGGGAGTATGAGCTAATTTTAATATTATCACATCATAAGGATAACATAATTAGTAAATCCACCTTGGAAATTGTATTTTAAAATTCAAATGCTATAAGATTATCAGGAAAGGACTATTCGACACTGTCATGGAATTTTTCAGCTTGTGTGTTTCGTCGTGTCAGTAGCAACAAAAAAGAAAACAGTACAAAGCCCTTTAAAAAGTGGGTCCCTAGCAGCAGCCAACCTGTGTAAAATGGCAGCACTGTTAATGTGGGAGTTCATGAAGCAAGTAGGAGATGGTAGAGAATAGCCAGCTGTGGCATAGGGCAATGCGTCAGGTCTTGGGGGCAGGATATCCACATTCCTGACTAACTGCGGGATTCTTGGTTAATTGCTCTTCTTTTTGAAGCCTCAGTTCCATTATCTGAAAAATGGGGATGATGCTACTTGCATTCCTCTACATGGGTTGTTTTTCTCTATTAGAAAAGTTGCATCTTGAGAGAAGGGACTGTCTCCTTTATTTCTCTTGACTGAGCACAGTGCTTAGCAAATAATATGCCCTTAACCAATGCTTTTATTTTGTCCTCATTCAATCTTTCATTCATCTAATACCTACCTAACTAGCCATTTTTGTATGAGAAAAGTATTTTGTAAACCTTAAAGTGGTATAAAAATGGTAGCTATTATTATTATTATTTATCCTATCCATATCCCTGTTTATACATAGTTCCTTGCGTATTGTCTTTCTTATTAGACTGTGAGCTTCTTGAGTTCTGGGACTGTTTTTTGAGTCTTTTTTTTTTTTGGAGGGAGGAAAGCAAGACAATTGGCATTAAGTGACTTGCCCAAGGTCACACAACTAGTAAGTGTCAAGTGTCTCAGGTTTTTCTGACTGCAGGGCCGGTGCTCCATTTACTGTGCCACCTCGCTGCCCCAAGCCTTTTTTTTAAAGCAGCATTTCTTTGTATCCCCAGTACTAAGCACAGTGCCTGGAACATGGCAGATGCTTAATACATGCTTGTCAACTTGATTTAACTTGATTATTATTATAATTGCCAAGGAAACTTTTCCTTGATTTCAAAGCAATCATCATGGCCCTTTATGTTGACCTAGAGTCACATTGCCCTATCTTTTTGTGTGTGTGTTTTTAACTTGGAAGAGCAAAAATACAGGAATCTTGGATGTAGGCAAAGGTGCTTTTCATGAAATTAGGATTTAACTACATTTAAGATCATTTTATAAAGGTGACTAACACTAGCAGGTGAGGAGAGCTATAAGCTAGCAGCAAGGGCCTTTTAGATGCAAAATTTCTGAAACCTTAGAGTAGGCAGATGTCTTATTGGGTAGCTGTGTGCAAGGTAAAAAGAATTTAAATATAGAAATCATTTTATGATAGGTGAGAAAGTTAAAGGTTCCCCTTAAAGCTGAATTTAGAAAATAAAAGATGGAATTAGTGTGTAATTATTATAGTAGAAAGAGAACTGGATTTGAAAACAATAATTAGGACAAGTTTTAGATGATTCCTCCATATATGACTATCTGTATAAATGTCTGTGTTTGACAGTGTGACTTTCCTGTGTATCTATTTCCAATCAGAAGAATGTTCCGCAGTGTCTGTCCTGCTGCCTTGCCACTGTTCTGAGACACAGATACACACACACACACACACACACACACACACACACACACATACACACACGTTTCACCTGCTATGCTTTATAATTGCTCACCAAACTTTCTGTAACACCTCTGTATTTTTTGTTCCCCCAACTTGGCATCTGACCAGTCTAGCCACTCTTAAAAGGCAAAAGCTCAATTTAAAAAGAAAAAAAAATAGTCTTCTAAAATAAAGAGTCACTATGGCATAGAGAGCTGGTCTAAGAGCCATGAAGATCAGAGTTAAGGTCTTGGAAGGTCTTAAGGGTCTTAAGACTTGGAAACAGGTGAGATCTAGGTTTGAATCCTGCCTTGTGACATTTAGCTGAGTAATTATAAGGATCTTGGAGATCACCTTGTCCGGTCCTTTCATATTTCAGGTGTAAAACTGAGACCCAGAGAGAAGTGACTTTTCCCAGGTCATATGCGAATCTGTGATAGAATCAAGAAAGGGAACCAGCATTTATTAACCACCTACTATGGGCCAGGTACTGGGCTAAGTGCTTTACAAAGACCTCATTTGATCCTCAAAACAACCTTGTGAAATAGGTGCTACTATTTTATTACCCCAATTTTACAGATGAGGAAACTGAGGCAGACTTGCCCAGTTACACATCTATTAAGTGTCTGAGATAGAATTGGAACTCAGATCTTCCTGCTTTGGGTTCAATGTTCTAGCCACTGCACCACCTAATAGATTTCCTGACTCTAAATCCAGTTCACTTTCCATTGGACTAGCAAGACATTTAAGTTCTATGTTCCTCACTCAATTTTCTCATCTGTAAAATAGGAATAATATTACTTGTAGTACTTACCTGACAGGGATGTTGTGATCGTCAAATGGGGTAATTAAAAAAAACACTTCATAAACCTTAAAGTGCTATAATTGCTGATTGTTAACCATTATTATTGATGAAATCTTTTATAGTAGACTTCAGTTTTTCTTGATACTATGTTATAGATGATTCAAACACTTTAAAGGACTTTCCATTGCCCTTTGATGGCCAAAAATATTGATTCTTCTGAGATCGTAGTATTTCATGATTCATAACCATTATAGAATCAACCAGAGACTATTCCTGTCTCCCTCTCCCCTTCCCTGCCTTTGTTAATGGACTTTTGTGTTGGGGACCAGTCATTATTTCCCAAATGTGATCTAGGCCACTCTTCTGTTTAAATCTGTGGAGGTCACAGATAGCCACAACCTTGATATTCCAATTTTCCCACGTCTTTTCCAGCATTCATCATTTTCCTGTTTTGTCATCTTAGCCAATCTGACCTATGAGATACACTACCTCAGAGTTATTTTGATGGGATTCTTTATAAAAGAGGGAGGTTCTCCAGATGTTTTCCCTTACAAATGCCAGTGTGTTAATAATTCTGAATATTACAGAATTCCACAAGGCCTGCAGAATGAAATCCAAGTTTCTACAAGCTATCAAGCTTGTAGCAATTCCCAAATGAAAACAACAACAATTGGAGAAAAATGCAGATTTTCCAAATCATAAAATGCATTAGATGTGCAGCTCATTGAGGTCATCTGTCATTTTAAACAAGTTTTACAGATGAACAAGAAGCTGGGTTGGTCCAGAATGTAGTTTTTAAATTAATATATTAAATCATTTATTTAAAATCATCTATAAAGTTAAAATTTAAGACTGCTTTCTAACCATTCTTGAACAGGTACAGAATTAGAAAAGAGGAAAGATTCTTGACAACTAATAAAACATTATCACAATTATTTACTAAGCCTCTAGAGTTTACATTCTATGCACTTTTTGAAATGTGCCATGTTGTCAGGATTATGTAGCAAACTTAACATTTGATTGCCCAAATATATCATGTTTGAAATAAATTATCACATATGGAATCCTACTTGGTTTTTTAAAAAAACTATTAAAAATTGAGTCTGAGGAAAAGCACAAAACAATGAAAATCATATTTTCCTTTATTGTTTAAAAATTCTTGATATATGACTTAGTTGTTGCAACAATTTCTCTGCCATATGTTCCCTTCTGTACTCAGAACAACGGAAAGGGAGAAGTTTTTTAGCTAACAGAACCACAGTTAAGTTCCTACTGGGGTCCCAGTTTTGGGGAGAAACCCAGGTTGGCTTTCATTCCTCTTTCAAATCAGTCCTGTCTGGACTTAAAAACTCTGTTCTTAAGAGGAAAGGTACCTTCATTCACCTCCCCTCCTCTCTTTTCAGTTCCTTCTTGTATGTTGTCTTTCCCCATTAGGAGGTGAGTTCTTTTTTTTTTTTTTTGGCTTGAATTTGTATCCTCAGCACCTTGCCATAGTGCCAGGCACATAAGTGCTTAACAAATCCTTCCTCCCTCCCTCCCTTCCTTCCTTTCTCCTTCCTCTGCAGGAACTTTAGAGATCATTTTACAGATGAGCAAACTGAGGTGAAGTGATTTGTCTAAAGTTACAGAGATAATGAGAGACAAAGTCAAGGCTTGAACCCAAATCCACAAACTCCATATCTAAAGCTCCTTCCATTGCATCAGCCTGCCTTCTTTTCTGAAAGGTCAACTTGTTGTTCAGTCATATCTAACTTTTTGTGATCCCATGGACTTGTCCATGAGGTTTTCTTGGCAAAGATACTGAAGTAGCTTGCCATTTTCTTCTCCAGTGTGTCCCTATTTTACAGATTAGAAACTGAGGTAAATAGGGATTAAATGACTTGCCCAAGGGTCACATGACTAGCAAGTATCTGAGGCTGGATTTGAACTCATGTCTTCCTGATTCTAGACCCAATGCTCTGTCCACTGCACCACCTAGCTATGCCAAAAGGTCTGGATAGTTGGTATTTTTTATATATTGTCTTTTCCTATATGGATTGTTATGTCAATTTCTTGCCAATTGGGCAAATCTTGGGCATTTACAGATATGTGAGAAAGTTATAAACAGAATTTTGCTTTAATGGCATTAATAAATCATGGGGCATATTTAGTGTGTGTTAGTTTAAGAGGATCACTTTTAGGAAATTTTGAGTTTGTTTCTCTCTTCCCTCTGGAAGTGACTTGATGTGGTTGAGGTTTCAAGGGAAAGACAAATATTTAATCTTAACCTTTTCCTTCTCTTTTTGTCTTTTTAGCTCAGAGATTAAAGCTATTTTTTTTTCTTTTAAATGTGTAGCAGAATACTACAGAAATCATTATATTGAATTTTTGGAGACTATACAGCATCCTAAGAAAAAGATAGTCATCAACTAATGCAGTATAACTCATTTGGTCTCCATTTCTAAGTCACCCTCTCATGCTAAGCTCAGATCATATTCATTTCTCTATTCAAGTCAAATTTCTATTTAGTGCCATATGTCCTTTAAATTTTTAATTGCCACATTTTCACATTAGAATAGAAGCAAATAATTTGATACCTTGGATATGGCTTCTCTACTGACAGTTGCAAATTATGTGTTGTTTGTTTATTGGTTAGAATTGTAAAATTGTTCCCTTCATGATACAACGACCCCAGGGAATGAGCACAAAAATAACATTCAACCATTTGAAAGAGTACCAGGAGGGATTGGCATATGTTATGGCCAATAAAATTATAACTTAGAAAGATATATCATATACTGTGCCCCCAAAGTCAGCAGGTGATGGCTCTCTAATTACTGGAGGTAGGGGAAGGGCATATAAAGGGAGAATAAGTGATTTCACAAATAGGATCCCTCTGCAACAAATACTCTGCTTCTGTGTCTCCAGAGGAATGTTGGAACTGCCAGCAGATGGGTCCTTTGTACAGTGAGTCACATAGGAAGAAAAGGAATGTTAAGGTTGCTAGGGTCCAAGCCATTAGAAAATTTCTATTTGAACTTTCCACCCCTCTCACCGAGAAGAAGGGTACATAGGTCAATAACTTGTTGGACAGTGACTTCAGAAATTTAACTCTACCATCTTTAATGTAAAAATCTCAAAGTTGTCCATCATTGGTATAAATTATAGGTGCTTTCTAATATAATTTCTTTCACCTGGGTTTATAAAGCTGTTCCAGAAAGGAATCAATCTTGACAATAAATGTTTCTTGCAATTTGTGGGTATGTGAGTATATATACTTACACATATACATATATACTTTTACATATTTTAATTGTTATCGAGATAATATTTTGAAGACTAAGATTAAGAAGGGAGGTGCTATGCATATTGGTTTTTGATATATAATGCTGTTAATCATTGGGATGAAATCAAGTCTAATAGACACTGTTTGAGAAAATGTATAATAAGAGTATCTTAATTAGATAATGTACTAAATCCCAAATATATATATATATAAATTTTATTTTATATATTTATATATTATTTTCTGTGTGTGTGTGTGTGTGCATACATACATATGTGCGTGTGTGTGTGCACCTATATTTGGGATTAAGTTTGGAATTTCTATATCTTTCATTTGGAATATATATCTTTATATGTATATGTCTTTGTATATGTATATATATGTGTATACATATATATATGTATACATACACACACACACACACAATCAGCCATTTGGGGTATTATTGTTGGCCCAGACTTGCATTTTTATTGGGACAGTCTACTGCCAGGGAGGAAACTCTTTAAGCCTATGCATATCAGTTACTTACTTTAAAACTACTTTATTGTTTTGGATAATTTCCAGAGATACTGAGAAATTATTCAGATATCACAAAGTTAGTATGTGAAAGAGCTGTGATTTGAACCCAGATCTGTCAGTCAATAAACATTTATTAAGCAGCTACTCTGTGACAGAAACCATGTTAGGTGCTGGAAATACAAATACAGAGAGAAGAATAAGAGTCCTTGCCCTCTCACTCCTTACATTCTAATGGAGAAGACAACACATAAAAGCAGAGAGGGAGGGGGAGGAGAAACACTCAGTGCAGGAGCATGGTGAAGTTCAGAGTAGTGCAACGCTAGCCTGGGAGCCTTCCTTAATGGAGGTTCTGGGAGGAGTCCTCCCATCAGAGGAGCAGAAGGTACTACTTCTGAGGAGTGAGTTCCAGGGTTGAAGTGATCTTCTAAGATGAAGAGGTTTCTGGGAAGTGAGAGGGAAAAGTCCAAAGGAGAACAGCCTGGTGGGAAATGAGTCACTTCCAACACTAATGTTCTAGGATACTATATTAGGTTTTCTCTGTTACACTGTTACATTTTAAGCTAGAAAACACCTCCTTCAGAATGTATTTCAACTCAGTTGTATTCTTTAGCAATCAATGTAAAGATCTGTTTAATGTTGGAAAATGTTAACATCGGTTCTAGATGTGTTCTAATGCTCTGTACAGATTTATTTTAACCTAATGATTCTTGCTTTTTTGCTTTTTTTTTATTTGGAGGGGGGAGGGGAAGGCAATTGGGGTTAAGTGACCTGCCTAAGGTCACATGGCTAGTAAGTAAGATCGCATTTGAACTCAGGTCCTCCTCACTACAAGGCGGGTGCCACCTAGCCACCCCAACATAATGATTCTTGACCATCTCTGAGTTTGCCATCACACTTACCTACTGCCTTTCTTCCACTTGTTTTTTATTTTTAGCGTGATGAGGATTTTGTGAAATGTTTCCAGTTTTGTTTCCTTTCCATTCTTTCCCCCATTTCTGGTAGCTTTCCTAGCTGTTGACGAAAATAGGGGGAGTCACCCTGAAGTTCCTCCATTTTACTTCCTCAATGATTTATGTGCAAAACCTAGTGACCAAAGTAGCTCCCAGGGTCTTGAAATTCAGTTTGAAAAGGTTTTTGTGGTATTTAATTCCAAAGTCATTAGGGAACATCAGAGTGAGACAAGTGCAAATCAGATTTCCCTAGTTTAGTTTAAATTTCATCATTCTGAATCATCCTTCTTCTTTCCTGTTCCCTCTTAGCTTCTAGATGATTGATATACTTTCTTAATTGGAGTCACATATACACACACAAATATCGATACTGATAAAAATTCTAGCTTCCGTGATCTAAAGGCCTGAGTGCTTATTTCTATTTAATTGTGTTGTATTTAAGAATAGTATTTGAGTCCTACATAATAGTCTTATGTTCAAAAGAATGGCCAAAGTCATGTAGAGTTGGATTCTCTTGTCTACCAAAACTCATATCCTTTCTTTGCATTTTGGAGGACGTTATAATATGGCTGTGCACTGTATATCATACATTCCACTTCTCCCCTTTCTTTCATCTCTGCTTGATTCAACCTGAGAACTCTTACAATTATCCCTTGCAATTAAATCTTTCGAAATCCATTCACCTGGTTATTTTCCTCCAACAGGTTGGTCAGAACTAAAGTATGGCTAAATGAAGTGTCAGCAAAGGCAGGGTCTGGTCTCATTGCTCCTTTAGGATCTGTGCTAATAATTATGATGCGCGGCAATAGACCTTTGAGGTTTGTTGAAGACTACATACACTCTCTTCTCATAGCGACCTCACGAATATGAGCAATACAGATGCTGTCATTTCTATTTTATAGATGAGGGAATGGAGACTTAGAGAGTTTAAAAGAGTTACACTTAGTCACATGGCTAGTAAATGCTAGAGGTGTAATTCAAGCCCAGGTTTTTCATGACTCCAGGCCCAACACTCTTTCCTCTGATACCGATGAGGTTCAGTCTCCAGGAACCCCCAAAACCAGAGTTTTCAGAAAGCCATCTGGAATGAATTTACGGACTCAAGCATTCTTTAAGTCAAGGTGGCAAAGATTTCTGCAACCGTAGACAGATACAGTTAAAGTTTATGTAGAATAAATTGTAGTAAAACATGTGCCAAATATGCTAACTAGGTGAGTCAGGGCAGGATTAGGGAGTGGTTAAGGAGTGGTCAGTTCTTGAAGGAACATGCACTTTTAATATCTACTGTGTAGGTATTTTACCCAGAGTACACTGAGAAATAGCCCAAGGGGGGCTACGGGGAGGTGTGGTTTTAGGCCTGAAACATCACTAAGTCAACTAATGATCAGGGCTGACTGAGAAATACCCAAGCTGCCCCCATCAATGTCTTGTTAAACAAGACAAACTTAAGGAAGTGTACATATGACTAAGTCTAGATACATTGGTAGATCAATGAGTAGTAAATATCTTTATGACCCAGTACTCAGTCAGTTCAGCCAGTACGCAGCTGGTTCAGACTACTAAATTCTATAGGTACAAGTGGCTACTGTATCAGAAAGAGAGATAAGTATTTTGCTAGGGTATGATGCCCTTGAGCTGGAGAGAATGTGCCTGAGACAGTGTTTTGAGGCTAGGGAGAAATGTGATTTTGGAACTGGATGTGATTTTGGAATTGGGGTTCAAGCACAGGAACCCAAGCACCCCATCAATACTAGGGTAACTTGATGTATGTTGATGTGGACTTTTTAAAAAAGACATTTTGGTTACTGTATTTTAATATAATTTGGTTTCTTTGTAATCTTATGCATTTTATTTTATGCATTAAAGAGCACAATTTTGAGAATGGGTCCATAGGCTTTATTAGACTGCCAGAGGAATCTGTGATGGAAGAAAGGTTAAGAACCTCACTTTATCTAATACAACTAAGTAGTAGGTAAGTGGTAGAAAGATGTTTGTCTGCTTTCCCATCATCGGGATGAATGGTTGTTTTCAGAATGTCATCTTTAGGCAGGATCAGAATACTCCTCATAGACCAGCAGTCATGAAATGGTAGAAAAAAGAGAGGGATTTGGAGGCAGAACACTCAGGTTTAAGTCTTGATTCCATTACTGACTTGCTTATTACTTTATACAATTTACATCTCTGGCCTTCAGTTTCTTTATTTGTAAAATGAACAAATTGAACTAAATGACTTCTCAGGCATGTCTTGCTCTAACTTTCTATGATCTTAGCCTTTTAGGGGAGCTTGGTCTTATCTGGTGGAAAAAGAAATACCAGTGGTCCATTGCCCTTGTAAAATCTAACTAGCAGCTTGGCTCCATGGGAATTATCCCCATTTGCTTTGTGATGATAACCCTACCTTTCCTATATGTAGATGACCAACAAAGACCAATTGATATTACTACAATTTGGGGAGTTATAGCAATGTAGATGGGTCCAGGGTACTTTTGGAAGTAGGGCAAAGGAATGGAGAGTGGGAGGGATTCAGTGGGGTCTTTGATAAAAAATTAATTTAATCTTTTGGCTCTGGGTGCATTGGTTCTGAACAATAACCAGGTTGATTAGTTCCCAACTCTAACTAACCAATGTCAATGGGTTTTTGTGTTAGCATAGCTGGATATGAGTACTGTAACCGGAAATTATTTCTGTGCTGTTTGGATAGAGAAATGTTCTAGAAAATGATTCCCTACCAATTAATATATCCAGGAAAACTGTAGAAGAAAAAGCCATTTTGTTGACTTGTATACATTCTTAAGCTTTTTGGTCATTTCTTCTTCCCTGATGCTGAGTTACTGTTTGACTGAATTTGACATACTATACAGTTATCCCTTCCACATCTCCAGGGTTAGGGGTCGCAATCTGGAAAATCCATGTAAAAAAATTTGACCCTCCCTTCATACGAGAGAAGTATTATGGTATTAAAGATAAAATATGTTGATATTTTACAGTGTTACACATATATTTTATGAATTTCTGGTTTCTAAACTTTGTGTTGTCTGCTGGCCTTAATGTGTCATTTATGACTTTTGCAAAACTCTCCCCAAATTCCCTTTTAATTTCTTATACTCACCTTCCATATATTGAAACCACAATGGGGAAAATCACGATGTGGAAGGGATAACTGTACAGTCATCCAGAGAACATAAGGTAGAAATGAGCAGAAGGATTAGGAAGCCCAATTCAGTATGGCCTGGTTATTGTTTCCTACCCTTGGTTATTAGGTATATTTGAAAAGGGAGTGTGGAACTCTGAAGTATAAAGTGAGGGAGGGAAGCAGGTGGAATATATTACTAAAATGATCTCATTTATCAATGTGGATTTTCTTTTACCTACCCCCATTGAGGACTGGAAGATGGGATATTAATTCTAAACTAACTTTGAAACTACTGCACTGCAGAATGTTATCTTTCATCTATCATTTTGGGCCTTTGAAGTGCCTCTTAGTACTTAGAGCTAAAATTCTTACATTTCTAAATGTGGTATATGCTGGGTTGTATTGAGCGTTTTTTTTTTTTTTTTAAGCAAATGTATACCAGCACATTAAATGTATATTTAAATAGAATTGTCTTGCAGGGAGCTTTTTTGTGGACTTCATTCTTTTGATGCAAGATATCTAAAAGTCTTTTAACAATATTTACTTATTCATGACTTTTCAATTCTGATTTTCACTTTCATTTTTCCCCCCTTCTGGTTGAAAGCTCTGATTTTCAGCTTTGAAAAGAAAAGCCTGGAAATGAAAACAGATAGAATTTGGCTGTAATGATATTCCACCTTTCCCTTTGTCCCTCTTTTTCCATGTGAGTCTGGCAGAATACTCATTGTTATCTGGTTTCTTTGCACTGGGGACATATATTAAAGTAGTTTGAAAGAAGCTTTCAGTTGTGATGGCAACTACAATTTAGGAAGTGGCTTTTTAAACAAAGTTTGCCTACTCTCCAGAGGAAAGGCATGTCATGTAATAACACTTGGTCACTGTAATTCACAAGTTATAATTAATTTTCCCAGCACCAACAACTTACCTAAAAGACCAGTGAAACATTAGCCATATTTGGTTGGTTGGTAAAGAATCTCAAAAACAATTTGTAACCCAATTCCACTTTTTTGAAATACAGATGATATTTCAACCTTTAGAGGGACAAGATGTATCAGTAACTCAAATGTGAAACTATTATGTTTCAGGCAAGAGGTGTTTATGAATAGCTCCTTGACTTGGCTGGTCTTTGGGGTATCTTAGAAAGAATTTCATTAAATATTGACATGAAGGACTGTTAATTAGCAAGTTATGTAAATAGAAGTGGTAGTGCATAGAAATGTTCCCTTTTGGGGGCAGACTTTTTTTGTGTGTAGTGAGGATCTCCATGACGTATATTTAGTCAAACAGGGTTGCTATTCTACCTTTTGGTATAGCCAGGTGGTTTCTTGTATCAGTCATCTGCCCCAATTTCTGTGTTGTATGTAATGGCACTATCCACAGCTTCCTCTTGTATTCCTTTGCCTCCAAACCCAGGTGTTGTTGTGGTTGTTAATCTATACAATGCTTCCTTATTGTGACATTCAAGGCTTACTCCAAACTCACTCCAACTTAGCTTTCCAATTTCTTGTCATACTATTCCACTTCACATATTGTTTTCCAGTCAAACTTTATTATTTTCTATTGCTGGTCTTGTCCTGTTCTCTTCTATGTCTGTACTTATGACATCCCCTATATCAGAGTCCCCTAACCAATTGGGTATAAAGGAAAAGAATGAGAAGCTATCAGCAAGGAAAAATTACTTAGGGATCTTATGACATTATTACCCAGTCCTTTGGATACTCTATGCCTAACCCCTCAGCTAGTTTATAGATGAGCTCAATGGGAGCTTAGATGCTGATAGGATTCAGGCTTATATAATTCTAGAAGAACTATAACTTTATTCTTTCTTGAATTTCTTGTCAGTTTTCCCCCCTCACATCCCCTTGCAGGGAGTGGGGGTGGGGGTATCTTTATTTATTTATTTACATTTTATTTAAAGTTTTGAGTTTAAAATTCTATCCCTTTTATCCTCCCTTCTTAAGTCAGTAAACAATCAGATATAGGTTATATATGTACAATTATGTAATATTTCCATATTAGTCATTTTGTATAAGAAGACTCAAAGAAAAAATGAAAGAAAGTGAAAAATAGCATGCTTCAGTCTATATTCAATCAATATCAGTTCTTTTTCTGGAGGTGCATAGTACGCTGCATCATTTATCCTTTGGGATTGTTTTGGATTATTGTATTGCTGAGAACTGCAAAATCATTCATAGTTCTTCATGAAACAGTATTGCTGTTACTGTGTACAATGTTCGTGTTCTGTTCATTTCACTATGCGTCACTTCATATAAGTCTTTCCAGATTTTTCTAAATCATCCTGGTTGTCATTTCTTATAACAATAATATTCTGTCACAATTATATACCACAGCTTGTTTAGTCATTCACCAACTGATGGGCATCCCTTTGATTTCTAATTTTTAGCCACCACAAAAAGAGCTACTATAAATATTTTTGTACAAATAGGTCCTTTCCCCTTTTTGTGGATGTCTTTGGGATATAGACCTAACAGTGGTATTGCTGGATCAGAGGGTATGCACAATGTTATAGCCCCTTAGGTATAGTTTCAAATTACCCTCTAGAATGGTTGGATCAGTTCATGGTTCTACCAATACTGCATTAGTGTCCCAGTTTTCCCACATCCCCTCCAACATCCCACATTTTCCTTTTTTGTCATGTTAGCCATTCTGATAGGTGAGGTGGTACCTCAGAGCTGTTTAGATTTACATTTCTCTAATCACTAGTGATTTAGAACATTTTTTTCATAGCTAATTTTGATATCTATATATATAGATAACTTTGATAATATAGATAACTTTGTTGCAAACTCCCCCCCCCCCAGTTTTCTGCTTTCCATATAATTTTGGTTGCATTAGTTTTGTTTGTGCAAAAACTTTTTAATTTTATATAATCAAAAGTATCTATTTCACATTCGTAATGTTCTTTATATCTTCTTGGGTCCTAAATTCTTCCCTTATCCACAAATCTGACAGATAAATTATTTCATGCTTCAGAGGGAGTTTAACTTAGTCAGTGAGTAGATATGGGTAAGTGGAACTGATGTGCCTACAACTCAGTTAATTCTTTGTCTGTTAAAAAAAGTAAAACAAAAAGTTCTAGCTTGGGGTCTCACAAAATACTATAATTAAATACACCATGAGTCTGCTTCGGGCAATGATTCTGACTTAAACATGACCTTCCTGGAGTAGGTAGTGGCTGAATTCTGTGGCACCAACTAATAGAAGCCTAGAACCATGGAGAAGAGGAAAGAGTCCTGGACCCTTATCCAGTTTGAGCATACTACTTATCTCTTCCCTACCATCATCCTTCTGAAAGAAAATAACTTTAAATTAGAATAGGTAGCTGGGAGATCATATTATTACAATGTCATTTTCATTATTTTGATATTATTCATGCTCAATGAGATTACATATTATTTTGAATACTTTTGTGAAAATTCCTGCATTCTTAATTTCAATATATTCCATCTGGGGAGCCAAACTGTTGGCTATAGCATGCAAGTTAGATTTTTATTCTTAAACCAACTGCCTGCGCTAGAGTGGCGGCTGTGTCAGATGACACATTTGAGAAATGTTTCAGAAGTAGAATTTAGTGGATTTGGTAAATGATTGGATATTATAAGTGAGAAAGGGAGTAGTTGAATATGACCACTAGGTTACAGGTCTGAAATGACTGGGATGATAGGGTGCCCTCAATAGTAGTATAGAATTTGGGGAAAGGAAATGTTTAGCAGGGGTGGGGAACCTGTGGCCTCAAGTTCTCCTCTGGCCCTCTAGGTCCTTGGGTACAGTTTTATGACTGAGTCTAAGTTTTACAGAACAAATCTTTTTATTAAGGGGATTTGTTCTGTGAGGTTTGAATTAAGTAAAGGGCTGCATTTGAGGACCTAGAGGGCCACATATGGCCTTGAGACCTCAGGTTCCCCACCCCTGGAGGAAAGACAATAAATTCAGCTTTGGACACTTTTAGTTTAAGATGAATATGAGACATCTAGTTACAGATGTCCAAAGGGCAATTGTTGATGGAAGTTGGGAGAGAGGTTAGGGATGGATAAATAGATCTGAAAGTCATCAGCATCAAGATGATAAATGAATCTGTGAGAGCTGATGAAATTACCAAGTGAAATAGCATACATGGAGAATAGAGCCCAGAGCAGAGCTTTTTGGGACACCCAGAATTAGTGGGTTGCAATGCATATTTCACAAAGGAAAATGAGAAAGAGCAGTCAGATGGGTAGGAGGGCCAGGAGAGAAGACAGTGCCATAAAAACCTAGAGAGAAGAGGGCATGAAGAAAATGGTGTTTGACAGTCAAAGGCTGCAGAGAATTCAAAAAGGAAGAGGATTGAGAAAAGGTCATTAGATTTGTCAATTAAGAGGTCATTTTTTAGTAACTCAAGAGAAAAAACAGTTTCAGTTGAATGATGAAATTGGAAGCCAGACTGTGGAGAATCAAGAAGGGAATGAAAATAAGGAGGGAAAGGAAGCAATTGTGGATGACCTTTCCAAGGAATAGCCATAAAAGCAAGGAGAGATGAAGAACAATGTTTAGAATGGATGGATGGGTTAAGCTAAGAGGCTTTTGGAAGATTGAGGAGACATAGGTGTGCTTGTAGAAATTA
>CM053587.1:182069855-182087657 GCA_028646515.1 Pseudochirops corinnae
CCAGACTGTGGAGAATCAAGAAGGGAATGAAAATAAGGAGGGAAAGGAAGCAATTGTGGATGACCTTTCCAAGGAATAGCCATAAAAGCAAGGAGAGATGAAGAACAATGTTTAGAATGGATGGATGGGTTAAGCTAAGAGGCTTTTGGAAGATTGAGGAGACATAGGTGTGCTTGTAGAAATTAGTGGAGAAGGCCAGTAGATTGGGAAATACTGAAAATTAGAAAGAGTGGAGATGAGAGAAGGGGCTGGAGAAGCCAGGATGGAATGAGATCACTTGTGCATGTAGAGCAGTTTGATATGACAAGGAAGAGGGCTACCTCTTCACATGAGACAGTAGTAAGGAGGAGAGAGTGGCGGGAGGAGTCTGAGTGATGTGAGATGAGGAAGAGGGTAAAAGAGGGGAACTTAAGAGGGTAAAAGAGGGGAACTCTTGGTGAGTTCTGAATGAAGTCAGGGAAACTTAAGTGGAGAAGGTGAGGAAGAAGAGCATATATCAATAAAATATAAACTCTTTTAGGGCAGGGGCTATTTCTTTTTATGTCTTTGCATATCCAGTGCCTAGCATAGTACCTTGCACATAGTAGGTATAAAATAAATGCTTCCCCTAGCCTAGTACCCTGCACATGGTAGGTGTTAAATGCTTACAGAACTGAATTGATTTGAATTCAAAATACATGATTATTTCTAAACCACCTTACTAAATTTGTAAAGAGCAAGTTAAGTAGCTTACTAGATCAGTGTATCATGTAAACAAGATTGTTGAAGGAATATTTACCCACTTAAAAGAACAAACCATTTTCAAGAACTGTAGAACTTGATTTGCATACAAAGTTAATTGCACTACAAACAGATGCCAGTACTTCATAGGCATGCATTTTTGTTATTACAAATCATTTCCTGAGTTCTCAAGTGTCAGCTAAAAGAGCTCTGGATTTTTGACTCTGGAGAGACATAGGTTCAAATCCTCTGATATTTACTAGGAGCAGAACTATGGATAAGTCATTTACACTCTCTGAGCCTGTTTTTTTAACTGCAAAATGGTGATAATTGTAATATTTGTAGTACTTAATTAAAATAGCTGGCATCTGTGTAGTGCTTTAAGATTATAACTTTACAAATACTATCTGATTGTGTGTTCACAACAGCACTAGGAGTTAGGTGCCATTATTATTCCCATTTTACAGATGAGGAAACTGAGGCTAATTAAGTAGTTGAATGGGAAGTTAAATAACTTGCCCAGGCCCATATAGCTAGAAAGTGTCTGAGCCTGGATTTGACTCCTAGTGAATCCTATGTGATTCCTATGGTGACTCCTAGTGAATCCAGTGGTAGAATTCTATTCACTCTTCCACTTAGCTGAGGTGAGGGACTTCAAGTTATTTTGAGGCTCAAATAAGATAATATGTAAAGCAATCAGTAGTGTATAAATGTCAGCTACTATTATGTTTAATTTGTTAAAAATAGGTCCTTTCCAAGGCAACACTTGGTTGGTATATTTATATTTACTACATGTACTCATTTTAATAATTTAATTTGAAAGATGTAATAAATTAATAGTTTCATTAGAAAGATCTGAGATTATATACTATTGGACAGCTACTACCCCTCCATATTTCATGAGCTGGCCAGTCTAAAAAACTAAGCACTGAGTGGCCGATCTTTTGATGATTATCCTCTAAAATGATTAAGCTGAGTCCCTTGTTGGGGATTTTTCAGCTCAGTTTACTTAGATAGAAACTGTGCTGCTGACACTGCCTTAGAAAAACCAAAGTCAGCTCTTGAGTGGGATGAAGCAAAGAAAGGATTGTATGTCTTTGAAAGTAATAAAATGATATCCTTTCAAAATGTTATATAATTCATATTTAACTAATTCAGATAAACTTTCTTTCTAATTAATGAGAACATGAATTATCATTTTTCTGATTTAGAAAATGGGTAGGTTGTGACTGAGATGAAGAATTTGTTAGAATTTATTTGGGTGCCCTGTAATGGAACAAATTACTATTTAAAAAACCTCTCCTGTTTCTAATACCTTCATTGGAATCACATCAAATGAATTCTAAAAGGAGAAAATATAAATCTACCTTGATTGTCACCAGTGGTGAACATATTTAGATCAATCAAAATCTCACTCATTTTAATAATTTGGAAGAAGGCTTTTCTTAATGAGTGAAAAGTCTGAATTAGAGATTATTTTAAAATACATATTAAAAATATTTATAACTTCCAAATACATAACACAATTAAAATAGACTAATGATATGTTCCTCCCACCGTACTTCCTGCCCTATATTTTTAAAGTTGAGATTATGTTAGCATTGAAGGAAATACTGTGGAACCTAGTTGACCCATGTCAAAATTTGTCTTCGCTTCCTTGCTGATTTCAGTATCAGGTCCCTTTTCCTCTCTTCTGGCTTCACCATGATCTCTTCTGTCTGCACCCTCCCCTAATCCTGCTAATCCCTGCTACAGAAGGCAGATGAATGTCTCTGAGTTGGTGTTTAAGGCAGTAGAGCGATAGCAGGCATTACAAAATTTGTGTATAGCATACATCCAAAAAGGAAGGGACCACAGTGTAGACATCAGTTTGGAGTATTTGTTGTTGTTCAAGTAATTTTAAGCTGTATTTGACTCTTCATGACTCCATTTGTGGTTTTCTTGATACTGGAGTGGTTTTCTATTTCCTTTTCCAGCTCATTTTACAGATGAAGACACTGAAGCCAACAGGATTAGGTGACTTGTCCAGGGTCATACAACTAGTAAGTATCTGAGGCCATATTTAAACTCAGGTCCTTCTGACTGCAGAGCCAGTGCTCTATTGACTATACCACCTAACTGCTCCTAAATTTAGAGCTAGAAGGGCCCTGAAAAGGTCATCTTTCTAATCCAGTGACCGCATTTCACAGATGAGTAAACTGAGGCCCCAGGAAATTAAGTGACTCGCCCAAGGTCATACAAGTAGCAATGAAAAGAAAAGGTTTCAAAGGAAATCTAATTCCAAATGCAGTGCTCTTTCCATTCTATCATGTTCCCTCCCCTTCTTCATGGAAGGGGTAGTATTTGAGTAGGGCTGTAAAGGGTAACCAGTACTTCAATAGTTGAATGGAGGAGAGAGCAGTGTAAGCAAAGGTATAAAAATGTATAGTATGTGTCTCTATATAGTATATATAGATCACATATAAGGATGATGGTAAGTAGTCAAATTTGGCTAGACCATTGAGGACAGAAAGCTATGAAGGTAGTGTCAAGAAAACACTGTAAACCAAGGCAGTGCTAGATTAGAAAATTTCCTGAACTGAAGGTCTAGCACTTGAGCTTCCTTCTGAAGCCAATTAAGTGGTTTGGAGCAGAGGAATGACATGACCAGATCTATGCATGAAGAACATTCTTTTTTAAGTGGTGGGAAAGATGGATAAATTGCAAAAAGGAGTGAGAATGGAGTGATGTGAAGTCCAAGGATATAATAATGACGGCCTGTATGCTACTAATGGTGGCACCTATGTAAATAAAGGGTAAGGGACAGATGGGAGAAGGATTACAGAAATGAACTGACAATATTCGGTAACATATAATGTGAGAAGTGGACAGCTAGGTGATTCAGTGGATAGAGTGCTGAGCTTGGAGTCAGGAACACTCATCTTTCTGAGTTCAAATCTGACCTGAGATTCTTTACTAGCTGTGTGACCCTGGGCAAGTCACTTAACCCTGTTTGCCTCAGTGTCCTCATCTATGAAATGAGCTGGAGAAAGAAATGGCAAACCAGGCCAGTGTCTTTGCCAAGAAAACCTCAGATGGGGCCATGAAGAGCTAGACACAACAGAAACAACTGAACAACAATGTGAGAAGTGAAGGAAAGGGAGGAGCCAAAGATAAGCCTAGGTGGATATCAAACATGGTAGATTGAATGAACAGTGATACCATGGAACTAAATTATGATATTAGGGGAGGAACAGGCTTAGGAGAAGAGATAATAACCTCTGTTCTGGTCATGTTGAACTGGAGGTTCTGGTCGGTTCTCTAGGTAGAATTCTCTTATAGAGAGTTGAAGATGAAAGTCTTGAGAGAGATCAGGGCTAAGGATATTGATTTGGACCATAGAGACTGGTGGCTGGTAAGATTGTGGAAGTGAGGTTGCCTACAGAGAGATTATAGAGCAAGAAAAGAAAAGGAGACTGAAGCAATGATTAGAGACATAAGACAAGTAGTATAGTGTTTTAAAAGCTGAAGTGAGGGAGGGAGGGAGGGGTATGGCCAGATCAAAATTCAACAAACATTTATTAAATCCCAATTGTGTCAAGCTCCCTGCTTGGTCATGGTATACACAAATGGGAAATGAAAACAGTCCTTGCACACTAGTAGTTTACAATCTAAGAGTCTATGGTTGTTTAAAAAAAAAAAATGAGGGGGAAAGGATTGTGCCTAAATAACAGGCATAGAGGCTAGGTGGTGCAGTGAAGAGAGCACCAGCCCTGGAGTCAGGAGGACTTGAGTTCAAATGTGACCTCAGACACTTGATATTTATTAGCTGGGTGACCATGGGCAAGTCACTTGACCCTAATTGCCTTGCCTTTCCCTCTCAAAAAAACAAACAAACAAACAAAAAAACCCAACCCTAAATAACAGGCAGAATGTGGTGAATTCAAAGGAGGGATACAGGTCGTGTGTTCAGAGAAATCTGAGGTGGCTTAGATCATGATTTAGCAAGGGTCCTGGAAGGCTTCATGGAAGAGGAGGAGGTTCCTCAGTTAGGCCCTGAAGGAAGGGACTTTAATATGTACAGTTTTGGGAGATTCAAAGTTTACTGTTACCTTGTCTAAGATCATGATTGTTACTCCTACTTTTAAAAATTTGCCTGAAGCATACAAAAAAAAATCTTCCCCAACTTCTTATTTTAATTCTGTGTGAATCTTTATTTCAAGTCTGTTTCTTGTAAACAACATATTGCTAGATTCTGCTAGCTATACTCAAAGACAATGACCTTTACTTTGGAAATGACAGAAGATAAATGACTAACAAGGAGTTGATACCCAAGATAAAAAAAGAGGCAGTAAGAGAACATTTAGCTAGCTGCCTTTGATGAATTGAATGAAAGCCACTTAACCCAACTGAATGACATTCTTGGTCTCTGAAAGACCTGGCAGATGGGATTGCTGAGCTAGACAGTGATAATATAAGCACAGAAAATGGTAGAGATAATACAAGATTAGAAAAAGGCAACTGTTGTGCTGGTTGTCAACAAGGAAAAGAAAAGCGAGTCTGCAAGCTAGGTGCTAGTCGACTTGAATTTCATACCTGAAAAATATTTTGAATGTGTCATTGAAGAGATGGTTGGTGAACTTCTAGAAAGGAAAGCATAGCTTCATTAATAACAGAGCATAACAGACTAACCTTATTTCCTTTCCATTTTGGTTTTTTTTTAAACAGTCTTACTAAAATAGTAGATAAGACATATGGTTTTCCTAGATTTTAGCCAAAATTTTCTCTTCAAATATCTCATACTTCACTCTTAAGGAAAGAAAGAGAAATGTAGATTAGACAATACAATCAGATGAAAGCAGAACTAGTTGGATGGCTGCACATAAAGAGTCAATCGACATAGTTTTTTAAATGTTCACATAAGAGAATGTCTCCAGTGGAGTACTCCAGTTATCTCTTCCGGACCCTGGGCTGTTTCACATTTTTATCAGTGACTTGAATAAAGACATAAGTGGTGTCTTCATCAGATTTGCCAACCCAAAGCTGGAAAGGATGGCAAAATGCAATGGATGATAGTGGCAGGATCCAAAAGGATATTGACAGCCTATAGCACTGGGCTGAATGTAGTAATATGATATTCAGTAGGAGTAAATGTAAAGTCTTGAACTTGGGTAAAAACAAAGAAACAAACAGCACTTCACAAATATAAGATGGGAGCAGCATGGATAGAAAGCACTTCTGAAAAAAGATCTGGGGGTTTTAGTGGACTACCACATATATGTCAGCAGCGTAATGCAGCAGCCAAAAAAGTTAATGGCATTTAAGGAGGCATAGCTTCTAGGAATAGGGAGATGACTATCTCACTATACTCTGCTCTTTTCAGAATTCATCTGTGCAATTGTGTTCAGTTCTGGGTACCATGGTTTAAGGAAGACATTGATAAAGTGGGGCTAGTCCAAAAGAGGGCAGCCAAGATAGTAATGGATTTTCAGTTCGTATCATATGAGTTTCTGTTGGAGGAACTGGGCTTGTTTAACTTTGAAAAGAAAAGCCTTGGGGGAGGGAGGACATAACAGATGTTTTCAAGTATTTGAATGGGCATCATGTGGAAGAAGTATTAAAAGTGTTCCATTTGGGCCCAAAGGGCAGAACCAGAAACAGTAGTTAGAAGTTGCAAAGAGATAAACTTATGTTTAATGTCAAGGGAAAAAAAATACTTCCTAAGAATTAGAGCTGTCCAAATCTATGATGGACGGTCTTGAGACTGGGTGGGTTCCCCCTCCTTGGAAATCTTCAGGCTGACCTTTTGTGTATGAGCAGAACTAGATGGTAATTGAGGTCCCTTCCAACTTTCATATGCTAGGATTTTCCTCTGTTTTATGTTAGTTCATCCTTTATGTTGACAGTTATGATGGTAAATTATATATTTCCATTGTATCCTATTACATTTTTCCTTTCTTTACCACCTGTTCTCTTTATCAAAAGAAGTTGGCGAAAAACAAGTAGTGTGACCAAAACTAGCAATCTAAGACTGAAGCAATCTGTCTTTCCACCATCCCTCTTCTCTTGACCTTGCACAGAGTCAGGTAATCCTCCCTTTATTATCCACACTTTTGAGTTGAAATTTGTTGTTCCTGTGACTGTTCTCTCTTTGACTTTACCCTCCTGCTTTTTAGGAAGAGATTTTATTGGTATCTCTTGTCTTTTCATTTCCTAGATTTCTCCCTGTATGCTTCTTCTCAGAGAACCATTCTCTGCCCTCCTTCATAATCTCTTCTCTCCTCTATACCTGTCTCCCCCCATTTTCTGTTGAGTTTAATGTATTTCTCCATCAATCTCTCTCTCTCTCTCTCTCTCTCTCTCTCTCTCTCTCTTTCCCTCTTTCTCTCTCTGTCTCTGTCTCTTTGTCTCTCTGTCTCCCTCTCTCTCCCTCCCTCCCTCTCCCCCATCCCTTCCTCAATGTTTGCATAATCTTCTCCTGTACCCTAATTGTGACAAATAGTAATTTTGACCCTTCTCATTTCTTCTTTAGTGCATTATTTTGTTCCTCCCTTTTCTTTTCTCTCAAGACCAACGTATCAAAACAGAACACATCTACTGCCAGGCCCTTTTCAGAATTTAGCCCAGTGCTTGGCATGTAAGAACTACTTAATACTTGCTTGATTTATCTATCTTATCTATATCTCTTCCTTTGTGACCTTGAAATTCTGGATCCCAGAGGCATACTTGTGTCTTCTCCTCCTATTAGAATATAAGCATTTTGTCATTGTTTATCATTATTTATCCATTCTGATTCATATTGCTCACATGTATGTACTTTTGTAGGTTTCTCTTGACTCCTGTGGTTGCATTTCAGAGTTTCTACTCAGCTCTGGTCTTTTCATCAGGAAAACTATAAAATTCTCTATTCCTTTAAATGTGCATTCTTCCCCCTATAGTATACTCAGAATGCAGGGCAAGCTATTATTTATTGTAAGCCTGTATCATTTGCCTTTTGGAATACAATAGTCCAATAATGGGTCAAATTCTTCACACTTTTTTTTTTTTACACTTCTGTCACGTGAAGATGTGGGCCTTCTCCTTGGCAAGGCAAACCCTTCATCCTTTTCCATTCTATCTTCTCTAGTAGATTGCTTCCTCCATCATCCCCATTGACTCACTAAACTTCAATCCTTTCCCACCTGCTGGCTGCATCCTTACTGCCTAAACACGTGCTTATATCACCTCCGTTTTTAAAACAAACAAAAAACACTTACTTGATCTTTCTATCCCTGATAAATATTGTATATCTCTTTTGTCCTTTTTGACAAAATTACTTGAGAAGACTTTACCATAGGTACCTCCACTTCCTTTCCTCTCACTCTCAACACTGGACAATCCAGCTTCTGACCTCATCATTCCACCCTATCATTCCTCATCATTCCAACCCTCCATCGCCTTCTCTCTGAGATTACCTCCCCTTTACTCTCTCTCTTTCTCAAACATTATATATATATATATTTATATATTTATACATATAGATATTCTTATATATGGTTTCTTTTTGCATGTTGTTTCTCTCATTAAAATTTTAACTTATTGACAGCAGGGATCATGTTTCCCCCTGTCTTTGTATCTTTAAAGCTTAGCACCTAGTAGCCATTTGAATACAGCAGATCCTTAATAAATGCTTACCAACTTCCTGATTCACCTCTCCTGGAATGTGCATTCACAGCACTGGAAAATTTCAAGGCTCCTTGGGTCATCCTGGATTAAAGCACTTTGTTCATAAGAGTCCTTTAGGGCATTTGAGGTCAAGGTGCTGTTTCCACCGTACTTCCTCTCCCACCTATTCCCCACCTCAGACATTCCATTTTGAGTTCTTCCCTCCCCTCCCTGCCAAGGGACAGAATTATGTAGGCTTCAGATGCTGCTAAAACATCTCTGGTTAGAACCTCTGACACTTAGTAGCTCTCTGACCATGGGCAAGTCACATAACCTTTCAATCCTTAGACAACTCTTTAAGCACTATCAATTATAGATAGGTCTATATTTGTCAAGGGAGTTTCCATGGTGACAAAATCACAAATTCTTGATGTATTGATGTGTATGTGTGTGTATTTTTTTTTTTACTGAAGCATTTACTAAGATAGCTGGCATGCTTATGGATTTGTGAACTACCTTGCAATAATTCCTTGGCTCCCCACAGGAATCTGAAGGCCACAAGGTTGGCAACCATTGGCCTAGATGGTGTGTCTTATACATTCATCTACAATATTAGGTGTGGAGAACATCGCTGGTAGTCAAAATTTCAAAGCAAAAATGCAGGGTGTCTTAAGAGTCTTAGTGCAGTTTTCTGTTAATGAAAGCTTAGAATTGCACTAAGATTTTAGGGACATCTTGGATGATGGATATTTAGACATACATGCTTAATAAATCAACTTTGCAGTGTTCAGAATCTCCTCAACTCTGAGCTCTATATCTCATTCCATTTTAGCAGTCTCTGACCCAAATTCGATTAACCTGGCCTTGTTTTTTTTAAACATATGCAGCTGATTTTCTCTTGTTGGCAAATATAACAGTTGTTGAAGAATTGAAATATAAACAAAGTGTGAGAATCTGTTGTTGCTTGTTTGCTAGATGGGGTGGGAAGTGCTGCTGGGTACCCATTTGCAAGAGAAAAGATAGTAGAGAATCCACCTAGGTAGTGTGATATAAAGAATAAGCCAACTCCCCCAAACTGAAACTAAACAAATTATTTTAGCCTTCCTATTTTAAAGGTGTCAGCTTCAGGGATGCCTCCATTGTATGCGCATTTGGCCAAGAAGGGTCTAATAAAACTCCTTTCCCAGGGATCACATCTACTTTGTACATTTAATTTTTAATACGTACACGAGGTGGTTTAGTTTGGGATTTTTCAGACCTTTCATCCTCTCCAGTCATTTTGTCCACCTAGGGAACATTTCAGCCCTTAACTCCTTCATTGGGGGGTAGATTGTAAGAGGAAGGGCAAATCCTGTCTGTGTATAATAACCCATTTTTAAGATTCCTATTTTAATACAGGTTCCCCATAACAAAGCTAACTTCATTCCTCTGTGGGTGGCCTAAAGTAATGGCGTTTCATTGATCTCAACAAATTATATTTGATGAAAAATGTTTTCTGACAGCCACATATGGGGAATTGCCATAGTAGTCAGACTCTTTAATGGAATTATTCTTCTGGTCGAGTATTTATTCTTTGTGCCATACTTGGATTTGTTTGCTGTTGGGGAACAGAATAGAGCTATGTACACATGTTAGAGGGGGTGCAAAATAGAGAAGACAGGCAAGAATCATGAATATTACGCAAGTAGTGTGTGTGAGATGAAAAAATATGAATTGGAAGAGGGGTAAGATAGGGCTAAAAGTCTTAGCTGAGAGGGCGGAAGGCAAGAAGTAGAAATGGAGTAGCGTCATACTTTATAAACAGGGAAGTGGCCAATAGCCCTCCTTAAGCATCTAGGTGACACAACACTTGAATTGGAGTCAGAACTGAGTTCAAATGTGGCTTCAGAAACTTATTAGCTGTATGACGTTGGTCAAGTCACTTAACAGCTGTCTATGTTAGTCCCCAAATCTGTAAAATTGGGGTGCAGATATCACCTACCTCCCAGGGTTGTGAGGAAGAATTGAGATATTTGTAAAGTACTTTGCAAATCTTAAAGTACAATATAAAGAATTGCAAGCTATTTTTTTTTTTGCAAGCTATTCTTGTCTCAAGAGATTCCCCTCTGAAGTGCTAGTGACTTGAATAGCAGCTGAATAATATGCATTTCACGAATGCCTGAATGATGATAATGATGCCTAGCATTCATGTGGCATTTTAAGGTTTACAAAGTAGTTTACATTGGTTATCTCATTCAAAACATTTTGATGTAATGAAAGTTTTACATATTTCCCCTGGTTATTTATTTGGTCCATGGGAAAGAGTCAGAGGACCTGGGTTTAAAGCTTGGCTTTGCCATGTGCTACCTGGGTGACCTTAGACAAGTCTCTCAATTTCTCCCAGCCTCAATTTTCCCATCTGTAAAATGAAAGACTAAGCCTAGTTGACACATAAGATCCCTTTTAGCTCCTACTCCTGTAATCCCCATGCTCCTTCTATGTCCATTTTGTACTTAAGTCTTTTTCACAACGAGCTCCAACCTGCAGGGCTCATCACTGCTTCTGCTGTTAGGATAATGCTGAACTGAAGTTAGTTAATTGAACTCTAGCTCAGACTGCTTGAATATAGCTCATTGCACAGAGTGTGGCCCATCTGCTGCTATTAACCTGCTACTTCACATGGTTGTGCTATAGACTTCCATTATGCTCCAGTCTTCCCAATAGCACCACATAAATTCACCCTGTGAATCAAGAAAAAGAACAGCTCTGGGGGAGGCAGGTTTGGGAGTGCGGATGTGTGGCGGAGGGGTAGTACTATAGTGAAAGGGAAGGCTTTTAGGAATCACTGATGGTTTTCCTTAGCCCCTGAAAAAGATAGTCAAAATATTTCAAGGTACATATTACTCTCATTGAAAGAACTAATAAAACTCAAGTTGAGCCAGTGTGCATTTGTTAAGTGTCTATTGTGTGTTCTCAGCACTATACTAGTCATTCTGGGAGATGCGGAGCATAAAAATCCTCGTGTTAGAGGATTTTGCTGTTGGAGAGACAAGATTTACAAAGAGAAGTGGTATCAAACTCAAGTAGAAATGGGTGGGCCACATACTGACCTAGAAAACCACACATTAATATTACCTAGACTGCACTATTGTATTTTTATTTATTTTGGTACATATTTCCCAATTACATTTTAATCTGGTTCAGTTTTGGCCTGGCCTGTGAGTTTGACACTAATGATCTAGAGAACGAGACGGCGTGTAATGAGGGTTTGGGTTTTTGTTTTGTTCTTTTTATAGTTTATTTTCCTCAATCTGTGAAAATAAATTTGTACGATATCTGAAAACCCAGTTCTTACAGCTGGCATTGCAAACAGTTCTATGAGACTTTTTTTTTTTTGCAGGGGGGAATGCAGGGCAATTGGGGTTAAGTGATTTGCCCAAGGTCACATGGCTGAGACTTCTTTTTAAAGTCTTAAATTAGTTAGGCATTTTTCTAGGCCTGTCTTGAACCGTACATTTTTCTGATTGAAAGTTTGTAACAGTGCAATTTGCCAAGGTATTTGTATTATATTTCTCCCTGCTCCCCTAAGTTGGCAAGAGTAGTTAACTTGGAATCAGAGACCTTGGGTTCAAATTCAGGCCATCTAGTAGGTAGGTAATATCAGTCACTTAAGTTTTTGGATCTTCAATTTCTTCATCCGTAAAATGATAGAGTTGGATTAAATGGTCTCTCAGGTCTCTCTTAGCTTAAAATCTATGATCTTATTACATTGATCTCTATCATCATTCATCCTTACTTTTCTCTCTTGTACTAGCAATTGCTCTTTTATAGATAGAAAATACAATAAGAACTTTCAAGAATAATATTTGGAGTATATGAGTATAGGAAATAGATGTAAATTAATACATATTTTTGCACAAGCCCTTCATAAATATGTACCAAAATTATAAAAGGGAATAGGGTCTAGAGCTGTGATTTTTCCAGAACAAGGAACTCTTCTGGATGAGCAAATTCCCTTTTACCAGTGTGGCCTCGGCACCTCATCTGCAGTTTACAATCTTAGAGAAGTGCTTAGAAAACAGTGAGGTGAAGTGACTTTCCCAGGATACCTTCACATAATACAAAGTAACAATGGTAAACATTCAGGATAAATTGTGTTTCTACTTTTCACTTGTAGAGAAAAATGCTGGAATTAAAGTGAAGAAAGACCTCTTACGCTTACTAGTTCTGTGACCATGGGCAAATCATCCAACCACTCTAAGCCATCTGAATCTGCCAAATGAACTTGTCATTAGCACTTCACAGGGTTGTGATGAAGTGCAAACAAGATAGTGCATTTAAAGCCAAAGCATTATATAAATGTCTGTTATTATTCTTTATCAGTAGTGTTATAATATGAAGGTGCTGAAGAAAGATCATTTTTCTTTTTTTCTCTCGAGTTCAATGTAGGCTGCCCTAATCAAGTTAACAAATTGACACAGAATGTCCCAAAAGTTTTAATGTAGTTTTGGAACACTTTCCATATATGTGTATTTATGTATAAATGTATGTATTTTATTTCTATATATGTATGCATAACAGAGATGGATGGAGGAGGGATGGATGGATGGATGGAGGGATGGATGGATAGATGGATGGATAGCTAGTTATGGAGATGCCCCACCCACATTTCTGAAGAGATGTTCCTAGAGAGCCAGAAGATAATAGTAGCTGAATGTGCTTAACTCTCTTTTTTCCTCTCCTATCTTTAAGAGACACAATTCCAGGCAGGCAAGAATTATATCTATCTTATACACATAAGATATATTCAACTTGAAGATCCAGGATAAGAGCCACCTTCTCTAATTGATTATTTTGGGGTAGGAAATTATGCCCTAGACTTGGAAGGTAACACTTTAATCTTATCTACTTAGCTTTCCTTCCCCACACCCATCATACGATTCTCACACAAAAGACAATCATAAATAGCAAGCAAACACATTTATCAGTTTAACCAAGTAAGACCATAATCAGAAAAGCCTTATAGATTAGTTTAGGTGATAAAATACATAGGAGTTAGGAAATGAAATGGTGAGAGAAAAATCTCACCAATAAGCCCACTCATCAATTTGTTGAGGTGTGGATAGTGCAAATGAAGGGACATGTAGGGATGCCAGCTTTTCTCCAATTTCTTTTCTTTCCCTTCCCCTGCAAAGTTTCTCAGTCAATCAGGAGTCAGGTTTCTCTGCATAAAGTTGTCTCTCAGGAAATCACCAAATGCACCTGGAGGTGGGACTGCGTATACAAGAATTAAGGCAAATTTTTATTTTTGAACAGGCTGTTCCATTGGAGTAGGCCCAGTGCCTAGAAATGGGGTGATGGTAAAGGAAATGAAAATAGATCTAACAGACAACAGGTCTTCCTGAAAGCATAGTTAGGACTCTAATTAACTGTCTAGTAAAGCTCACTACTTAAGAGTTCTTCATTTGGTAATGAAAAAAAAATTATAGAAGACAGAAAATCCAGAAATGATATTTAAATGCCTAAAGCAGACTTCTTCTGATTTCAAAATACAGCCAACCAGATTTACAGAAACTTCTACTTTTTCTGCTGTTGGAGAATGAATGTTATGTTCAATAAGAAATCTTTCTGATAAGCCCACTAGCAGAAAAATGCATTTGCATCCACCATTAATAGTCACGGTTCAAAGTGAAGTTATTGTAGACCAAAATTTCAAATTTCTTTTACTGAAACTTTTTGAGGAGAAATTCAATTTTGCTTACATTTATTTATGTTTCACAAAATCACAAAAAAATGTGATTGCAACTACAAATAGTTTATCTTTTTTACCTTAAAAGACATGCAGGTAGAGCATGGAAATAGATTTTAAAACCATGTACAAGTTTATTTTCTTTGCTGTGTGATCCTTCTGAGTTGTATTCAGAAAAAGAGAAAAAAAAAAGACACACATGCAAGCACACGCATGCTCATGAACGAGCTCATATTTGAATGAATGGCACATGGGAGGAAAATATCATGAAATATCCATTCAATGAAAAATTTCACTCCAAGGATTACAAGGTCATATGGAAAATGCTGACAAGGACATGCTTTCCCTAATGACTTGAGTTTGCACCTTGACCTTTGATAGCCCTAGTACTTTCTAGACTTTTTGGTAATAGCAGGGTAAACAAAAAAGCACAAGTACACCAGTTTCCAACTAATGGATAGGTTTTGCTCCAAAAGTGTATTTGAAAGTAGATTTTTTGGAATTCAAAATTAACTTTCCCCACCCTCCTTATTCAACCCATAATGGAATTAAAACATAATTTTGTAATGCCTTACCTTTGTGAAATTCAGCTAATTGATGTCATATATCTATAACACAACTAAGAATCCGGAAGTAAACAAGATGGTCTCAGAGCAACTGAAGTAGATGCCCCAGAGTCTATACATTAAAATTTCACTGGAAAGTACATTGGATTGGGAGTGAAGTCCTTTGTTCATAGATTTGTAATTAAGAGGGAGTTTAGAGACAGATCGTCTAACTCTCTCATTTTACAGTTAAAGACTCAGAGATGTTTCTGTTTCTTTTATTTTTTTGCTTTTTTGGAGCAGGAAGGCAGGGCAGTTGGGGTTAAGTGACTTGCCCAAGGTCATATGGCTAGTAAGCGTTAAGTGTCTAAGGCCAGATTTGAACTCAGGTCCTTCTGATCCCAGGGCTGGTGCTCTATTCACTATACCGCCTAGCTGCCCTGATGTTTCTGTTTCTTAATAGAGATGTCAAGCAATTTCCCAAAGTCACATACCCACATTAGTAGAAAGTAGCAAGCCAGGGTTTGATCCCAGGTCCTATGATTCCAGATCTAGCTCTCTTTCCCTGATACCACACTTCCTACCTTTGTGACACTGGGCAAGATATTTTATCTCTTCAAGCTTTTGTTTCTTCATCTTCAAAAGGAGGGATTTGGAATCAATGTGTCCCTTCTTCCTTCTCCTCCCCACTTCACTCTAACGGATCTGTGACCTCATTCATGTGGGTACTATATCTCTAGTGATGAAGATTAGCACCTCAGAACCTATCCATGACTCTTTTACCCATTTTGTCCACGTCCTCAACACAATATCTACCCACCAAGTATAACTTTCCCTCTAGATCCTTTAAAATTCTTTGGTTTGGCTCCTAATTCATCTATCCATTATTCCTTACTTTCACCATGTAACTGGTCCATCTCCGTTTTTAGACATAAATCTCCTGGTGGACAGATATATCGCATACCACTTCTTAGATACATCATTGAGAATATGCCGAAGTCTAATTACAACCATTTTATATCTCTCCATTGCCCTTTCAGTGACATGCAATTTTGATTCTTTAGAAACTGGTGGCACTCCATAATTTGTAGCCATTAAGGGAAGAATAGTGGAATTTTAAAAGATGGGTTTTTATTTTAGGGAGCAAGTTGGGATATTTGAAAGTATTTTGTAATTTCCCAAATGGAATCTATCCCACTATCTTCTTCCCTTTCAGAACTGGGCCCAGGAAATTTTCCATCTTCATTGTCTGCTGAAGATATATTTGTAGATACAGACATATCTATAAATATATCTCAGTATTAATAAAGATGGAGAGAGATATAGAGATCACAATATAAATATGAGTATCTACGTAGAACTATACATACATATATGCAGACAGCTATAGGTATATATACACACAGAGATCAACTAATTCATCCAGCCATACACCACAGTTTGGACAATAGGTCTTCTTTGATCACTTGTTTTTTGTTTTTTGGGTTTTTTTTTCCTGTGTCAATTGTTAGACCAACCCTTTCAAGTAGTTGTAGTAGATCTTGTTAGGTAACTATGTAGTAGTCTGTATTAGTACATAGCATTAATGCAATTTTATACATGTGTATATGGATATATACATATATGTTATCACTAGGAAACAGCACTAGCAAGCAAGAGGAACTCATCATGTCTAAGGAACCACATTTACATTTGTACTCTGCACTGAGTACACCTCTATTTGTGAGGTTACAGAGGATCACTACAGGGCATCCATTGTCTTCTTCTGCCATGGTCATTACCAAGGACTGAGGACTCTTCTTTATGAATCTTTCTTTCATAAGTCATCATAACCAAACAAAGGCCAGCCTATTGGTGATGGGCTTTTACTTCTCTGGAGTGTCTTTGGAAAGCTGACTCAATGTGACACAGAGACCATCTTCAAAGCCTCTATTCTGGTTTTATAGCCTTTAGGAACACAACATTCCTTCTACATCACAATGAAGGAACAGAAAAACTAGGTGTAGGTATACCTGAAAAACACAGCAGTTTGTGTATGTGAAGTATATGGACAGACTTCTACACCCTGAGGTTACTTTATTTAAACACAGGATAATGATTGATGGGAGCTTTTTTGGTACTTAAATTTTGTTTCTTTTTAGTTTACATCATTGATCTCCACAAGATTTTGAGTTACAAATTTTCTCCCCGTCTTTCCCCTTACCCACTCCCAAAATAGTGATCCCACTGTATATCCCTTCCCTCAATCTGCTCTCTCCTATATCCTCCCCCATCACCCCTCTGACTTTCTGGTAGAGCAAGATGGATCTCCCTGTCCCAGTGCCTGTACATCTTATTTCCCAGCAGCATGTAAATAATAATAATAATAATGATAATAATAATAATAATAACAATAATAATAATAGATATGTGTGTATATATATATATATTTAACATATGATTTTAGAACTTTAAATTCTAGATTCTTTGCCTTCCTCCCTTATCACCCTCTCCCACTGGAAAGACAAGCAATTCAATGTATACATGTGTAGATACACAGAATATCTCCACAATGGGCATATTGTGTAACACTGACGATATTTCCCTCCTTTCTATCCCACCCTCCCCTTGTTCTATTCTCTACTTTGTCCCTGTCCCTTTACAGAAGTGTATGCTTCTAACAACCCTCCCCATCAATCTGCCCTCCTCTCCATCATCCTTCCTCTCATCCCCTTCCCCCCTACTCTCCTGCAGGGCAAGATGCCCATTTTAGAGTGTATGTCATTCCCTCCCTAAGCCACATTCAATGAGAGTAGGGTTGACCCATTCCCTTTTTGCCTTCTTGTTCTTCCCCTCCATTGTAACAGTTATTCCTTGCCTCTTCTGTATGAAATGATTGACCCCATTTTGTCTCTCTCTGTTTCCTGTCATTTTATTCCTCTCCCACCTCTCAATTTTACCTTTTAAAATATCATCCCTTCCTATTCAATTGATCCTGTGCCATCTGTCTATGTACACATATATATACACACACTCCCATATGTATTCATATGCATATATATCCTTCTATATAGACATATGTGTATGTATACATATATACATTTATATTCCCTTCATCTATGCTCATACTGAGAAAAGTTTCATAAGTTACAATTCTCATTTTTCCATGTTAGCATGTAAATAGTTCAACTTTGATAAGTTCCTTAT
>CM053587.1:182088157-182135261 GCA_028646515.1 Pseudochirops corinnae
GGTATGGTCATTGGTGAAAAGGAGGTTCTTAGGAGTTTATTTTTTTAAAGGCCTATCATGACATATAGCAAGAGCAAACAAATTTTAGGAATGGGGACACTGGTAACCTTACTTGTAATCCATTTATATGCATACATGAGTGATGCTGTCCCTGACTCACCTCTATCATTAGAGATCCCATTATTGTCATTTTTTAAGAAACCTTATAGACTATGTGGATTCAAAAACAGAAGAAAGGATACAGATGTGAGGACAGCTGACAATACACAAGACTGTCTTGTTTACAAGATTGTTCCTGTAACTACTAAACCCTAAATATCTTATCCCACCCTGACTGAATTCTCTAACTTTTTACATTGTTATTCTACTTAAAATTCTAATAACTGGAGTCATTTCAGTTGGTACAGATGTTTAGTGTTTTAACTAAATGATTTGTACATAGTAGGTCCTACAGAAAGGTTTTGGAACTATTAATCATTTGAATTTTGATGTCAATGTGTTTAAGCAAATGGTTTTCTTCCTAATGCCTACTTGAGACCAATATACTGACAAAGTAGGAGTTCTGATGTTTGACAGTGGAGGGTCAAATATATAATCCCACAGTGAGAATTGGTGAAACAGGAGGGCATCTGAGGGTGAGAAAATTTTAAAAAGGAAAGAGGGAGGGTGCCAAAGATAAAATTTTCCAATTTCAAAATTTTGCCTACGGTTGGCCCTTTTACCCCCTCAAAAAAGGAGGAAGAAACTCTTCCTCTTACTCCTTTGTGTACATAAGATCTTCTGCTCCTAGCACCTTTATATAAGTCTATTTATTTTTTACCAAAAGAAAAAGGCTAAAAAATTTGAGGAAAAAGAAAATGCTCAGTATCAGTTACTTCTTTTTTAATGGAAGTGTTCTTTTTCATGGAAATACAATTTGACACATATTTTACATTATTTTCAGAAAAGAAATGTCTGACTCTCACAATTATGGTATGTGCAAACATTTCTTTCTTGGGGAAATGTAAAGTCTAAGAATTTAAAAACAAAAAGATCAGAGGCTAATAAAAAGGGAAGAATGTGTCAGCAACATTGCTCAATCTGTGTCCAAGGGGCATAATTGAAACCAAGTTTCTTCCCTTATGTGAATGTGGTTGATAAAATTCAAGCCTAAACACATAGCAGCCATGACATGATCTTCACCAGCTTTTGGATGGAGTACAAACTGATCCCTCAGCCTAGTACAATGGAATGAACATTCATCAGCTCTAGGGGTTAGAAAACATATATTAACCTCTCAACTCTGCCTCTAACTTTCAAAACTTGGGAAGGCCACAACCTATATGGGACATTATCTTCATTTTTTAAATGTGGAGTTAAATTTTTTTGCCAGAATTGGGGATGGGCTGATGAAAGGGGGAGGAAAGAAAACCTGAATTCTGTCTTCAAAACATGCATTTTTGCCAGCAGCTAGATGCTACTCTTCCAGTCTTAAAATCCTATTTTATTTATTTCTTTATTTTGGGGTTAAGGATATGTCAGATCTCCAAAACAAACTGGAAGGAAAATAAAATGGTTTCACATATCACTGAAACTCAGGGCTAGCTACCATCAAGTCAATAGGATTGCTGATGTAGAGGGTTGCACTATAAATCCAGAGAAGACAACCCAGTTAGAGGCCAATTCAACCTATCTCTTGTTGTTATTGTTATTCAGTCAGGTCAGACTCCTCAGGATCCCATTTGGAGTTTTCTTAACAAAACTACTGGAGTGGTTTGACACTTCCTTCTCCAGCTCATTTTACTGATGAGGAACTGAGGCAAACAGGATTAAGTGACTGACCCAGGGTCACACACCTAGCAAGTGTCTGAGGCTGGTTTTGAACTCAGGAAGATGTGTATTCCTGACTCCAGGCCACCTAGCTGCCCTCAGCCTATATCCACAATGGCAATATTATTCAATCTTGGGGGGAGAGATGATTTTGAGAATAAAAGCAGTTTTTCCAGTTCTGGCAGAGGTTACCATTTTTGAGAACCCTCTAACTGGTAAGCAGAGTAATAAGAAGAGGTTGAAATAAAAATAAATCTACGTATAAACCAAATAATCACTCCTATTAACACAGTTATTTAGTTCTATGTATGTTTTTTCAACTTCAAAATATCATGTCTTTTCCTCTAATTTGGACTCTAGAAAACACTGCAAAATAGAATGAATAAAAATTATTTTGTCTTAAAGTATCCATTGAGGTAATATTTGTAAAGCAATTAGCACAGCATCTAACACATAGTAGGTGCTTAATAAACGCTTGTTTATTCCTCTCCCTTCTCCACTTAACCCCCTACCACCTTATCACCCTAAAAAAAATCTGACTGTTGCTTTCTGAATTTGAAAAACATTTTTCTGGCAGTAGTTAGGGCAGAATATGTTTTGATGGACTGGGAAGGAGTAAGAGGAAGGCCACATTTATTTTACAAAATTCATTATTTATTTTCTTAAATAGGACACAGGTTGCTTAAATGCTTAAACTTGCTGTTAGGCAACTAGAACAAAATTAAGAATTTTTTTAATTGTAATATTCTCTGTCTCTATGTCTCTATGTCTCTCTCTTGCTGTCTGTCTGACTCTGTCTCCCTGTCTCTCTCTGTCCTTGTCACTCTCTTTGTCTCTGTCTATCTCCCTCCCTCCCTCCACATTTTTAGTAATGGAAAGAGCAGTGGAATTAGAGTCAAAAGTCTGAGTTTGTTCCCCTGATCTCCCACTCACTAACCATGTAATCTTAGACAAGCCAATTTTGAGTCTGTTTCTCCATCTGTAAAACAAAAGAGTGTGGCTAGGTGATGCAATGAATAGAGCACTGGCCCTGGAGTCAGGAGGACTTGAGTTCAAACTCAGCCTCAGACACTTAACACTTAATAGCCGTGTGACCTTGGGCAAGTCAGTTAACCCCAATTGCCCTACCTTCCCCCCTCCAAAAAGCAAAACAAAAAAAAAAGAGAGAGAGAACAAAAATAGTGTGGTCTGAATTTCATAATATGGCTTCTAAGACTCAAATAAGATAATATATGTAACGTGCTTTGCTAAATATAAAGAATCATATGAATATTATTAATATTATTATTATCTGACACTGGAGATAACACTTTGTTCTTTTCCTCACTGGGTTGTTGAAGGATCAGTTGAAATGATTTCAATTATATGCTTTGTAATTATTAAAAAAAAACCTCCATAACATTATTAATTATTATTATTACTAATCTTGCTAAAACTGAGTTTTTGATCAGCCATTAATTTTAAGGGTTAAGATCAATTCATTTTCATTTACCAAGTGATCAGCAATTATTTTGGAGAAGCCTATCACTTGCAGCTGCTTTTTGAAATCCTGCCTGCCACCTGTGTCAGATGGGACTGGGTTTCTATATTTGCCACATTCCAACTTGCCCTGTTGGACTTTTATCCCTTTTTTGAAGCTAGTCAGATGTAACTAACATGCCCTCCCATATGCCAAATGTAGGCTAGGGGAAAGTATTTTAAGAGATAGGCTCTGGTTTAGCCATGTAATTCCAATTGACTTTAATGGGAGCCACATAGCTAAATCCTCTCACAATGCTTTGAAAAGATTACCCAGAACCTCTCTGAATCCATCCAAATCCATGGGGGAAAGGGAGGAGAGAAGAGCAATAATTTGAGTGTTGGTGCCATATAACACTGCCAAGCAGTAAAAGTGCTAAGCTAGCAGAGATACAGGGTATTACCAAGTACTATCAGTTCAGTCAATCTGGTCAGTCATCCAGAAGAAAATTAAAATTAGATTACACTCCTTTTAGTGATGTGGTACTGTGAAATGTAAACACTAAAGATAGGAATTTCAAATTTCATTGAAGTCTTATAATAACAAAAGATCTAAAAAGAAAATATGGTGGTTTCGTTTGTGTTTTTTTTTAAACTCATGGTATCCTCACCATACATGATTTGAAGACACCGTATTTCAGGACCACAGTCCTGAAGGACTGTGTCTTCAAAGTCCATCCAGCCCTTTCACTTTACAAATGAGATAAAGAGACTCGCCCAATATCTTAAATTAAGACAGGACCCAGGTTACTTAAATTAAGGATGTGTCATATTCTTAGGCAGCTAGGACAAAAGTAAGGGTATTTTTTAAAGAGAGAAATTGATTCTAGAAAACAATCCTGGCTTGAGCCATTTTTAACAGGGGGCAGCATAGCACAATGGATAGACATTAGAACTTGGAATCCAGAAGACCTACATTTAAATCCAACCCTTTGAATCCAACAAACCGTGTGTTCATTTGTGTGAACCTAAATTTCCTTATCTGTCAAATGAGACTAGGAAGAAAAATAGCAACTACTGAACAGGGTTGTTGTAAGTCTCAAATGAGATCATCTGTGTAAAGTGCTTTGCAAAGTTTAAAATACTACATGAATGCCAGCTGTTATGAATTTTAACAAGCAATAATAACAAAAGCAAAATTAGAAATTTTCTAATTATAAGCTGCGAAGACTAAGCTGGAAGGCCAGAAGGATGCAAAGTTGGGGAATGTAAGAGATAAGTATAGTTATAAACTATAAATTTATAAAATAAGATGTCTTGTCTTTTGAGTTTATAAAAGATATCCTAGTTTAATTTTTGAGGCAGTGAGAAGTTGATAAGTAGATCACATGTGCATTTTAACAGTATAACTTATTGTTGCATTAGTCATTATTCCACTGACCTGGAACTGGGAATATCTAAGTTCAAATTCTATCCCAGACACTTACGAACTATGAAATCCTGGGCAAATCATTTAACCTCCGTCCGCTTCTGTTTCTTCATCTGTAAAACGGGGATAATAATAGCACCTATCTCTCAGATGAGTTACTTGTATTTTGTTAACCTTATAGTATTCTAAAAATACTAGCCATTATTAAACTAATTATTATTAGATTATTATTATTATTAATCTAATATTTTATGTATAATTTATTTATTTGTAATCTAACATATGATTAGAATATTATTAATCTAACATTTTGTTAATAGCTGCAATAGCCCAAGAATAACATAAATTGCTAATCATATAAAATCAATGGTGCCATGATATCACAAAATGGAACAAGAGTCACTAATCTCGTGACAGAAATCTGTTTAGCTTAGCCAAACCTAAAACTGAAACTTCCTTCAAATGAGTTCATGCCTTCAATTCAAACAATAACCTGTAAAAGGATGAGCTCTAAAAACTGCAGCCTTCTAGCCTTCTATTTATCTGATACACTACACCTACTCTTGTGATTGTGACTTCCAGTCCCTTGCTCTGTTCCTGTTACCCTAGTCAATTTCCTTAACTCTGGTTTCACTGGCTTCCCTACTCCACCTTGACCCTTCAACCAGACACTCACCAATCTTTCACAAACCACTACTATAGACTCCCTAATTCCTTTGATTTTCTAATGTTTCCAACCTTCAAATGATCATCCCTGATAACTTATTTCTCTGACTCTTAGGACGCTGAGTGTTGATGGATGAAGTCATGAAATCAAGCTGATTTTACCCGTTCTGAATTTAAAGTTCATAACCTCAACTAGGCCCTCAAAACTGCTTGAGGATCCTTCTATCCATCTTTTATAGATGTCCTTGTCATTCCCCATAGCAACTGTTCTAAATGTTTTACTCTCTTAAAACCACCAAATGCCTCCCATCTTTACCTCATACATAAATTTACAGAAAATAACTTGGTTTCCTACTTTCCTGAGTGTATAAGAGTTATCTTAAGGGAATTTTCTCCACTCCTTTTTTTTTCCAGTTTCATAAAACTGCACCTTGGCACTTAGTATCTGTTCTCTTCTTTTGTACATGAGGAAAAAATATTTCTCCTTACTGAGGCTAGTCAGTCCACTTGAACCCTTGATTTCATTCCTTCTCAACTCCTCTATGATCTTGCTTAAGCAGTTTTTCCCTCCCTATGGTGCATTTTCAATTTCTTCCAGCCCCCTCTGACTTGGTTACAGACATGCTCAGATTTCCCCAGTTTTAAAACAAACAAAAAGACCCCCAAAATAACTCTTTCTCTTACCCTTTCCTTTACATCTACCTACTACTATATCTTTTTCTTTGTCATCACTGTCAAACATCTTGGCAAAGATACTGGAGTGGTTTGCCATGTCTTTCTCCAATGCATTTTACAGATGAGGGTACTGAAACATACAGGGTTAAGTGACTTGTCCAGAGTCACACAGGTGATAAGTGTCTAAGGCAGCAGTTCTCAACCTGTGGGTTACGTTCAATTTAAATACATCCTGCATATCAGATATTTATATTACGATTCATAACAGTAGCAAAATTATAGTTATGAAGTAGCAACGAAAGTAATTTTCTGGTTGGGGGTCACCACAACATGAGGAACTGTATTAAAGGGTCGCGGCATTAGGAAGGTTGAGAACCACTGGTCTAAGATCATATTTGAACTCAGGCCTTTCTGATTCTGGACCCAACACTCTATCTACTGTGCCACCAGTCATGCTATTTCTCTGCTCAAAAATCATGAGCATCTCTGTATTGCCTACCAAGTAAAGATTGAGCTCTTTTGATTAGCATTCAGGGCCTTCCATAATATGGCACCACTGCAATTTTCCAGTCTTATCTCCCTTTCCTGTACTCTAGGTAAATTGGATTGCCTCCATCCCCGAACATGACCTGGCTTTCCCATGTCCATTCTTTTGCACACTGTTTCTTATGCCTAGACTGTCCTCCCTATTCCTGTTTATCTGTTGGATTCATATTTATCTTATAAATCCCAACTAAAATGCCAATTCCTCCATGAAGCCTTCCTTGATTGCTCTTTGATGGTGACAACCTTTCTCCTTGGTCATCATTTTTTTTTAGGCTGTGTAATTCTCATGGCATGAAACAGTATGTATTATAGCTCTCTGTGTTTCTGCTATAGCCCCCTACTAGACTGGAAGTTCTGCAATGGTGGGGATCAGACCTGAATTAAAGAAAGGCAACATAAAAGAGTTGAAAGAATTTTAGATTTGGAATCAAAGATCTGAGTTTAAATCCTAGCTTTGCAACTTACTACCTTTATGACTGGGCAAATTACTTAATGTTACTAGGCCTCAGTTTCTTTCTCTGTAAAAAGAGAGATCTGGACAAGATGACCTCTAAGGTCACTTCTAGCTCTGAATCTCTGGTTCTCTCATCTCATCTTCCCCAGAACTTATCATAGTACCCAGCACACGGTAAGCACTTAATAAATGTTTGTTTTATTAAATTACATTTTCAAATTATGATACCTAAACAGTCCTCCTTTCTTCCATTTCTTCTTTCCTGAGCCTTCTTCCAAGGCTAACTCTTTGATGAGAGCTATGAAGTGAATTACTCTCTGAATTATGAAAGCATGCAGACCTGTTTAATTGGAGTCATTTCTGTATCAGAACTGTCGAAGCCAGTGCCATTTTAGATGATAATTTGTTTCTCTATCTGACCGATACATTTATTGTAGATGTAAGGAATGGATTGGATTTTACATTGTTAATAAAAAGTAATTGATTCATTATAAAAGAACCAATTTAAAATCTTTCAGGAAATGATTTCCCAAGGTGGCTAAATAGGCACCAAAATTTTGTAAAGACAAGAACTATTTAGATAGTCCAGGGGTATCCTCTACATAAGTGAACTTTGCCCACACATGATTCAAAATCAAGAAGCTTTTAGAGTGGTCAGGATGACAAGCTTACTAATGAGTATTCTAGAACAACCAAGCCCAGGAACACTGAAAAGAAGAGTTATCTCATGTAGTATTTCTGGACAGAATGGACACTTCTACAGGCTTTTTAACTTTCAAGTCTTACTTTTTTGTTTTTTTTTTGTTTCTCTGGTGCATAACTTGTCATACTCACACTACTTACCACTGAGTTATTTTCCCCACTTAATTGTACTACTGAAAACTCAGCTTCAGCCTCTCTACATAAATACAGACATTTCCACTGGGAAAAAAGGCAAGGACTATTCAAGTAATTCCGTTCAAGAAAATTTGTCAGAAAAGAGTTCAAGAGAAGTGCAAGAAACAGTCCATGAATTATCAAAAACAAAAAGGACAAACCTGAATCCCTAGTTTTTTTCAGTTTTCTCAGCCTTCCTATGAGAATATTGATAGCTGCTGTTACTAGCATCTTCTCTCCATGAAACTGCTTTAATTAACTTTGTATAAACACATACACATGCATGTAAATAAACCTATATTTGCAGATATATTCACATATATATATATACACATATGTATATTACTGTGTTCACTCACCATGTGTAACTGTGATTTTCCCACCTCAAAAATAATGTAAGCTCCATGAGAGAAAGGACTATTTTTTGTTGTTATATCCTTAGTACTTTGAATGGGTGCTTAATAAATGTTGAATGAATGAATTGAATTAATGAATAAATGATTGAATGAATGAAATGGGGCATAACTATTCTCATATTTATCAGGGGAACTTTACTGACCAAATGTAGCCTAGTTTCCCCTCCAAATTCCAAATTAACATTAATTTTAAATTATACCATTCTATCTACCAATGTCATCATTAATATAATCATCTGGAAAAAAAATTTAGTGAGTACCTATTATGGCAGCGAGATGACTCAAAGAATAGAGCATTGGGCCTGGAGTCAGGAAGACCAGAGTTCAAAACTGGCCTCAGACACTTACTAGGAATGTGACCCTGGGCAAGTCACCTAACCTCTGTCTTATTCCTCTGGAAAAGGAAATGGCAAACCACTCCAGCATCTTTGCCAAGAAAACACAATAGACAGTATGGTCCATGGATCATGAAGAGTCAGATACAACTAGACAAAAACCACCCTATTCTGTGCAAAACATTGTGCTGGTGGCATATAAAAAGATATCAAGACATATACGCTCCCCTCAGGGAGTTTAGAATATAATAAGAGAGATGATAAACCAGTAGTTACATAACAAAAATAACTATAAAACTTTCCAAATATGGTTTATTTGCCACATGAGACGGACAATTATAGGAATTCAAAGGAGGGAGAGATTACTTATGGCTGGAGAGATCAAGAAGGCATAAGACCATAGGTGGTATTGATCTGGGCCTTGAAGATATAGAGAGGAGTAAGATGCTATCCCAATGGAAGGAACTGCATATGCAAAGGCAGGACAGTCCAGGGTAGGTTCAGGGAATATTGAATAGTCCAAATTGGCTGAAATGTTGGGTATGTGTTATGGGATAATGAGAGATAAGGTTGGAAAGGTATATTGAAGTTAGATTGTAGAAGGCTTTGGCTTCATTGATAAGGAGTTCAGATTTTAAGAAGCGATTTTAATCTGGTAGCCATGGGAAGGATAGAGTGGATTAGGGGAGAGGAACTAGGAAAAAATACAACAGTTTAGAAAATGGCTACTCTAGTCCTGATCTGACGTAATAATATGCCAAACTGGGAATGGAAAAGAAGAGACAGATGCATGAATGTATGGGACTTGAGATAACTGACATTTCAAAGCTGAATGGCTGGGAGAATGGTGGCATCGCCAACAGAAATGGGGGAATATGAAAGATCTCATCTGGAGCTTTGGGGAAGATGAGTTTGGTTTTAGACATGGTGAGCATGAGGTAGATATGTGGTGCACAAATAGTAATGAGCAGCCAGCAGAAACACAGGACCCAGGCTCAAAAGAAGGGTGAGGACTGGAGGCATAAATTTAGGAGTCGTCTACTTATCATCACTGCTACTTCTAATTTTATAAATGATCTCTTCCTTTATCTCAACATTTCCAAGATAAGTACTTCACCTAATGAATTTATTTTGTCTAACTGACTTCTAGGCCTTTCACCAGGCTGAAATCTCCCCCATACCATTACTTATTATGTTAAAACCAATTTAATGACATCTACAATCCACTCACCTACAGCCTTTAACCTAGTTAGAACTACTCCTTTAACCATGATGAGGTTCCCAAACTACTGTCCCTTAACATCAAATTTCTTTTATATTTCCAGAAACTCCATCAGGGTACTGTCCTTCAAATTACCCTTGGATTACACAATAAACATTTTTACAATATACGAGTCAGGTTCATCATTTACGTTCCTCTTGAAAGACATCTCATCATGGACATGTCAAAATGAGCTAAGTACTCTCAGATAAATGTCTTTACATTCCATTTACTAGCATCAAAACCAAAAGAAGTCTATATTCGCACCCTTGAAATTTGTTGATCATCTCTGATTTCTATCTTTTTCTGCTTTCCTACTTCATCACATAATAACAAATTTCACTCTGTTTTTGAGATCTACCTATAATTCTCCATCTTTACTGCCAAGACTTCAGCACAATACTTTTTTCATCTCTAGCCTCTTTATAAGCTCTCCCTTGGAAAACTATTTTCACACTAACCTATTTTTTCTATTCTTTGTTAACTATTTCTTTTTTTCAGATAAGGGCTCTTTGTGGTATATGTATGGATGTGTATACATGTGTATCACTTTCTTTTTAACATCAGATAATTGTGTAAGCATTATTCCTCCCATTAGCACTGTTGTAGATTTATTATTATTATTATTATTATTATTATTTATTATCATTATTCCAGATAAGGGGACTCAGTGATTGAATTCTGTGACTCTGATTCAGTTAGAACTAGACACCTACTTCCTTGACTCTTTTCACCCCACTACTCACTTGCTAACCTTTAGCACCTTTAAATATCATGTTATTTTACAACAGTTTGGCTTTTTACTGCTCCTCCCCCTCACTTTCAGAAAAAGCACAACTATATTCATGAAATTATCTGCATGGTCCCATCCCCAAAGAAGATGGTGTCCTGGGGTTTAAGTGTAGGAGGGAAATTTTGAGTTTTGAAATCTGAAGATCAGAGTCTCAGACATATTTCTTACACTTATTAGTATCCAATTATTAAGAAATCATTTTATTTCTCTTAGTATCAGACTCTTCAGTGGAAAAATGAGGGAAAGTTGGCCGGGATGTTCTCTTAAAATATCTTCCAGTTCTAACATTCTAGGACACGTTAATTGCCTCCCAATTGAAAATTCTTACCAACTTCAAAATTTAAACTTATATAGCAATAAATCAGCAATAAGCATCTGTGCACTATTGGAATTGAAAAAACTATTAATTTTTAATTTAATATTATTTATTTAATAATCTTTTCCCATAGGCATCATCAAACCTTCTCTACCCCAGGTGTAAGCAGTAGACATTTCTTTTCCCATTGAAAGAATCATATCAGTAAGAATGAAAAAAAAAAAATTCCCCAAGTAGTACATATTCTAAGAGATCCATCTGAAGTATGCTGTGTAGAAATCAATGTTATATTAGAGGGACTTCTGCACTTGGTTTTACTCTGAATCTAAAAATTATATTAGATTCAAATTGGAGAGGAGGAGGGGTATGGTCACATCATTTCAAGCCTGAAGTTTTCTGAGTTCCATTTATGTGTATCATGAAATATACAATCCCCCATCCTTCTTCCCTCCCTACTCTCACCCCCAATGAAATTCCAGCTTTGAGTGTTAAGAAGCCTACTTGGAATTCTTACAATGCCTATCAAGGAAAATTTAATAATCACTACACCACCACCACCACCCCCATTCATTAACTCTTCGCCCAGACTGCTTGCTTTTGATCAAATAGATTTTAGGTTTAAAGTAAAATTTGATTTGGAGTTAGAGCTGTTTCTACCTGTATTCTTTTTGTAGATTCCAAGCTCCTCTGGCTGCAATAAGGTTTAGTTCATTCCTAATCCAATGCACTTCAAAGTGTATTACATGTGAGTTGTCAACCAGCCCTTCTCAATGTTAATCCATTACTCAAACACCTGGTTTCATAAAAAGAAAGTGACAAATAGAAAGCCTGGAAGCATAGAAGGATCACATCTTGAAGACTATTGAGCTTTGCCATTTTACAGAAACCATCGATGTTCATTACAAATCACAGCTTCTCACCCTCCAACCTAATCTAGTAAATCCTCCAGGTTCATTTTTTAGCTGCTTGGAATATCCACTCCAAAATCACCTCATCACCACCAGCCGGTGCAGAGAGGTCACCAGCCTGAAAGTAGACTGGCAAGCTTACAAAAAGCTTTTCAAGCTCTTCAAAATTAAAATATGAGGTTGGTAATGCTGTCCTCTGAGCTAGGGGAATTTCAGAAGGGGCTGCTGGTTGCTGATTGCTGCTGCTGCGGTGGCTGCGACTGCAGCTACAGAGGGCTTTGGCTCATACGACCAATCAGTCCTCTCTCCCCACCCCCTCCTCAGCCCAAAGATTTGCAGATCCATTCCCTAACTTTAAACAAAAGTCAGATCTTTCTTTATTAATAGGCACATGGAGAATTTCTAGCTCGGACTTAGGTATGATGATATGGGGGAAAGCAACTAGACCAGCCTCATGCACCCTTGAAGGTTTCGTTTTTAACTACTGCTTCCCTCTATCTACTCATTTCTGCTAGAACTGCTTAAGGTTAAGTGTCCAGGCGAGGAAATAGGTATGGCTCAGCAGCATATTCCTTCTATCAAGGAATCCATTAACTTAGGCAACATGACAATCCCAGTCCCTTAGCTGCAGGGCAACCACTGGGTTCATCTTTGGGAGAAAGCAAGCCCCAAAGCAAGGAAAGATCTCAATTCTGGGAAAGGAACAGCGCCCCCCTTCCCGGCCCCCTTTGGGCTTCTTAAATGTATATTGCTGTTCGACTGGGGGGCGGGAGAAAGATGTATTTCACTAACCTACATCATTGGCCATTTCAACGCCAACTATAAGGAAGTTAAACCTTACCTTAAAAGAATAGGATCGTCTTATCTTAAAAAAAAAATTCTCCTCCCCCATTCCCCTTCCCCGCCCCCTGTCAATTTATTTTTAACCAGGATAATGCTTTTGCTTAAGGAAAATAAAAGAGAAAAAAAGAGAGAGAAAAGAGAAGACTCAGGGTTAGAGCTTCTAGGAACGACAAGATGATGGCCACACGCTGCGATGAGTGGCAGAGTCCTAGCGATCCCAGCAGAGGGAACGAATGGGCTCCCTGCGCCTTCATTTTCCCAAGAAAACACAGACACACACACACACACACACGGGAGCGCAACTCTCCCACATACCCCGAGCTTGGGTGCTCAGGGTGGATGACTAGTACTACCTTTAAGCAAAGACTCAATGGGTAAGGAGGGAAAAAGGCTCAGATGTAAGACTAGAATCCCCCCTCTTCCTATAAGCTTAAAAAAAAATAAAAACATAGCAAGGTTTTCCTCCCTCCTCCCTCTCCCCCCCCTCGCCATACTTCCACCCCAATCTTGCCGAGCTCCCAGTCCAACAAGGTCCTAAATCTGAGATTCTGTTCCATTGACATCCAAATTTAGGCTACTAGGGGCGCTCGTCTGCATTCCCAACGCATCCCTCCCTGCGGCGCAGTTCCAGGCTGCCGAGAAGTATGGTACCTTTCCTCTAACATACAAACTACATGACGGCTGTATGATAGCCGACTCCCCAGAGCCCAGCTGAACTCTATAGAGAGGCGCTGAACCTGCAGGAAGGGAAGAGATGAAGCAGAGAAGAGCGAGCTTGCAAGCTGAGACACTTTAAGTATTTGCAAATCAACATAAGTCATAATTTAAATTAAAAACAAAACGCAGAATCAACCGGAAGGGAGGGTGGGAAATACCGGGAGCAGAAGTTGCCGAGCCGAAATACAGGACCTTCAAAGGCTCCTCCTTTAAGAAGATTAAATATTTCTACACTTTTCGCTGCTCGCGGGAGCACATCCTCTTGGCCAGGGAGAAGCCAGCCATGCTGAGGCTACATGCTGCGGCTGTCTTTAAAGGCATGCAAAGCGAAAAGGAGCCCGTCCACCTTAAAAAAAAAAAAAAATTCCTCGGCCGCCTTAAACAGCACCTCTATTTCTGTCCCTTGCCTCCACATGGACGCCCGGGAGTCCCGAGCATTCTGCGCCCAGGAGCTGGCTAAGTGGCAGCCAGACTCGGCGCCTATAGCTCTGGTCCATCACCCTTTCCCCCATTGACCTCAAGCCAAGGACAGGCGTGGTAGCGGGGGTCTCTCTGGCTCAGCTCGTGTCCCAGCCTAGCCAGCCCTGGACTATAACTAGCATGGGGGTCAGAAATGCCTCACCTGAGTTCAGAAGGCTCCTTCTTTCTCCCTCGCCTCCTGGAGTCTGCTTCCTCCCACTAAATTCAACCTTCCTCAATGGAAAAAGTAGCGTAGGGTAGAGAGGTGGGTCTGCTCAAAGGTCCTTGGGAAGCAGATCTCTTTCTCTTTTTGTACTTTCCCGGTTTCGACCTCCGAGTATTCTGCTAGGATGGACTTGCGGCAGGCTCTGGAAGGGAGCCGAGGAGACTAGGAGCTTCCGCAGCCCGGCGGCGGCACCGGCGGCGGCGGCGGCAGCGGCACCTCTTAGCGCCCACCTGCAGCGCGCACAGTTCTAGGAGGGTCTGACAGCCCGCGCGGCTCAGCCTCGGCTCTGGTGGCTCCGCCCCCGTCTCACCAACAGGGCCTCCTAGTTGGCTGTCCCCATCATTCCGGGCGTTCCCTCATCTGGGGGCCTCCCCTTCCCTCTCTTCTGCTTCTCCCTACCTCTGTGCAGTGCACAGCAGAAGTGCTGTTTTTTCTCACTGCCTCGCCAGGGTTTAAATCAGGCGGGATCTCAGAGCTGGCACATTTGAGAGGAAAGAGAGAATCCAGCTCCCTCTGCATTTTTTTTTTTGCAGGGGTTAAGGTAGTGTAGGGGGTTGGGGGTGGGGGCGAAAGGGGTGGAGAAGGAGGGAAATGCACAGAAAAGATACCCTAAGATTTTGTAAAGTGCCTGCAACCCCTTAAAAGAGTGTCACAGCAGCCAAGATTTGGATGTACTGCTATGCATGCAATTTTTTATGTCCATTTTAAAAGAAGGCAGGAGAAAGATGACAGGGAGAGAAAAGAGAAGGGAGGAAGGAAGCAACAGCAGCTTCCCCAGTTTACAAGTCATATCTTTGTTGGGTTAAAATACAGTTTTAAGAAGGGGTGCGGTGACGGGGGATGCGGGGGAAGAAGTTCTAAGCGCGATTTGTGGGAACCGCATTGTATGTGGAATGAACAGAACTGGACTTGAATTCTGGCTGGGTTTCTTATTTAGCTGTGACCTTGGGCTAATCATTTAACCTTTCTCGGCCTAAGTTTCCTTAGATCATTTAAGTTTAAGCTGAAAGGAACCTTAAGGATTCCGCTGTTCACTCAATTTACAGACCAGGAAACTGAGGCCTTTGGGGAAACCTTTTCCCGATGCAACTCTAATTCTTTTAAGAGCCGCATTAAACTTCACAACAAGGAAAGGAAGGCAATTTTCACCATTCACTCCCTCATTCAAGGTCATGAAGGTAGTGAGTGGAAGAAGTAGAATTCAGGGATGAGAAGACTGAGGCCAAACTTTCCACTATCCCCATGCTGCCAGCTCACTTCCTGTGTACAAGGAGGAAGCCATACAAAAGCATTGCCAAGGGCCCTTCCAACTCTCAATTCTATGATCCCTTTATCTTTTCCCAGGGCAGCATTATTGCTTTAGGGAAGCATCAGGTATCAGCATTCAGTTAAAAGGTGCTTAGCATTGCACTTAAAATCGCTACTGGCAGTAGGACGACGAGCTGAGCCTCATTTATAGTTAGCTTCAGAGCTGAAGACCCGTAATAAGGGGAAAACAAGTACTCTAGGCTAGCTAGAGCTTTTTAAATAACACCCATAGCACCTACGTGCACATTGGACATACACACGTATGTCTTAGTACAAACTCTTGTACCAAATCTTTGTACCAAAAACCCAGTACGTGGAAGCATGGAGTTCCTGCCAAGACTGGAAAGCAAGCCAGTTTAATTGAGAGGAAATGCTTGCAAAATGAAGGGGCCATCATCAGGGAAGATGGGCCCAGAGCAGCTCTCTAGGGTCTCAGATGAAATAGGACATTATCTTCCTAAATCAATAAAGTGTGGGAAGCCTTTGGTTTCTTTGTTTGTTTTTTATAGGCCTTTTATCTAGGTTTAGGAGGGACCTGAAGTGAGGGAAGGAAGGGAGCAAGGAACCTGGCCCTGGAGACTGGTGCTGATTCATGTTGCTGGGGGAAGGGAAGACCCCTGAGAAATAGGGGGACTACCTGATATTAAAACTTCCTACTGGAGGGAAAAGGGGCTTTCCACAGTTAGTATTGGTCTTATTCTAGCAGGATGATTCAGCTTCCTTGTCAGGAGATTTTGAGTATCCCAGTAGTGTTTTTTACAGAGTGGGGAGGCTACTGGAATCATTACAATATACATATGTATGCACGAATGTATGTATGTATTTATACCTATATACGATCCTTATCAGCTTAAGCAAACCAAGAGACATTTACTAGTGATTTCCCAAACACCCCCACTAAACCTCCCCAATTAAAACATTTGGGAAGAAAGTTTATGGATTTCCTATTCCACTGATTTAAAACATTCGATATCCTTTTTCCCACAGTAATTTTGATGAGCTCTCTTGCTGAGGGTTTCTGCTAAACTGAAGGGGAAAAAAAAAGGAAATGCTTTGGGAAGTCACTTGAATTCCCAGAAACTTCCCAGTTTCAGGTGTTCTGAAGTGAAATAAGAGCCATTTCCAGGCATCTCTTAGTTTATTAACATGATAAAAATCAACTGTGCAGCCAAGCATGTTTTATAGGCCATTATGGAAGTGCCCACAATTTGAGCCTGCAGGTATAGCATATGTAAGTGAGCTAGAAACATCATTAACATCACTAAGAATGACTAGGCAGTATGTTAAGCAAGCTCAAGCCAGACTCCATGTCCCAGCATCCTCCTAGCTTCTATATAGAGAAGGCAGGAAACAGGCAGTTTCTAACAGTCTGGCACAGAAGTGAGGAAGGCTGTAAGCTTAAAAGGGAATGAGTTGTATGCACTTCAGATACAAATCAGGTGCAGTTGGCATATGGCATACCTTTGTAGCTGTTGAGTAACTTGGAATAGCGCTTTATGGTCACAGTTCTTAGCATTTTTAGCCAATTGAGAAGAGCAGGTGGCCTCCTTTGACAAAGGGTACTTCTTCACTAGTTGTTTCCTGTACCTGTGAAATCACAGGTCTGGTCCCATTCCCCTCCCCTCCCCTGCCCCCACTGCTTTAGTTTGCGTTGATTTTTAAAAATTCTTTTTGTAAGATAGTAGCCACTCCTTTTCTGTGGCCAATAGCTTCCTTCTCCTTTCTGCCTATGGATCCTTCCTCATCTTTCTTCTTGAAACATTTAAGCAAGGGGCAGCTAGGTGGTGCAGTGAATAGAGCACTAGCTCTAGAGTCAGGAGGACCTGAGTTCAAATCCATCCTCAGACACTTAACACTTACTAGCCATGCAACCTTGGGAAAGTCACTTAACCCCAATTACCCTGCCCTCCCCCCTCCAAAAAAGCAAAAAAAAAAAAAGAAAGAAAGAAAAAGAAACATTAAAGCAAATTAATCTCCTTTAAGTCCTCTACATTCCAAACTGACCTACTCCATGTTCTCTGTATACCTCTCACCCCCCTTGACTTTGTATAAACTGTGCTCCCTGCCTGAAATGCTCTCTTTCTTCAGCCCTGCTTCAGAGCATCCCTAGATACCTCCTTTAATCTCAGCTCAAGTGCTATCTCCTACAGGAGTTCATCCCAACATCCACCACCACACCAATCCCAATTACTGGTCTCCCAGTAGAAATTATTTTGTATTAATCAATGGGCCTTGAGGGTCCTGCATAATAAGCACCATTGTAGCAAATACTAGAGATTTTAAAGCAAAATGGAAACAGTCCTTCCTCTTGAGGAGCTTACATTCTAGCTAGGGAGATTGGTTGGTTGTTGTCCTTCTTTCTTGAAGATCAAAATGACATCACCGTGTTAGAGTCAAGTTACAGTGAGCTCCCCTATGGCTGATCAGACCAATACAGACTCAGAAGGCTCTACCACAGATTGGGCAAAAATAGTTCACCTGCACATTTGGCATGGAAGTGCCTCTAAAATCTGCTCATCTCACATTTCTTTGGAGCTGCTGCAATTCTGCTTTGCTCATACAGCACAGAGCCATCTTTGATGTGGGCACATGATGCCAGGCAGTCTTTTGCCAGCATCTCCCAAGCCATGCAATTAATGCCAAAGTTCTTCAGAGAGACAACATATGCATAGAGAGATAACACACACATAGATAGGTATATTCAAGATTCCAAGGAAACCATAGAGAGGAAAGCACTTAGGGACAGCTAGGTGGTGCAGTGGATAGTGTTAGATTTGGAGGAAGACGAGCATGCAAATCTTGTGGCAGACAATTACTAGCACGTGGCCCTGAGCAAGTCATCTAACCTCCAACTCGGAGCTTCCTCATCTGTAAAATGGTAGTAACACAGGTTGTTGTGAGGATTAAATGAAACAATATTTGTAAAGCACTTTGCAAACCTGAGGGCAAATTATCACAGGGCCATTATGTGGAGTATGGATTGGAGTAGGGAGAGGCAAAGCAGAGAGACCATGTAGAAGGTTGTTATAAGCCTTTGTTACACCTCTCTTGTTGAGAGGCAATGAAGGCCTGAACTGGCATCAGAACTACTTGCTCACTATTTTGTATTTAATTTTCTGTGTATATATTGTTTTCTCAAATAGAATGTAGGTTTATGACATCAGTGACGATGTCATTCATGTCTCTATATTCCCAGGGCCTAGCATGGAGCCTGGAACATAACATGTATCCAATAAATGTTTGTTGAATGAATGAAACAAGGAAAGAAGAGTTATGCAACATAACAATCCAATTCAAGAGGATTAAGGGGAAAATGCTTGTGTCCTATTGACCAAATGCTCATCTACTCCATTAAGTGTGCTTTAACCCTGAAAGGGTAAAATACTGAACAGGACTGAGGTGCACAGCAGCCAGAGCTCACTGTTAGGTAACTACAAATAATTGGAGAGGAAGTGGGCAGAAATAAATCCATGATTTATAGATAATAATAGCATTAATAGGGAACCTACTATTAAGGGAACCTACTATTAATAGGGAACCTATTAAGAAAAGAGTTGTTGGTATGTTCACTGACAGCTGGGGGGCAGGGGGGGGGGGATGGGGTGGGGTCGGTGCAGTAAACAAGGAGAGGAAAGGCAACCAGCATTTATTTAGTGTTTGTGAGTGCTGAGTGCTGTGCTTTAGTACAATGAGCAGAGTAATAGGAAGTTCTACAGGGAAGGAGGAGAGTGTTGAAAAAGAAAATCCATTAGGAGTCTAACTGGGAGTTAAAGGCAGTCAATATAATTTAATGAATGGTCTCTGTGTTCAACACACTGTGCAATACTAAAAACAATATATTAAAGAGGTAGAAGGGGCAGTTAGGTGGCACAGTGTAGGGCTTGGAATCAAAAAGACTCATCTTCTTGAATTCAAATCTAGCCTCACACACTTATTACCAGGGTAAATCACTTAAACCTGTTTGCTTCAGTTTCCTCATCTGTAAAATGAGCCAGAAAAGGACATGGCAAACCACACTGATATCTCTGCCAAGAAAACCTCAAAATAAGATCATGGAGAGTTAGATGTGACTGAGCAATAAAAAACAGGTAGAAGACTTATCGTTATGGTGGTTACATTCTAATAGAGCAGCGGTTCTCAACCTGTGGGTTATGTTCAATTTGTAACAATGAAAATACATCCTGCATATCAGATATTTACATTACGATTCATAACAGTAGCAAAATTACAGTTATGAAGTAGCAACGAAAATAATTTTATGGTTGGGGGTCACCACAACATGAGGAACTGTATTAAAGAGTCACAGCATTAGGAAGGTTGAGAACCACTGTAACAGAGGAACACAGGACCAGTGTAAAAATATGTATGGGATATAAATGAGAGAAATACTTCTGGATTTACAAGACTAACTGTACCAGTATCTACATGATACAGGTTTTGTTAAGATGACTGGAAGTAGTAGAACTAGCAGGGGTTAGGCTGCAAGATTGACAAGGGGACAAGAATCCTACCTTTGCACCAAAATAGTGCAGTTTAGGAAAGTAGTGGAACATTAAAGGAGAAAATAAAAAAAAAAAAAGAACTTTTGTGTTGGGTAGGTTTGAAGCACTACAGCTAAGCTGGAAATGAGAGTTTGCTGTAGGCTTCAGACTGACAATTTATTATGCTATATGACTGAATCACATGTCACCATGTTGACTAGGTCACTGACAACGAAGCTATAAAGGCATTAAAATCAGCAACTATAAAAAGATTCTAAACATGTTCTTTTGAATAAGGTATTCTGCCAAGAAACACTAAGAGACATTTCCTGCCATGGAAATGGGAACCCCTGGAGGCAAGAAGCACTAAGCTCTCTTAGGATTTTGATTTTGCTACATTTTTAGGTGGCCACTCAAGTAACAAAGGAGATCAGTTCCTTTCTTCTATTTCTGAAGCCCTACTTATGTTAGAAATCAGTCTTTTTGTAGCACCTTAAACTTTTGCTACATTACAATGCAGATGCTACATACAATCCATTTATCCTAAGGATAAATTGTATGCATGCAAATTCACATGCGTACATGCATGCATATACATGACAAATATATGTATACATATATAAATCCCTTTCAAGAGATACCACTTGAGAAGAGGGGCTGTGTGTGTGTGTGTGTGTGTGTGTGTGTGGGTGTGGCAGTGTTTTTGGAGCAGGCTTAGTTAACCTGACATGGAGGCAACCTGATGAGGGGTAGTTTAAACACCCCTAGATCGCCTAAATTCAAGGCAATCTACTACTATAGTCTCCATTGGCTACATAACCAGTTGCTTGCTTTCTGCTGGGCTTTCTGACTTTGAGGTCCTGTTGCACCCATATGGTAAAGATGATAATTCACCCAGACTGTAGGTGTCATGAACTGAACCAGTGAGAGGGAACCGACCCCTTTCCCTCGGTCCTTCTTTAACCTTAGCTAAGAAGAGGGCCTGGGGTGTTTGTGTTTGTTTTGGGTCTGTGTTGTTTGTCTTTCTCAGTTTCAGGTGCAAGGTGGTGATCTTGGAGCCTGGACTGCGGGTAGGATGGGCACAGCCAGCCCAGTAGGGAAACCCAAAGAAGCCAGGGTGACTGGGACATGAGGAAGGGTTGAACCTAATTCCCTCCCCCTCCCCAGAGACTGAGGTGATTCAAGGAGGGAGCAGATTATGCCTCCTGTATGTTGGGGGAGAAAAATTTGTATATTCATGATTATACTTTTTGAATACCTGTTTCTTTTGTAAAAGCTAATTCAATTGGTAGTTGCTAAATGGAACAGATATAGGGGACTTCCCTTATGCTTCAGGAAGCAGTGTCAGTAGAAGCTAGAATCTTTTCAGGGGATAAGGTAAAAATGTAACATACTTAGCTTTCCAGGTGGTAGGGGCCAGGGTGGGCAGTGTTACACACACACAAATACACACATGTACACACACACTCATGCATGCATGCACACACTTACCTTAGCTGATATAAAAAAAAGGAACAGAAGAAGGAACATTACCCAGGTAATGAGGGGGGAAGGCAAGGCAATTGGGGTTAAATGACTTGCCCAACACACAACTAATTAAGTGTCAAGTGTCTGAGGTCGGATTTGAACTCAGGTCCTGCTGCTTGATTCTCTGTGCCACCTAGCTGTCCCTCCTTCCTTTCTCATTGGTTCAGCTCATAATGTCCACACTATGAGTGAACTATGATCTTTTATAGGTATACCTTGGAGATATTGTAGTTTTGGTTCCAAACCTCTGCAATAAAACAAATATCACAATAAAATGAGTCATAGGAATTTTTTGGTTTCCCTGTGTATGTAAGACTTATATTTATACTAAGTGTGCAATAGGATTATATCTATATGAAACAATGTACACACCTTAATTAAAAATACTTTTTTAGCTTAAAAAAATGCTGAGAACCATCTAAGCCTTCAGCAAATCATAATCTTTTTGCTGGTGGAGGCTCTTGACTCCATGTTGATGACTGCTGACTGATTTAGGGTGATAGTTGCTGATCACTGGGGAGAACGTACTTTTTAAGTTGGACTCATTCTTTCCAGAATGCTTGTGTGTACAAAAACAGAGTATGCTTATGTTATGGAGGAGTGGAGAGGGAGAAGGGGAGGTATTGTGCCAACTGCTTTTACTATGCCACATTAGTAAATACCTTTTCTAAAAATCTAGGCTAAGTTGGTTGATAATTAAAGGGGAGCACAATGGATGGGAGCTCCTGAGTGACATTAGAAACCCAGGCCCCTCAGGGTTTCTTTAGAACCCCAAAGGGAGAATTAGTCAGTCACCCTATGGGGATACAGCTTACAAATATGAGTGGGAATTGGAAAAATAGCTTTGGAAGGAATGTGACATATACATAATCATATACAGAGTAAATGTATTCACAATAAATGCAAAATAAATATGAAGTAGTTAAACTTAAGGTAGCTAATTAGGGAGGACACTATCACTTGGGCGGGGATCAAGAAAAGCATTGAGTGGAAGGTAGTACTTGGGTTGCATCTTGAAAGAAGTGAGGGATTCTGGTAAGTGGCACAGTCAGTGCAAAGGCACCAAGATGGTAGTTAGAGCACCAAGTACAGTTGGAGACAAGTACAGTTTGGCTAGACCAGAGGTGGAGAAATCTGTGTCCTCAAGGCCACGTGTGGTCCTCCAGGTCCTCAAGTGCTTTCTGCTGGGCTTTCTGACTTAAGGACAGCCCTTCGACTGAATTCAAACTTCATAGAACAAATCCCTTTAATAAAAGGATTTCTTTTGTGAAATTTGGATTCAGTCAAAGGGCTGTCCTTAAGGACCTAGAGGACCACATGTGGTCTGGAGACTGTAAGTTCCCCACCCCTGGACTGGACCATAGAATGTAGTCAGGGGAGTATTATGAAATGGGCCTGGAAAGACAAGTTGGAGCCAAATTTTGAAAGACTTTAAAGGACTAACAGAAGAGCTTATAGTTTATCCTAGAGTTAATAAGGACCACTGGATTTTATTGACAGGTTACTGATATGATCAGATCTATGCTTAAGGAAAATCACTATGGCAGCTATGTAAAAGATGAATTAGAGAAGTGAAAGACAAGACAGAGAAACCAAGGAGAAGGTTACTACAATGATCCAGGTGATAAGTAATGAAGAGCTGAACTAAGATGGTAACTATAAAAGTAGAGAAAAGAGGCTAAAATGCACAGATGTTGTGAACAAAGAGCAGGATTTGGGACCTGATTTGGTATGCTTAGGCATACATAACACATAAATTCATCTTAGTAATTACAAAAAATGAATGACTTTTAGTTGCTATAAACTTACAAATGGTACCTATTCCAAAGATTCTGAGCACAGTGGTATGAATAAAAGATGGAGATGTGGTTGAAATTTTAGCTCTCCTAGCTTATAGAGGTGTTTAACATGATTGAGGAAGGCATTTCTTTAAATTATCTTATTGGCAGTTAACTTTGAAAACGAAGGTAAGATTCTGCAAAAGTTGTGATGTAATTTATGTGCAAAGTTCTTTTAAAAAGAAATCCCTTCTGCATTGTCTCTGAGGAACCATCAGCACTAACACAATAGCTGGCAAAACTCATCGCTGGCATCATATGCCCATTGATGCGCAACATGGAGTCTTGCTACTAAAGCATAAATCCTTTCTTGTGACATTGGAATTCTGCTTCTTGAAATGCAAAAAGTCAAATAAAGTTTTGACTTCTTGAAATGACTTCTTGGCTAACTGCTTTAATATACCCACGTGAGTTAAAAGCAGTCTTTACCATTAAAAAGTACATGAACCTTTAGAGTTGGTTTGGTTTTTTTTATTCTTATTAAGATATACCTAAACTTGACTTTTCTTCTTGGACTGAGGTCCAAAATTAATTTTTATAAATGTCAAATTCTAAATGAAAATTATCCATGATACTAAGGACTCTTACTCATGCTAAATCACCTTTTTTCTAGCACGAATGTTCAAGAATGATCAAAGATGATCCCGAAAATAATAAATGAGAAGTATTTATTCACACTGAAGATGGTACCAAGTCTCAGTTTAGACTCTATCCTGTGTAGGAAAATAGTAAGTAGCAAAATGTGTAATCGATAATTCAGGGACATAGCTACAGCTCCCCAATCCATTAGAAAGATTTGAGACACCAAGACTTGATCTTATTTGCTTGGCCTACTTAAACTCATAAAAAGCACCATTGGGTAGAAAAACTGATAAGAATTATTTTCCATTCCATTAGTTGCTAAATATTTGAATCCAGGTAAGTTGAATTTCATTATCTGAAACTAGTTTTTGAACCCATCTATATACAGCAAGAAGGGTTCATAATACAATATTTTGTCATTTTGAATGTGGTTGCTTTTGACATCTGTATTACCTCAGGCCAAAGATAATAACTAGTATGAGCTAAAATCTTGTTTTTACCTTTTTTCCATGAAAGTGTACCAAGTTCGTACCAAGTAGAACCACATTATATGCAGGAAAGAACTGAAATAGCTTCAAGCAAAGAGTGATTATTTTCACTAGTATGAGGTTAGTTAATTTGAATTTTCAATATAAGATAGTCCATCTAGATGCTGTCATAAGTGTTCATAGGATTTTGTAAAATTTTGAAAAGAGAGAATAGCAGCTACTAATTAATAAAGTTGGCAATTACTGTCTTTTTCACCTTGGTTTTTTTTTTTTATCATTTGTACATATGAATTTTTTGTTAAAACATGACTAGGCAATCCAACAGTAATAATGATCATAGTGTGGATGGTATTCCTATAGGATCTTCTTTAAAGATATACTTCTCTTGCTTGAAAGAGATAATGTGTTCATCTTATTACACAAATAACAGATTGTTCAAGTTGGAAGGCACTTTAGAGAAACTAAGTCCAAATTCTCCTTTTTACAGAAGAGGAAACTGAGGACTAGAGAAAACTGACCTACTCAAGATGATATATTTATAAGCTGTATATAGCCAGATCTTTTCAAATGCAGATCTTTTGACTGTAAGGCCAATGATCATCTTAATTTGCCAGTTGTGCAATGACCAAATAAAAGCAATGGGAACCCAGTGGGAAAGAAGCACGAACTTAAGATAAGCTTACTATTATTTGTTAAGTTTGTCCAATTGTCTCCCCCTACTAAACTGTAAGCTCTTTGAAATCAGAAACTGTCTTTACTTTTGTATTTGTATACTCAGAGCTTGGCACAGTGCTTAGCATACCATAAGTGTTTAATAAATATTTTTTGATTCATTCATATGTTCTGCTTGTTAATTTTTCCTAGATGTACATCTTGATAGGGAAGAGTTAACTGCATTTGTTGCAGGAGACACTTTAATTCCCTTAGATAATGTTATAGAAAATGATAGAAGATAGAAGGAGGAAGAAAAGGAAGAAATGGTACTGGTAAAAGTACATGAAAACAGGAAAGAATTTTTCTTCCTTTGATCACAGAATCTCAGAGTTGGAAGGGACCTCTGAGATCTAGTTCAACTTATACCTAAACACTATCAATCTCATAAGTGATCGCTGAAAACCGGCTTCTGCTGGAAGATCTCCAGTCATGGGGAATTCACTTCCTACTAAGCCAGCCCATTTTAATTGTTTGTTGTAGTTGAACCATTTCAGTTGTGTCCAACTCTTCATGACCGCATTGAGGGTTTCCTTGGCAAAGATACTGGAGTGATTCGTTGTTTCCTTCTCCAGTTCATGTGGCAGATGGGGAACTAAGGCAAACAGAGTTAAGTGACTTGCACAGGGTCACACAGTTAGTAAGTGTCTGAGGCCAGAATTGAACTCAGGAGCATGAGTCTTCCCGATTCCAAGCCCAGTGCTTTATCCACTGCATCACCTAGCTGCCCATTTCAGTTTTGGACAGCTCTAATTACAAGAATGCCTTCATCAAGCCTTAAAATGCTTCTCTATGAATTCCTCCCATTGTTTTAGTTTTGCGTCCTTATACAGTGAGACCCAGCTAAGGTAGATCATCCTGAGAACATATGCTGAGGAAATTATAAGGATAATTTATGAAATAACACTGCTCTATCAGCATTTCTACAAGAAATATATTCTCTTCATCTGTAACAATGAAGCCCCTATATCTGGATTCTAACATCTCAGTACCAAAGAGATATGTATTTGAGAAAGTGGAAATGGAAATTAAGAAGGTGAAACTCAGAAATGTTGCTGGAAATTATGAAATATATGTGTGCATATATGTACGTATGTATATACATATATAATGTATATACACATATGTATATTATGTGTGTGTGAGAACTGATTATTTTTCTATTATATTAATAATCAATTACTAAATTTGAATTGGGGTTTTTATTTTCTATTTTCTCATTCTGGGATCAGTCTTTATAGATCAGTTAATCAGTCTCTGAAGGACATTGCTGATAGATGAGATTGATCAAATCCTCTGAGTACCTTCTGGGCAGTCTTGGATGAGATCCCACCCAACTAGAAGACCTTACAAACAGAATCTAATCTAGGTGAATTCTTGCCCTTAAGAAGTAAGTCTATGCCTTTGCAGCCCCACCACTGTAGCTTGGGATAACCCAACTTACGAAGGAGAAAATCAGTCAAAGTGGTCTAGTTAGAGTTAGGTTCCTTTGTCCAGATTACTGGAGGAGGCCGAATTCCATGATAAAGTCACATTCTCAGCAGGAAGGGCTGAAGACTTTTAGCCCACCTCCTCATTAATATGTCCACCCTCTCATTAATTCTTTACCAATCAGGGCTGATTTTCACCTTTCCAAAGGTATTTAAGCATTCGATGATCTCTGTGGTTTTGTCTTTGGTTACTGAGAGAAAGCACTGACAACCAACTTATTGATTATCAGCTAGCCTAATTAATGAATGGATTATTAATGACCTAGATACTGTCTTTCAGGCTTTTCATTCTGTGTGTGTGTGTGTGTGTGTGTGTGTGTGTGTGGGTGGGTGAAATTTATGCTGGAACCAACATATTTCAAACAAGGGAAGAGTACCAAAAATTGGAAAATATCAAACAATATATAACATGGATCAAGTAATGAAAGAGACCAAAGGCTTGTAGATGACTCAAAAGTTGCATTCCTGCATCTCACAAATGTTTTCTTTGAGAATACTTTTTTTTTTTTTTTTTTTTTTTTTGCTTTTTGGAGGAGGGAATGCAGGGCAATTGGAGTTAAGTGACTTGCCCAAGGTCGCATGACTAATTTTGTGTTAAGTGTCTGAGGCCAGATTTGAACTCAGGTCCTCCTGACTCCAGGGCTGGTGCTCTACTCACTGCACCACCTAGCTGCCCCTAAAATACTTTTTAAAGGTATTAGAGAAAAACTGACCAAATATCACAAGAAAGCTTCACAATCAACTATCTGCAATCATCGGTGGACCTGAGTTCAAATCCAGACTCAGATATGTACTAGCTGTGTGACCTTGGGAAAGTCACTTAACCTCTATTTGCTTTAGTTTCCTCATTTGTAAAATGGAGATAATAATAGCATCTACTTCCCAGGATTGTTGTAAGGATCAAAATGAGATAATAATTATAAAGCACTTAACATAGTACCTGGCACATAGCAGGTACTGTATAAATACTAGCTCCTTGTCCTCCCATCCTCATCCTCCTCTTCTTCTTCTTAAAAAAATTAATATCAAAAAGGAAGACAGATTAAAGCTGCAAAGACACTATAACACCACAGCAGCTCCAATTTAACCTATTTGAGAAAACTGTCTGTTCAAAAAAGGAGAGTTGAAAGAATGGGGAAAATAAATCCATTTACTGAAACTAACACCATTTGTTGGAGTTTAATCAATGTAAAACAGTGACTACAACAGGAAAGAGGAAAGACCTCAGTATTCACCTAATCTAGTAGACACTCAGTTTTCTTACCAAGTGGAGATACATATTAATCCAAGTGCAGTGATGGTTAGAAATATAAGTTCATTTTCAAAACATTATAGAAGAGTATGGAAGATTATTAGTTTTATAATCTTGTAGGATAACAAAATATCCCAGCTTGATGGGAGACCCATACAAGCCAAGTTATCTACAGAGTTTTGGGAGCTGAAACTGGAAAGAGAACAATAAATTAATATGAAGTGGAAAAGATTCATCAGCTTTTCTAGAGTCATGTGTTCTCATCAGTGGTGACAGTAGATCTTCTGCCTTGACCCACCATTATCTCACTATCCAATGTAAATAAATGGTAGTAGCACTTAATAAGATAAAAATCCCAAGTAGGAAGCTTTCTGATTACTGGTAGACTATTCAATTCAATATTTTAATGGATCTGGGACCTCAGTGTGAGTGTTGCCTAAAACACAGTGGATTACAAATCGTCTATGTCTTCTCATACTGTGAGATTCTAACCATATTCTTTCATTCCTTTTCTATAGATCATAGAATTATTGAACTATTGGGTCATAGAGTTTAAATATTGATATCTCAGATGAGTATTGCTAATGGACAATTATCTGTCCTGAAAACTGAAGAGAAACAACTGACATGAAGGTGATGAAATATTAAAGGTATTCAGGCATTGGGTTTCAAGACATTCTCCACAATAATTGTGAATGCTTTTTTTTAATAAATATGTCTCCATGTTTTTTCTGTAACTTGATTTAGATAATCAGAAGATCATCAAAGTTATCCCTGTGGTTGCATTTATTAAGGAATCTCACGTTAAGAGTATATGCATGTTAAAGAAGCAAGGAAGGAGCAGGCAGCCTTTCATGGATGAATTTCTGAACAGATTTGTTGTTGTTGAGTCATTCAGCTGTGTCTGACTCTTTGTGACCCCATGGGGTTTTCTTGGCAAAGATTGTGGTGTGTTTTGTGATTTCCTTCTCCAGTGTGCCATCCATTTTACAGATGAGGAACTGAAGCAAATAAAGGCTAAATGATTTGCCCAGACTCACATACTAGTAAGTGTCTGAGGCTAGATTTGAACTTAGATATTCCCAGCTCTCAGCCCAGAGCTCTATATACTATACCACCTAGCTGCCCATCTGAGCAGACTATTTATTACTCATTGATTAGAAAAAGCACTTGAAATGTCACTAAGAAAACCTGGAAAGACCTATGTGAATTGATGCAAAGTGAAGTGAGTAGAACCAGGAGAACGTTGTACACAGTAATGGCAACATTGTGCAATGATCAACAATGATAGACTTAGCTCTTCTCAACAATACAATGATCCAAGACAATTCCAAAAGACTCATGATAGAAAATGCTTTCCACATCCAGAGAAAGAAATGACAGCATCTGAATGCAAATCAAAGGATACTATTTTCATTTTATTTATTTTTTCATAGTTTTTCTTTTGTTCTGTTTCTTCTTATACAACATGACTAATATGGAAATAAGTTTTATATGATTGAACTATATAACCTATATCAAATTGCTTACAATCTTAAGGAAAAGAGAGGGCGAGGAAAAAATTTGAAACTCATTGTTTTATTAAAAAATCCATGTTAAAAATTGTCTTTACATGTAATTGGAAAAAAAAAATAAGGTACTATTGAAAAGAAATGTCTTCTAAGCCACCTACCTTAATTTTCTGTCAAGGTCATAAAGCAGTTGACTCAACTGAGCAAATCATAGGCTTAAAGATCCTCCTTCAATAAAGTTCCTCTTTTCTAAATGAGATCACATGAGATTCTGTGATAAAGACAACCACAGAGATAACTTTTATGATCTTTTGAATATGTCTATGAAGTTAGGTGCAAAACATGGAAATGTATACTTATAAAAAGGGTTCTCATCATTTCACACCTGGGGTACCTTCTTGCCCACATATTTTTCAGCTTCTTTTTATGTATCTCCTACTAGACAGTAAACTCCTTGAGGGCAGGTTTAAAAAGACTTTGGCGGCAAGGAATAACTTGGAATCACTGACGGGTACATTTGATTTCCTTAATGCCATTTGATCTATATTTCTCTTCAGTTTTCAGCACAGATAATTGTCCATTAACAATACTCATCTGAGATATCAATATTTAAACTCTATGACCCAATGGTTCAATAATTCTATGATCTATAGAAAAGGAATGGAAGAATATGGCTGAATAAGTTGTGGTGTAGGATTGTGATGGCATACTATTGTGCTATAAGAAATAATAAGCAGGATGGTTTCAGAAAAGCTTGAGAAGATTTATACAAACTCTTGCAGATTGAAGTGAGCAGAACCAGGACAACACTGTTCACAGCAACAGTCATATTGTAAGGATGATCAGCTGTGGAAAACTTAGATTCTTTGATCAAGACAACAATCCAAGACAATTTCAAAAGACTTATGATGAAAAATTTTATCTATCTCCAGGGAGAGAACTGAAGAACTCAGAATGCAGATTGAAGCATACTTTTTTTTTTGCTTTCTTTAGTTTTTATTGTTTTATTTTTTTTGTGTTTTCTTTTGCAACATGGCTAATATGGAAAAATGTTTTGCTTTAACTTCACATGTAAAATTGATATCAAATTGCTTGCCTTCTGAAGAAGGGGAGAAGAACAAGAAGGGCAAGAAAATTTGGAACTCAGAATTTCATAAAATAATTGCTAAAAAATTTTGCATATAATTAAGAAATAATTAACAAAAGAATTTAAAAATAAAATTAAAAAAGAGATTAAGTTAAAAAGAAAGACTTTGGCTAACAGCAGAGTTTCCAGGATCAGTTCCAAGAAGGATCTGATGTCTGAGGAGAAAATGCAGTGGTCAGCAAGGTTTATGGCTAGTGGCAGAATCCTTTTACTACTTAATGCTTTATCATTGCCACATCTTGGGTCAAAAAGAAACACTGAGTTTATTTTTTGAATAAGTGTCCCCAAAAGACAGTCTTTCCAAATAACATATACTACACAGGGTCAAGGGGCTTCTATCTTTCTGGAAAATTCTTTCCTGCTTTTAATTAGATCCTATAATATACAAACAGTGGCATTCTCCTGGCTAGCTTACAATTTATGCAAGATCACAGCCTCCAAATCAAGAACAAATTCATTACAAGCCAACCACCCAGGTACTTACACTCAAAATATATGCCAATCGATTAACTGTTGCAAATACTTTTTGACCCATTCTCCCTTGCCTTCTTCTGCATTTCTTGGGACTGAATTAGGTAAACTCAAAGGATTGAATATAGTGTCTTCTTTTTGGAAAAGGAAAGAAAGTACTTAAAAGCTACTCCTGATTAGCAAGAGAAAGAAAGATGTGGCACCCTTCTTTCACTACAATAAAGGCATCATTATTTGTTAGATCCTTTTCTCTATCTCTCTATTGCTATCTCTGTCTCTCCGTTTCTCTTTCTCCCCTCTACTGTCATATAGACCTGTGATTTCATTGGTCTAGGAACTCACCATGATAAATCCCCTTCAATCCAAATCAGTAATTTGTACAACTACAACTTAGAGAGTTAACTAACCACTGAAATGTTAAATGACTTACCAGGATCACATAGCAAGTATGTATCAGAGTCTGGATTTGAACACCAGTTTTCCTGACTGTGGCCAATCTTCTATCCAGTATGCACATTACTAAGCTTGGTTAAGAGAATTAATTACTCAGGAAGAAATAGAGAAGCAGTATTACGAGGTGGGTAGATGGCCAGTCCTGAAGTCATGAAATCTGTACTTTAGAACTACCTTTAACACATGCTAGCTAGGTGATCGTGTTTTCATGAAGCTTCCAGTCTAGGAAAAATGGACTGTCATATTTTGGATTTACGATTTCTCTCATGAATTTTATAATAGGAATAGAGCATCACTTTATTATCAATTCATTGCATCATAGTATAATATTGTTACCTTTTCCTTGAGATTTAGTCTTCTCATTGAACATCAAGGGAAAAATAGCCTCTACTTTATAGCTATCAGAGTTCTTTATTCATGTTCCTTTCCAGCTAATATAGTTGTGTGTTTTTTTATTTTAAAGACTTTTGAATATAAAATTAAGCCTTAATTTAATGAAACAAACCCATCACATTTTTCAGTCAGAGGCTTACGATATAATTGTTTTCCTGGGTCAATGGCTGGATTAACTTTCAATAGTTTAAATTTAGTCTTTTAATTCTATTTTCTATTAAAGGCCATAGCATTTCCTTCTTGGTGCTACAGTTTTTGATTTTAAGTGTGTCAATATCACCTAAATACAATCCCCATGACATTATTATTGACTTTTGCTTTTTTTTTTTTTTTCTATTTCTATGGTCTGGAGAATAGACTCTAATTTATTTCCCTTTAATTTTAATGGGACCTCATGGTGTCTTAGTTTCTTGGTGAAAGACTTTTTTGGTTTTGGAGACAATTGGAGTTAAGTGACTTGCCCATAGCCACATAGCTAGTAAGTGTCTGAGGGTGGATTTGAACTCAGGTCCTCCTGATGCCAGGGCTGGTGCTCTATGCACTGCACCACCTAGCTGCCCTCAGTGAAAGATTTAAGAGTCAAGTTTTGCACTCTCTTCTGGTTAATGCAATTTAAACTTGGTATTAGAGTCAGGTTTCAAGTCTCAGCTTTGACAACTTACTAGCTACATTGGCCAGGAGCTGAGATACTCACTTAATTATCTCTGAGCCTCAGTTTCCTCACTTTGGATTATATTGCTGGAAAGGACATTAGACATTAGCTAGTCTAAGCCTCTCATTTTACAAATAGAGAAATTAAAGTCTGGTGTTACCTGCCTTAAATGGTTATTTCTTTTTTTAAATTCTTTTTTAAAAATATTATTTATTTACTTTTAGTTTACAACATTCAGTTCCACAATACCTTGAGTTTCAAATTCTAAAATGGTTATTTCAAGGAAAACACTCAATAAGCTTTTAAATGGGGACTATCATAACGTAACTATTTTTATAACCAAGAACTGGTATTGCTCTCTGTGGTTAGATTCAGCCTACCAGAGATTAGAGATTGATTTAGACAACATTTAGACTAACCAGGTTGAGGTTGCCCTCAGCAACCTTTACTGAAACTAGATCAATCATCAGTATCATAATGGCCCGTAGGAAGGTATTTCTTTTCTTTGTGAACATCCTTTCCTTGAAACAATAATTTAGGAGAATTTGACCATAGTCTAGGATTGTTGTTGTTTGTCCTTTGTTCTTGAAGAGGACCATGATGTCAAGGAAGTGACATCTTGATTTGCAAGTGAATTGGATTTGAGGTCATAAGGCAGGACTGTGCAAAGTCACCAGCCTCACTTTCTCCTCTGGGGCCATCTGTGTCCAGGGGCCAGATATAGATCAGAACGACCGGAGATGACCCTGGATGCAGTGGGAGACCTTGGTCTTTTTAAGCTAAGGTCTTTAACAGATCTCAATCTGACTGAGGCAATGCCCATTCAGTGATTAAGGCTAAGTAAGAAATGAGGGGGAGAATGGCCTTTATTCCAGCTCTTATGGAAATGTGACTTGGAAACCCTCACTGCAGATTCTGCAGCCTCTGTCTCCCCAGAAAAGAAAGTTCTTGCTGCTGAGGTCTTTAGCACTGTCAAATGTTCAACATCACAAATAGAAATGGTTTTGTCAATGGAAATAACATTAAAGATGCATTACCATCTGCTTTGCCATTGAGACTCAAGGGTCACAGGGCCTCTCTCTCTGACTCACAGCCAAAGTCTAATATCTGAGTTATTCTCCCCCTACCCTGACCTCATCACAAAGTGAACTTCCCAAGAATAGAGACTGTGTTGCTTTTCTACAGGGTGTCCCTAAAGTCTGGACACATCGGAAATCTCATTAATTATGCATATTTTAAAGAAATGAAGTGAACGAAATTTTCAACATTTTATTTAATTAGCATAAATTTTAGCCGTGATAATTTCATGTGGAATAAAAGCTTTCATTAGCTATTGGGGACTATTTTCCATATTAATGAGATTAATTTAATTTAATTAATGAGATTTCCTATGTGTCTCCTATGTCTTCCTATGAAATCTCATTTATGCTAATTAAATAACATGTTGTTGAAAATTCCATTCATTTCTTGAAAATATGCATAATTAATGAGATTTCTTATGTGTCCAGACTTTAGGGACACCATGTATTTATATTACTAATATTTAACGCTGCTTTGCAAATACTACGTGAATAATAAACATTTTTTCTTTCATTCATTCATTTGTTCACCCATATGGTTAGTCAGGAGAACCTGAAACTGCTAAAGTATCTTAAATTTTTCATTTTAAGCATGGTGCTTTTGAACGATCATCTATATTCATTTTCCAAGTTCAGTTTTCATTTGATATAGATTATACTTAGAAGCATAGAGCTAGTCAGAAGGCTGATTTTATTAATATTAAATTTCTCCTGTACTCCAATGCTGCAATGAATCTTTGACCTCACTTATGTGGCTATTCCCTCCAACACTGCTGATAGTATCACATCCATGCTTTCTTACATGCCACAAAGACTTTTTTTTCCATTCCTCATTGGGCTGTTCGGGTGACCCTGAGCTCTCAAAGGTAAATGCCAACAGAGATTGCACTCTGCAATGCACTGTGTCTGTCTTTGATCAGACAGTAAATACACATTTATTAAATACTTACTGTATTCCTGGATCTCTGCTAAGCACTGGGGATAGTAAGAGAGGCAAAGACAGTCCCTGCCCGGAAGAAACTCATAATCTTAAGAGGGAGACAGTACATAAAAAGACACTGAAAGAGGTAAAGGGGATGATGGAGTCCAGAGAAGGGAAGTCAGGTGGCAGATTATGAGATGGCTGCCCTGGGGTGTTGTGTTGTTGTTGTTGTTGTTCAGTTGTGCCTAATTCTTCATGATCCCAATCCGTGGAGTTTTCTTGGCAAAAATACTGGAGTCGTTTGTTATTTCCTTCTCTAGTGTGTCCCCATTTTACAGACGAGAAATTGAGGCAAATAGGGCTTAAGTAACTTGCCCAGGGTCACACAGCTAACAAGTATCAGAGGCCAAATTTGAATTCAGATCTTCCTGACTCTAAGCTCAGTGTTGGTGCTCTATCCACTGGGCCACCTACCTGCCCCTGGATGCCCTGGATGCCCTCCTTAAGTAGGGGAATCTAGGAGAAGCTCTTGGCTGTCCACCTACAACCTCTCCAGTCAGAGGGAGGGAAAGGCTCAGTGGCAGAAGGCACTGAAGAGATGTGAGTTTCAGGGTTAATGTGATCTTGCAGGCTGATAGCATTTCAATGAAGTCCACAGATGAGAAATATATAACCAGATGAGAAATTATGAGATGGCTGTGCGGGGTACCTTCCTTAAATGATAGATGCTAGTATAACCCCCAATTTACAGTTGAGGAAACTGAGGCAGAAGTAAAGTATCTTGCCCAGAGTCACACAGCTAATAAATATCTGAGACTGGATTTGAATTTAGGTCTTCTTGATTTTAGCTCCAGTGCACTATCTATTGTGCCACTGAGTTGCCTGGTGCCTTCTGCTAATGAGCCTGTTTGATCTAACGCTGATCCTCAGATGACACTCAGAGACTGGGAATCATAGTTTGGGAGTTCACACCATGAGGCATTAAATGATGACTATAGTGGAGAAGTCAGAGATTTCTTTGAACTCGAACTGTTGGGTAACAGCCATTCCTCTTATTTTGTCCTGTAATTATATCTCCAGATGCAAAAACACCCCCTCCCCAACCCCAAACCCAAAAACCCAACAAAAGAGTCCAACAAAAACTACAAGACTAGAGCCTCTTTGATATTATCTTTTAAAATTTATTTATTTACTTTTAGTTTACAACATTCAGTTCCACATTCCCTTGAGTTCCAAATTTTCTCCTCCTCCCTCTGCTCCCTCCTTCCCCCAGCCATGGTGACATGCAGTCTGATATAGGTTCTACAAATACCTTCACAGTAAACATTAGTCAAGTTGTAAAGAGGAACTATAACCAATGGCATGAACAACAAGAAAGAAGGAACAAAACAAAACAAAAAAGAGAGAGAAAGCAAGTGATTTGCTTCAATCTGCATTCAGACTCTGTAGTTCTTTTCTCTGGATGTAGATAGCCCTTTCCATCATGAGTCTTTTGTAGCTGTCATAACCTTGCATCGCTGAGAGGAGCCCAGTCTATCGAAGTTAGTCATCACAGATACAATGTGTGTGTAATAGTGTACACTGTTCTTCTGGTTCTGCTCTCCTCACTCAGCATCAATTTATATAAGTCTCTCCAGGTTAGTATCAAGTCCGTCTGCTCCTCATTTCTTATAGCACAATAGTATTCCATTGTATTAATATACTGCAACTTGTTTAGCCATTCCCCAATTGATGGGCAAGCCTGTTTGATTTTAGCTAGATTTAAAAAAATCCAGACAATTTTTGCAAGGCAAGCAATTAAGTACCTTCCAATTTTGAGAACAAGCTCAATCACCTGTTTCAGTAGCACCATCCTCAAATAAGACTTGAGCAGGTGAGCCTTTTCTGAATCCAGCAACTTTCCACATCTGTCACTTGAATGCAAAGAGGAGCCAGTGCCAGGCAAACACTACATTTATCTCTGATTTCCTCTTTGTACACTTCAAAGAGCTCAGACAGATAGTGCAGATTAGACTGATGCTCCTCAGATTGCTCTCCAGGTAAGCATTCATGGCTGAATGAACCAGGGCATGAAAACAAATGTTTGTGGAGGCCAGTTTCTCATTTGGATTCCACATTTTAGTCTACTCATTTTTTGTTGAGTCCTAGGGGTCCTGGATTTGAACCAGGGCTCAAGTCTCAGGCAAGGACATTGTAAGTCTGTTGCCAAAGCTTGTGTTTGCTCCTTTATGTTCACACTGCAAAGGCCTTACCAGATGTTTGTCACAGCTTGATTTCCTGGGGGCAGTTTAGAGAAGGCTGCAACTGAGATTTTTATTTCTCTTTTTACCCCTCTGTCTCCAGTCACATAGTGACCTCCTTTAGGATATTATGTGTGATACTGGTTACAATAGAAACGTAACTTCCCAGAATAAATTCTTTTCTCCCTTAAAAAATTTAAAAAAAAAAAAGGTCTTTGTATACCCTCAAAATAAATGACTGGCTCATGAAGTTCAAAGGGTAATTTTTGGGGGTAAAAAATCTTGTTAACATTCTGTTCATGAGTGTGGGTGGAAAAGGTTCCTGGCACAAGAAATTTCTTTTTGTCATAAGATTATTTTCTTACATTCAGATGAAGACTATTTTTCCCACCTCCTACTTTTCACAAAGTTATTCCTCAGTCAAAGCCAACATCTTTAGATATTCTTAAAGAAATTTGGTATAGAAATAGTGAGGCAACATTTGACTTTTGCTTTTATTATAATTGTGATACTTAGGTACCAGACTTTGTTATACATCAACCTCATATGTTGACATACAGTGAAGTAAAGACAAAAAAAAAATCTTCCTTGAAAACTAGTGCTCCATTTGTCTATGATGGGGAGAAAAGCAACCAGAAAACCTTACACAAAGTTGTCATCAGAAATGTCATTGTTTCTCCTCCTCCTCTTACTTCTCCTCCTGCTCCTCCTCCTGCTCCTCCTTCTTCTCTTTCTTCTTGTTTTTGTTCTTGTTCTCCTTGTTGTTCTTGTTCTTCTCCTCCTTTTCCTCCTCTTCCTCCTTCTCCTCCAACTCTTCTTTCTTTTTCTTTCTCTTTCTCCTTATTCATTATCATCATTATCTTCATTTGGGGGTGTACGTTGTTTTGGAATTACATTTATAGATTACTCTCACTTCACGAGAGATATCTTATAACAAAGTAAAACATTTAATTAAAGCCAATAATAAAGTGATCTCACCTGAAAGTGCATGTAACATTCCATATTTGCATCATCCCACTGCCTCTCTACTAAAAATAAATCGACAGAAATCTTTTTTCTTTCTCTCCCACCCCATTGAACAAAAAAGAAAAAAATCAATTTTTATACCAAATATTCATAGTCAAGCAAAAAATAAACCCTCAATGGCTGTGTGTGTATACACACACATATAATACATATATACATACATGTGTGTATCAATATATATGTGTGTATATATTAGGTATGTATGTATCTGCAACAAAAATCCATCACAGAGAACAGAGAGCATGTTTCATCATCCTCTGGAATTATGAGTGGTCTTTATACTGATCACAGTTATTATGACTTTTGAAGTTATTTGTTATTACAGTGTTATTGTTATGATATAAATTCTTCTGTTTCTGCTCATTTCATTCTTCAGTTTATAAAAATCCCCACAATTGTTCATTTTTATAATACTGATGCTATACTATAAATTGTTCTCCTTGTGCCTACTTCCCTCTGCATCAGTTCATACAAGTCTTTCCCTGTCTTTTCAAAATTATCTATTTCCTCATTCCTTACAGTGCTATAGCACCCTAGCACATTCATATACTACAATATATTCAGCTATTTCTCAGTTGATGGACATCCCCTAAGTTTCCTAATAAAGGGAGAAAAGGTGAGAAGTGATCCAAGGACAGAGAAGAAAAAGCTTAAGGGAGAATGGTTTCATATCACATCAGATTCAAGTTTGATGTGGATGGAACTAGAAGAAAGATAATCAATAAGCATTTATATGAAGCACCAGGAGCATCAAGAGAAATCAAGGTTATACAAAAAATATACCTGTCCAGGGATTCATACTGCATTAGGTGATATCTACTGGAAGTTCCATTACAGTTATAAGATTCCATGACTGAATTAGATACAGTGAGGAATAGTAGTGATGCTCCTGGCAAAATGGTGTGGTGGAAAGATCATAAAATTTGTCAGAAGATATTAATTCAATCTCAGGTTACTGTGTGCTATTTGTGTGACCCTGGGCATCTCTATTAGCCTTATTGAGTTTCATTTGATTCATCTCTATAATTAGGGGATTGGGCTAGATGGTTCTTTCCCACTTCAAATCTCATAGATCTTTTATGATTCACCACCTTGTGGGTGTCTGCAGTCCAACTGCTTTGGTTCTTTGATAGAGCACTCTCTCTCTCTCTCTATCTCTTTCTCTTTTTCTCTCTGTCTCTCACTCTTCCTCCTGCCCCCTTTTCCCCCCGTCTCTCTCTTTCTGTCTCTGTCTCTCTTTCTCTCTCTGTCTCTCTCTCCCTCTCCCCATCTCTCTCTCTGTCTCTCTCTATCTCTCTGTCTCTCTCTCTCTGTTTCTGTCTCTGACTCTCTGTCTCTCGTCCTTTCTCCCTCATCTATCTATCCATTTATATACACGCACATATACATATATATGGTTTGTGACCTCTTTATGCCTTTTGTTCTGCATGAGATTTTTGTCCAAGTGCTTCTTAGAGGCAATGTGCCATAGAGATTAAAGTGTAAGTTTTGAAATCAAGAATAATTGATCCAAATCCCGCTTCAGAAAATTTTTAGTGGTATTCCCCTGGCACCTAGATCCCAGATTTGTTGTGAGGATAAAATGAGATGCTATTGGTAAAGCACTTTCAAAATCTTAAATTGCTTTATAAATGCTAGCCATTCATTTATTTAAATAAATATCTATTTTATTTTTATAAATAAATATTTAAAATAAATAAAAATTTTCTATTTCATAAAGAAATATTTACTTATTTGCCTCTGAGTCTCAGTTTCCTTCTTTGTTGTCCTAGTTCAGTCAGTCAATATCCCCTATTATATGCTGGTCACTGTGCTAAGCACTGGGGCACTGTGTTCTTTCTGTTGTCCCCTCATACCTCCTACTTTTTAAATCATATATATCTTCAATGATGCCCTTTTACGTCACTTTTCATGCACATGTCATCACTAATTCTATGTTATGGCCCACTTGACTCTACCATGGGACCCTTCTTCATTGCCTTTAGTTACTCACAAGCACCTAAGGTTTTGGAGATTGTGCTGCTTCATGATTTAAGTCATACGGCATCCCTGGGACAATTCTGGCATTGGAAAGATCAACTTTTAAAAATATGGAGAGTCTTGGACTTATTAAGGAGATGTTATATACCCTCAGAGAAAGAGGACAAAGTACAGTATGGACTTACAGAGATGCATATGAATGTATGTCTATATATGAGTACAATTATAGATATCCATGTGTATGCGTGTAGGTGCATATGTATATTTGTGTATATATGTATACCCACACATATATATATACATATATACATATGTGCGTATATATCCATACCTATACCTATATCTGTATTTGTATCTGTATCTATCTGTGCTTAATTGTTGCTTTCTTGGGGAATGGAGGGGGGGAGAAAAGGAGTGAGAAGAACAAAGTAAAAAGTGCACAGCGGAGAGCAAAAGAAAACTTAGGAAGCAGCAAAGAAAGGACAGACAACTCTGAACACAATGTGTAGTATTTATCATACAGCTTTCTTGGAATGGAAATTTATTGTTGTCTATTTTGAATCTTCTCTTATAATTCTGCTGTGCACATGGCAATACTTTTGTTATTTTGTATTTAAGTTTCAGTATTTAAATTTATAATATGTTTCTTTTCTCATTGTGTATTCAAGTTTAAAATAAATTCATAAAAAGTGCAGGATAGTCAAGGAGAGCAGTGAATAGAGCACCAGCCCTGGAATCAGGAGGACCTGAGTTCAAATTTGATCTCAGATACCTGACACTTACTAGCTGCATGACTCAGGCCAATTCACATAATCCTGACTGCCTCACAAAAAGAAAAGATTGACTTTTGTATCTATAAGCACCTTCTGATTGTTGTGAATGTTGCATAATTTCAATAAAGCGAGAGACTAGAGGTTTAAATGGTCCACTACCTACTAGCCAATAGTATCAAGGCTGAGGCAATGACTAAGATTTCCAATGGCCTGGATTGAGGCCGGGATTTCTGATTAAGATCCATTTCCTTGGGTAGGTGGGTGGCAGGGATCTTGGCATGGGAAAAGGGAGAAGGGAAGAATCTAATGTGAGGTCTAGACAGATAAAGGATGGACACATCCATTTGTCTTCAAAGGCTTATACATTGTGGTAAGAAAGAAAAGGAAGGGATAGTGTTAAATGAAAGAACTCAAAGCTTTCATTATTTATTGCCTTACAGTAATAATATAAAGAGGTAATAATTTTTTTTTCTTTTTGGAGGGCAATTGGGGTTAAGTGACTTGCCCAAGGTCACAGGGCTAGTAGATGTTAAGTGTCTGCACCTGGATTTGAACTCAGGTCCTCCTGACTCCGGGGGCGTGCACCACCTAGCCACGCCTGGTAATAATCTTGTTAATGTTCTTTACAAAAAAGTATAAATACAACTTTATTGAAAGTCTTCCTTAGTTTATATTCACTGTCTCAAGTGATAGTTGATTTGTTGGCAGCTAGGTGGTACAGGAACTCAAATGTCTGCCCTGGTGTCAGGAAGACTCGAATTTGAATCCTGCCCCAGACACCAGTTGTGTGGCTTTGGAGATGTCACTTAACATCTCAGCTTCAGTCTCCTCATCTATAAAATAAAGATAAAAATAACACCTAGCTCACAGAGTTGTTTTGAGGATCAAATGAGACGACACGTAAAACACTTTGCAAACCTTACAATGCTGTGCAAATTCTGACTGTTGCATGTCTACTATGCATGGCTAGCTGGCCGACACCTAGTATGTGGTGTTAGAACAGTGGTTCTCAACCTGTGGGTCGCAATCCTTTTGGGGGTCGAATGACTCTTTCACAGGGCTCACAGGGGTCACTTAAGACCATCAGAAAACACATATTTCCACTGGTCTTAGGAACAGAGACACAGCTCCTCTATTGGTCTCCAGGCAGGTCCGCCCACATGCAGATATGCCCACATACTAATATTAAAGGGTCGCGGCATTAGGAAGGTTGAGAACCACTGTGTTAGAACTTCATGTTACTGACTCAGAGCTGTGGCTGGTCCTTTCATCATGCATCTTAAGTCTGGTGGCGCCTCTTGCTTTCTGCCCAGCTCCCTTGTCTCTCTGTACATTGTTTCTTTCCCTCATTACAACTATCTGATTTGTCAGCACAGGCAAATTTCACTTACCGAGCTGCTTTCCTTATCTCCCAGATAATTAGCACAGGTGTTAAACATGAGGGGGAGGACAGAAAGAAATGAGAAATGTTTCAGGAGTTTTTAATAATATAAGCCTACATTTTAAAGATGTGAAAACTGACGTTTACAAGAAGAAAAAAACACACCTCTCACCAGGATCCTCAACACTTACCAACCCGCATCGTTGTACTGAGAGATTATCTGAATGTTGTGATGGGGGCAAAAATAGACTTGGAAACATCACATTGTTGATTACATGCACGTCAATACGCAGGAGGTTTTCAAAAGCTCCCAGATTGAGATCTAGAAGGGACCTTAGAGATGATCACATCTCATCCTCTTCTTTTACAAAGGAGGAAACTAAGGTGAAGAAATGAGAGGTCCAAGGTCACAAGGGGCAGAGCTGAGATTTGAACTTGCATCTTCTCCTTTTTTGAGGGGGGAAGGCAGGGCAATTAGGGTTAAGTGACTTGCCCAAGGTCACACAGCTAGTAAGGGTTAAGTGTCTGAGGCTAGATTTGAACTCAGGTCCTCCTGCCTCCAGGGCTGGTGCTTTATTCACCGTGCCACCTAGCTGTCCCAGAACTTGCATCTTCTGAGTCTAAATCCATCACTCTTGTTACCACACCATGATGCATTTGCACTCCCTTTTAGGTTTTGTTTTGCTAAATGACTTGGAGAATGACCCCTGATGTCCAAAGGAATTCAGAAAGGGAACAAACAAGCATTTGTTAAGGAGGCAGCTAGGTGGCGCAGTGAATAAAGCACCCGCCCTGGAGTCAGGAGGACCAAATCCAGCCTCAGACACTTAGTAGCCATGAGCAAGTCACTTAACCCCGATTGCCCTACCTCTCCCCTTCCTAAAAGCAAACAACAACAACAACAACAACAACAACAACAACAAAATCCCAAGCATTTGTTAACTCCCCACCCTGTACCAGGCATTGTGTTAAATACTTTGCAAATGTCGTCTCGTTTAATCCTCATAAGGAGGCTGGGAGATAGGCACTATTATGATCCCCATTTTGCAAATAAAGACACCCTGGCAGATAGAGTTTAGATCATTTGCCTAGGTTTGCACAGCTAGTAAGTATTTGAGGCTGGATTGGAACTCAGGTTTTTCTGACTCTTGGACCAGAGCTCTATTTACTGAGCCACACAGCTGACTAAGGGAACACCTACAAAGGCCAAAAAAAATTGCTTATTCTTTCAGGACAGCAAACATATTGCTTCTTTTGATAACTACCAATTTTCTAAGAACTAAACATAAATACTAGTCTTGGAGTTGGGAAGATCCTAGTTCAAATTCAGCCTCAGATACCTATTAACTATGTGATACTTATTAGTGTGACTTTGGACAAGTCATTTAACCTCTGCCCGCCTCAGTTTCTTTATCTGTAATATGGAGACAAATAGCACCTACCTCCCAGGGCTGTAGTGAGGATTGAATGAGATAATATTTGTAAAGCAGTTACAGAGAGCTTTGCGCATAGCAGGCTTTAGATAAATATTATTATCAAGCATTAGCATGTGTAGGATGCACTGGAATGGGAGTGCCTGGAATCTGGGTATCTATCTGGATATTGATCACCTGAACTAAGGGCAGAGATGGAGAGGAAAGAGATAAATATGGAAGATGTTTTGTAGGAAAAAAGCCAGGACTTGGTGACAATTTGGTGATAGATTATATAGAGGTTTGGATGGACATGGATGGATCAAAGAAGACTATGAGGTCAGAAGTATTATTTGAGCAAGCTGTCTCCAAACTCAGTGATTCAGATTCTGTATTGCCTTAGAGAAGGGAAGGGAACAAGCTCTTGTTAAGCACCTACTGTGTGTCAGGCTTAGTAATTTACACAAACACCTCATCTGATTTTCACACAACCTTGAGATAGGTGCTATTGTTATTCACATTTTACAGTTTAGGAAAGTGAGCCAGGCAGAGGTCAAGTGACTTGTCCAAGGTCACATATCTAGTAAGTGTCTGAAATTAGATATTCATTTAGGTCTTCTAGATAACATAAAAATGTAATATGTGGGACAATAAAATAACCTAAAAACCACTTCCATTTACCCTACTTCTTTCCTTGAGGCAAAGGGGCAGGGAGCAGCGATCATCAGTGACATATGCTCTTGTTCCTCCCTCCAAGACTGGCTGTATCCAAGGGGCCCAATCCTTGCAACACTGGGCCCCCCTTCCTTCCCCCCGCCCCCCAAGGTGGACAAGGGAACAAGGAATTTTTTCAAGTTGGGTTCTTTCAGTTGTTAAGGATTACTGATTCTGACACTTCTGGCTTAGATGTTTGACCTTTTTTTTTTTTGTTAACTCTTTGAGTACTGGCTTTTATCACTCAATGTGATTCAAGGCTGGTTCATTCATAAAATGTCACCCTCCATACCTCCAAGCTCTTTTCTAGCCTAAATCATCTACTGCCACCCACTAGGGCAATTTTCTTAGAACTCCAATTTTATTATAATCCTCTCCCCCTCCCCCAACACACACACACACACACACACACACACACACACACACACACACACACTCAAAAATCTTTCAAGGCTAAATAAAGTCCAAATTCCTTAGCATAACATTCAGGGTCCTTAATTTTCTGGTCTCAGTCTACCTTTTCAGACTTACTCACCTACACAAACCCCCTTCTCTTAGTTAAATTGGTCCATCAATATTCCTTATATACACTAAACACTTCCCAGTCTCTGTGCTTTTATTCTCATTTCCTCTGCCCGGAAGGCCTTGTACCCATTTATGACTATTGATATTCAATCATCAATTCAATAAACATTTAACAAAAGTCTGTTGGGTGCAGCAAGGTGGCATGGTGGGTAGAGCCCTTGGCTTAGAACCACAAAGACTCATCTTCTTGAGTTCAAATCCAACTTCAGATACTTACTACCTGTGTGACCCTGGACAACTCACTTAACCCCGTTTGTCTCAGTTTCCTTATCTGGAAAATGAGCTGGAGAAGGATATAGCAAACTATTACAGTTTCTTTGCCAAGAAAACCCCAGAATAAGGTCACAAAGATTCAGACATCACTTAAACAACTCAATAACAAAAGTACATGACACTGGGGAGCTGTTTTTTGTTAGTTTTTTAGTGCGGGCAGTTGGACCTGCTGTTAAGTACACATATGGTACTATAAATTTGGAAACTCTTCCCACTGATACAGACTGGGAAGTCTGTAATTTATGGGCTTAGATTTCCTTAGGGCACTGAGAAGTTAAGTAATTTATCCAGTCTCAAAGTCAGAATGTGTCGGAAGCAAGATTTGAACCCAGCTCTTTTAAACTCTAAGGCTGACCTCTTATTTACTGTCAGGCTGTTTTGTGCTAAGAATACAGATTAAAAATGATATGGTCTCTGTTTTCAAGGACCTTTTTGTCTAGTATGCATGGGGAAGAGGGTGGGGATTGAGAGAGATACACAAATGACAATATTACAAGTTACATCATGGTTAAGTGTGCGAGACTAGTCAAACAGAGAGGCCTGAGAGGTTTGAAGAGAGAGATCACAAGCCCAAATGGCCTTTCTCCAGTGAAACCTTCCCTCATCCCAGAGAGAAGCAATTTTCTTCTTCATCTAAATTTCACTTGTCTATGTCATTCATGTGTCACTTATTATTTATTGCCTTATAGTTATTCTGAACATGCTTTGTTTCCTTATCTAATCAATATTCTTGTGGGCAGAGATTCTATTCCATCATCCATATTTGACATCTTATATATTCTTTTACTCCACATAGCGCCTAGAGGACTGCTTCATACAGAGCAAGTATTCAGTAAATGTTTGTTAAATGAATGAATGAATGAATGAATGAATGACTTGCCTTCACTTCATTGGTTCACTTTATGCCTGGTTCCCTAGCTTTAGACTTTGGTCATGGTCCTAGAATATACCAGGCTCTATTCTTTGTGAAAAAAATTAAAGCAGTGAGTGCCCTGCTTTTGGATACTCTTGTTTGTGTATATACTACTAAATAAGGGAATGCTTCATTTGTCCAGAGATCAGTTAATAAAAATAATACAAAAATACCACTTATATAACTCCTCCTTAGCACCATGCTAAGTGCTTACACGTATTGTCTCATTTGAACCTCACAACAACCCTGGGGAATAGATGCTGTTTTATTCCCATTTTGCAGAAGAGGAGATTAAAGCTAACACATATGCCCAGAGTGACAGAGCTAATAAGTGTCTAAAGCCATATGTGAACTCGGATCTTTGTTGAGTAAGTGAAGCCATTGGAACAACTTAGTAGTGCAGTGGATAAAGTGCCCAGCCTGGAGTTAGGAAGATTCATCTTCATGAGTTCAAATGTGACCTCAGATACTTAGTATCTGCGTGACACTTAGCCCTTTTTACCTCAGTTTCCTCTTCTGCAAAATGACCTGGAGAAAGAAAAAGCAAACCACTCTAGTATCCCTGCCAAGAAAACCCCTAAAAAGGGTCACAAGAGTCAAACATAACTAAAACAACTAAACAACAACTTCCTGACCTCAGGTCCCCAGAGTCTCTAGCACAGCAAGCTGAGAATAGGTACGTGACAGAGATTGCTAGCTACTCTCATGTTGGCTTCTTCCCAGAGTCTTTCTCCCTTCAAGGCCCTACAGAAAGGCTGGAATTCCATGCATCTTCTCTTTCAGTACAGGAGGCAGAAACACTGAAGAGTCCAAGAGACTATAGTGATAAAGAGATTTAAGAGAATGTATGTCTCCTCTTTCCTGCTCTCACCAACTCCACCCCACCCTTCATACAGCTGCAGAACTCCACCAAAGAGGAAAGAGTTCCACACCAGTGGAGGCTTTGGGGCTCAGGTTACATTCCTCCCCAGGTGGAAATTCTCTGCAGTCCCTTGAGAAGATCAGCTGGGGCAAGTGGAAAATCTATAGCTTCAAAGTATTAAAAAAAACAGTAACAACAACCACCACCACCACCCTATAACTTTACAGTACTTTGAAACAACAGGGGTAATTTTCTTGGAATCTCAGGCAATCAAACTTTAGTACCATTGAAACCAAAATAAAACAAATGCATATTAACAGGATTTATAGTAGACATGGCAGAGTGTCACTTTGGAGGCTACTGAATTGACACATTTCTAACTATATACGGGATATTACACATGGACATTTCAAAGGTATATTCATGTCCATAGCACATAGCTGTCATCGAAAA
>CM053587.1:182142783-182163793 GCA_028646515.1 Pseudochirops corinnae
GGGTGGGGGAAAGAGGGGGAGAAAATATGTAACTCAAAATCTTGTGGAAATGAATGATGCAAACTATAATAAAATTTAAAAAAAAAACAAAAAAAGTGACTTGCCCAAGGTCATAAACCAGTAAGTGTCTGGGGCCAGATTTGAATTCATGAAGATGAGTCTTCCTGACACCAGACTCAACATGCTATCCATTGCACCACCTAGCTGCCCTGTACCACCTAAATTGTGGAATATTTGCTAATTCACATTTCTAAAGGTACTTCACACACCAACAAAATCACCAGTTAGGGGAGAAGGATCAAATGGTTGAAGGAGAGAGAAGATAGGAGTCCCAACAAACCATTATGGAATACCTAAATTTAGGTGTCAAGATGAGTAAAAGAAATCATCAAATCAGGCAGGGAAGGAGTAGTAAAAAGAGAGATAAGAGGAGCCAGCAGAGATGAAAGAGAAGAAGCCTTATAGAAGTGAGAAGGGAAACTTAATAGTGTGGTGTTGCAGGAGCCAAGGGAAGAAAAAAGATTATGAACGGAGTTGTGGTCAGTGCTGTTAAGTGCTGTAGAAAGATAAAGACCAATATATACTAAAATATTTATACCAGAACTTTTTGTGGTAGCAAAGAACTAGAAACAAAGTAGAAATGACTGATTGCAGCAATGGTAAATAAATCATGTGATATGAAGGTAGTGAAATGTTTCTGCCTCTCATGAAATGATAAAAATGAGACATTCAGATAAGAACTGATGCAGAGTTAAGTAAGCAGAACCAGAAGAACAATATACAGAATGACCACAACAATGTAAACAGAAACAAAAAAAAAAATGATGTAATTATGGCCAAGCTTAGTATTAGAGAAGAGCAGAGAAAATGCACCTAATCCCCTCCCACTTTTTTTTCTCCCAGAAGTAAGGGATCAGGAATATGGAATATCAAACATTTTTTACGTAATTATAAACTGCTTTTTTTTTTATTTTTTAAAAGAACATAAATGATAGAGTAGGGAAAGGTAGGGAGATGCTTGGGTGTAATGATAATGAAATTTGAAGATCCCTTTGTATTGCTGCGTTGGCAGGTACTTAGCACATAGTTTCAAATTAAGCCTCTGTTAAAGAAACAGAAGGTATGAACTCTTGTTGCCTATGTAACAGGAAGGGGCTGAATAGGAAACCCCTGTTGCTGACATGACAGGAAAGGGCTGAATAGGGAGGAGCAATACTGTATATAAGGAAAAACCAAAGCTGGGAAAGTCAGAGTTTCCTGAAACTTGTGGTGGCAGAACTTCTTCTGAGGGCCAGCCAAGCTACTGAGACTTCCAAGGGCCAGCTGGAGCTGCCAGAGGAAGCAAGACTGTGGTGTTGGTACTTTGTCTGTTTGTGGCTTTGTTAAGCCTTGAATTTCCAGGAATAGAGACTGTGAAAGATCTGAGGTGGACTGGACACTGTGAGCTTCCATGTGGAACAGGAACTGCATGGAGAGCTGGACAAAGAGCTGGCAGCTGCCTGCCTTTGAACCCAGGTGACAGTTTGGTGAATTCAGGTAGGAGCTGGGACCATGGAAGGGGAACCAGGAGAGTTGAGAGTCAGCCCTGAGTCAAGCTGAAAGAAGACTTTACTGAGAAGATTATGATTTACTGTGATCTAGTGATGGAGAACTTTGACTATTGTATTTTGTGTCCCTTAAGGAGGCCTCCTTAAGGATGAATGAGTTAGGGATTAAGGAGACTCTCCTCCTTAAGATGGATTGAATTAAGGACTTAAATAAATGACTGATTGTCTAAATGTATGCACCTTGTTTAAAAGAGAACTACTGAATGATTGAGTTAATAAGTGATTGATTGACTAAATGATTGTACTTTGTTTGAAACTATGTGATCACTTTGGTGAAAACTATGTGGCCATTTTAGTGATCAGTTGTTGTGAATGCTATATTTTGGTTTTCTGTGATAAGTTGTAACATTCTGAATGTAGTACCTTGATTTTCTGTGAATGTTTTGGTCTGATTTGTTATGGAATAAGTGGAGTGTTCACTATACTGTGTAATCAGAACCTTAAAAGCTGTTCACAGCAGCAATCCTCTGGAAGGCTGCTCATGCTTGGCTTTATATTGGGTCAGAAAGAGAAAGGGATATGTTAGGAAACTTGGGTGATGTAAAAAAAATAATTATCACTAGCATTTTATGTAGTACTTACTATGTGCCAGGCACTGTGCTAAGTGCTTTACAATTATTATCTCATTTGATCCTCATAACAAGCCTGGGAGGTAGGTGCTATTATCATCCTTATGTTATAGATCAGGAAATTGAGGCAAACAGAGGTTGACTTGCCCAGGGTCACGTGGCTAGTGCCTGAGACCAGATTTGAATTCAGGTCTTCTTGACTCTAGGTCCAGTTCAATAAAATATTAATAAAATATATTTTTTAAAAAATATAATGATTTTGAAAGGACTGTTCTTGAAAACCTAAACAAAAAAGGGAATAAATGATACATTAAATTATTTTCTGGTCCACTGCCCATTTTCCATTAGGACTACTGCCTTCTTTTCTTTAAGTCTAGGCTATGAAGGCTGATGCTTATTTTCAAGGATGATTTAGACCACTTGTTAGTTGGGTTTTCTCTCTGCTACTGTTTCAATAGTTTTTCAAGTTCCTAAAGAGTCATTACGCTACATATGCAAAGCCAGATATGAGTAGCTGCACAGCTGCAGAGCCCCATTGATATTTAGTGGTGAACAAATCTTCCTGTTTTGAAAGCTCAGCTGTTTCAAAATACTGAATGCAAAATCATTGGTGAGTTACAATGTGTTAAATTGCTCTAATTAAATGCCTCTATACCATGACACAGTTCATGATACTTCATTGCAAAAATTATAGCTCGAGTACCTACAGTGGTGTACACTAAGTTCTTTCTTTCTTTCTTTGGAAGCAAGAAAGAATGGCACAAATAGGACTTGGTGATATAATTGCATTCTGGGAAGTTTCACCATTTGAATTCTTTTAGCCCTTTTATAACCTTTAGCAAATGATTTTTAGTACAATGTCTAACATTGTCTGTATGCTTTTCATCTAGTTGCCAGAAGAATGGGGAACAAATTACTTTTAAATGAAATTTCAAGCAGATGACAAGTTTCTTGATGACTGGAATGCTGTTCTTGTTGACATTTTTCTCATTTGGTTCCTTTATACCAAACTCTGGCAAACAGTGGCACCAACAAAGCCTGGAATCCTGCAACGCCCAATAAACCCAGCAATCATTGTGAAAGGCGTTTGTGGTCAGGTACTAATAACATGTACTTATTTTTGCATTAAAAGAAATCCTCCTGGAAAAAACTGCCCTTGACCTTAGCTTTGGCCCATGTGAAGTGATGTATGGCACTATTCATAAGAGAGACAGAGAACTCCCTTTCACTCTACAATGTAGACTGACCAAGGGCAGAGCAGGGATCCCAAATGATTTCTATAGACTGGGATGATGGGTTGACTCTAAAAAGAAACTCAATAGGGATAAATGTTAAGTTTGGGCCCTGAGTTCAAACAATCAACCCAACAAGTTCCAGATGATGTGGATAAACAATAGTTTATATGAAAAAGATCTAGGGAGTCTGAGAACTTCAGATTTGAGTCAACAATCTGACATGGAAACCTGATAAACTAACGTGATGTCAGGTTTCTTTAAGGAGGGGCAGAGGAGGGGAGGGAGGGTGGGAGGAGATGGAAATAAGTGTTTGTTAAGCGCCTTCTATGTACCCGACATAGTACCAAGTGCTTTACAAATATTATCTATTTGATCCACACTACAACCCTAGGAGGTTGGCGCTATTATGTCCAACTCTTGACAACTCTGAAGCAAACAGCAGTTAAGTGACTTTCCCCAAATCAAAGCTAGTGAGTGTCTGTGGCTGTTTTTGAACTCAGATCTTCCTAACTCTGGCCTTCGTGCTCTATCCATCATGCCACCTTAGAGAGATGATATTCTTGTTGTATTCTGTCTTAGAACACATCTATGGTATTATTTTCAGTTCTGGGAACCACATTTTTTGGAAGAATATTGAAAAGATAGTGGTGGTATGGTTTGTTGGCTTGGGAACAGGGTTCAGAGTCAGGAATACCTGGATTGTTCTGCTTCTGTCATTGATGTTGTGACTCTGAGCTAGACTAAATCACCAACAAGGTGCTGATCTGAGTTAAATATTTAAAATTCTTCACTCAGTGTTCTTCATCTAATTAAAAAATAATACAAGCTGGAAAGCACCCAGAAGAAAATGAGGGGGACTCACAACCATGCCACACAAGGCTCTCAAGAATCTCAGCATTAGAAGGCACTTCACAAAGCCCAACCCAAAGCAGAACAGAAATCTCCTCCAAACATATTCCTAATATATCAACCAGCTTTTGCTCAAAAGAAGTAGAGGGAGAAGGGCGGGGGGAAAGTGTAGCATGAATGAGAAAAAAAAATAGATTAGATGACATAAAAGTTGTCTTTGGAGGATGTCAAATGGAAGATGTCATAGCAAAAAACTTGATCATGAAGCTCTGAATTAGAAGCAGCAGGCAGATATCAGAGAGAAGCAGATTTGAGCCACATCTAAGGAAAAACTGAACAATGAACTGTCTCAGAATGCAATACCCTTCCTTGGAAGAGTGAATTTCTTGTTACTCAATGAGTTCAAGTGATACCTACTTGGTCAATTATAAGAGTTGTAGAAGAGATCCGCACTCAACTTTGAGTCAGACAAGATGATATCTCTAACTTTGAGAGGATGTGATTGATTTGCTGCCCTCACTCACTGAAAATCTATGCTGAATTCTTACTTCTTTATGACATGATTTCTGTAAATGGCTAGATTAGCTTTCCAGCTTCTTCTTAAATACAAATTGTAAGAAAGATTGATATTTGCCTCTTTAGCAGGACCAACTTATAATATCCTACTAAAATATAATTTATGAGCCTGATTTGGCAGTCGCAGGTCCCAGTGAAGTCCATTATTCAGATTGTCGGTATGAGTTTTGCTTGAGTAAGAACCATAGCATTGAGCTATCGACATGATAGATATTCTGAGTTCAAGGGTACATAGATAGGTTTTCAAGGAGGATTGGCACCTCTAGTGTGAAGGCTTACTGAACCCTTTTCGGGGCTACTCATCCACCTTTGGTGTCTACTTGTCACTCATCTTTCACCTGAGGCTCCAAGAAGCTGCAGCACGCGTAGCAGCCACATCCCAGCCACATCCCAATAAAACCATCTCAGCAGACAGGCCAAACCAGGTTGAGGGGAACTGACAGGCCACAGACCCATTGGTGAGTTAGGTAGGTGTCTACCCCAAAAAAGGTGAAGACGGCCTCCAATGGAATGGGCACATGAGAACAATTTGTTCCAATGGCCATGAAGACAGTTAAAGCAGGCACTGTGGAGCTCTTAGAGCTTGATTAGACTTCAAAGACTCCAATGTCCTCCCAGGACATCACCAGTCATCCTGACTTTTGTCTTGCCACTGGATTTCAATGACTCAGAAAGAGAGAGCCCGGCTAACAACTTTGTGCAACACTGCCTCACTTAAATCCAATTCACTCTCAAGTCAAGACATCTCCCTGTGATGTCATTGTTCCTCTGAAAATGAAGGACAAACAACAAAAACATCCTGACTTCAATTCCTGTTGCTGCCACTCACTTCCCTCACAAGTCATTTCATCTCTGTGTCTACATCTAGAAAGTTTGGCTCATAAACCCTACATTGTCTGCAAGGATACAGGGCAGCTTGATTTAGATATGACATAGTGCTTTGTAAATATAGAGGTATTAGATATTACTCCAATGATTAAACTTAATTTTCCCTAACTGATGAGTACAGTGAGGATAAAAGTTCTCCTTCCATTACCTGATTATCATAGCATCCTAGAATTTAGTACTAGAAGGGGCCTTAGAGATGGTATATTCCAGCACATTCATTTTAGAGTTGAGGAACTGAACCCTAGAGGTGATTTCCCTAAAGATACAAAGATAGGGATGAGTGAAGCCAAGGTTTGAACCTAGGAATTCTGATTCCTAGATATCATCTAATTAAAAGACCTCAGAGACTAAAGCTGAGAAAAGTTAAATAATGTGCTCCAAATAAAATGGGTTTTAAGTAGGAGAAGCAGGACTCAAATCCAGACCTTTTGACTGTCCTTTCCACTGTATCAGTCTTATTTCCCATTGCTCTGGGAATCTCTATGGCTAGGAACAAGGGACCTTACTTATGTTATTTTCAGCAAAAGTCTGTATATTGGCCTCTATATAACACAGCACATATGATGTGAATAGTGTTAGTTTAATAGCCAGCACTGTGTCAACTATTTTTTTTAAACTTGGATTTACAGATTTAAAAAAAAAAGTTTCTATCATCTTGAGAATTTTCCAGAAAAAGAAATTTCTTGATTAGTTTACCCAGGAGTCAAGTCCCCGTCCTTACTTATCTTTAACACCTTCTGTAGCATTATGTAGAAAGACCACAGGTTTAAAAAAAAAAGAAGGTTTTTCTTTAAGAATCTCATTTTAACACAGGATTCTGTTCAACCAAGATATTTCCATGTTCATGTGTATGGCTCTTGGTAACAAAGCTTTGCTGATCTGGTTTCAACAAATTCCACTAAGTGGAAAATCCTATAGAACAGATGGAGCCTTAAAAGCCCCCATCCATGGAGCAGTAAATCTTTGTAACAAAAACTTTCTTTTGGTGCTTAGGCTTGTGCTTGAACTGTATTTGAAATGCAGCATGACATTTTCAAAGTAAAATTGGACAGGTTTCATAAAAGATATGTTTGTATTTTTCTTTTATGTCAGCAAAGTGTTTTTTTTTTTAAACAGGGTCTGTAAAACTGTCAGCAAAGGGGCAGGCTGCAAGCTAGCATCTCTACAGCTCCAGGGTCAAAAGAAGAGTGAGAGAATAGGCAAAAGGCACAGTGAGAGAGGGGAGTGATGAGGGGTATAAAGAGAGCAAGGGTGAAGTTGAAATCAGATTCTCAAGGGTAAATGAAGAGTAAAGTCATTAACCAACAGAGTCCAAGAAAAGGTAAACAGGTGGCACGGTAGATAAAGCATCGGACCTGGAATCAGGAAATCATTGGCTCAAATCCTTCTCCATCCGGGCTCTGCTAGCTCTAGGACTGTGGGCAAATAATTTAGTTTTCTGTAGCCTCAGTTTCCTCATCTGTAAAATGAGGATAATAATAAATGTAGTACTTTCTTTATAGATTTTTTGGAAGGATCAAGTGAGAAACCTTAAAGTTTGGTATGAAGTCAGTGATTATCTCAATGAAAAGTGGACAAGGAAGCAGTCAGGAGAGAAGATGTTTCCAGGAAACTACCAACTTTGGATATCAAAGGACTTCCCACATCTGCAATGACCTATCTATTCTTCACTCATTTTCACCAACTCAGAAACTCTGGGGACTTTTCTTTCTGATTTTCCCTTTACCTTCTTTTTCTTTTCTTGGGTTGTCCTTCTTAATATCACCATCATCTACTCTCACACACAGCTGTAACTGGGGTAGGGCAATCAGGGCACTTCCCAAGGTACTGAAATCTGAAGGGTGCTTATAGCACTTGAAACTCCTTAGCAGTACAAAAACAAGTGATCTTCCAATAGTTAGCAAGAATAACTAGTTAAAATAGGAAACTACCAGATGGCTATGATCACACCTTAGAGAGCTTGTTCTCAGGCCACGGTGCCATCCTTTCCCTGGAGCATACCCAAGGCAGCCTTCCTAGCAGTGTTTAAGGGTGCATTTCATGTAATTTCCCCAGATAGCTATGACTCTGCTCTCTCCAACCCCATTTTCAATCTTTGAGCCTATAAACCTTAGAAAGAAGCCTCTGTCTTTGCTGAGAAGCACTCAGCAGAGGAAGAAAAAGGCTAAAAGATCATCTTTTCTAAAAAAAAAACACTTTCAACTTATAATTTAAAAATATCATATGCACACACTGTACTTACGCATATTGGTGAATCAACTATAAACATGGGCATGTCACATGCCATAAACATTAACTCATTATAGCAATAGTTTCTTTTCAATGAATTTTTAATTTACATGAGGAAATTTTGATGTAAAATAAGATGAGTTATAACAGAATTTTATCTGTCTTCTATGGTAACTATATGGCATTGTGGATCATGCTGAGTTTGGAGTTAGGGAGCTTTGGGTTCAAATCTAGCCTCTAACATTTATTGGTTGTGATGATGGGAAATATCTCAAACTCTATGTACTTCAATGACAAAGGCTATCAGCTGTATTCCTAAAGTGAATTCAAGAAGAAAACTCAACAAAGATATCATATTTTGTGAATTATTCTGAGACCTATTCTCACTGGTTAATTGTATAGGTGTAATGGGGAGGGGGGATAGTTAAACAGCAGCATTGACCAACCCCCAGACTCCAGCTAGAATATATTTCATAGAATGCTAAGTCTGTGCATTGGGAAACATGGTCCAATGGTGAAAGGATTTGGTGTTTTGGTATCAAGAACTACCAGGATTTGCTTAGTTTCTTGGTTCTCTCCTAATGGCACTTATTCACTTCTCACCACTAGTGAGATTCCAGCTCTCCCCTCACTATTAGGATAAGGGGAAAAGGAGATTGTCTCTTTTAGACATAGTCACAGCTCCTTTGGTCCTTGGTTCTCTTCAAAGAGGCTACATAGAGCTTTTCTAAGATCAACCTAATCATCATTTCTTATATCACAGTATTATTCCATCACAACTATATATCACAATTTATTCAACCTTTTCCCCAATTAGTGGGTATCTCAATTTCCACTTCTTTGCCACTTCAAAATGAGCTGATATAAATATTTTAGAACATATAGGTGCTTTTCCTTTTTTCTGATCACTTTGGGGAAAAGACCTGATAGTGGTATTGCTGGGTCAAAGGATATACGTGGTTTTATATAATTCTAAATTGCTTTCTAAAATGATTGGATCAGTTCACAGTTCTGCTAACAGTATATTAGTATCACAATTTCTCCACATTCCCTCCAACATTTGTCATTTTCCCCTTCTATCATTTTAGTCAGTCTGATAGATATGAGATGATATGTCAAAGTTGTTTTAATTTGCATTTCTCTGATCAATAATGATTTAGAGAATTTTTTCCATATGACTATATATAGCTTTGATAATGTCTTCAAAAACTACCTGTTTATATTCTTTGACCATTTTTCAATTTGGGAATGATTCATAGTTTTATAAATTTGACAAAGTTCGCTATCTATTTGAAATATGAAGCCTTTACCCAAGAAAATGTCTCTAAAATCCACCTACCCCTCATTTTCTGTTTTCCTTCTAATCTAGGCCACATTGGTTTTATTTTTAACAATTTTTATCTATTATTTTGTTAATTATATTAAATAAATTTTATTTATTTAATAAATTTTTAATTTATTGTAGTCAAAATTGCTTTGTACACAATTGTTTGCATCTTGTCTCTTCCATTAGATTATAAACTCCTTGATGGCAGGACTGTCTTTTGCCTCTTATTTTATCCCAAGTGCTTAGCACAGTATTTGGCACATAGTAGGCACCGAATATGATTAAGTGGTTTTTAAAAAAAGTTTTAGCTACTTGGAAATGCTGTTCCCTCTCTTGCTAAGTACAGGCAGCACGGTATAGAGAGAACAGTGGAATTGATATCAGAAGAATCAGGTTGAAATCTTATGTCAGTCACTTATGGGGAAGCTAGGTGGCACAGTGAATAAAGCACGGGTCCTGAAGTCAGGAGGTCCTGAGTTCAAATCTAGCCTCAGACACTTAACATTTATTAGCCATGTGACCTTGAGCAAGTCACTTAATCCTAATTGCCCTACCAAAAAAAGCAATAAAATAAAATTAAAAATAAAAAAATTTTCTCAGTCACTTACTATCTGTGTGACCTTGGGCTTGTTCATTTCTCTAGGCTTCACCTTTCCTATATGAAACATGAGACGTGTGGGCTAGGATCATGGAACTTGAGGACCATTAGCTTTCCTTCCATATATAAGTCTAGGGTCCTTAGAGACAAGGTTGCTTAGAGCAGGCTGGCTGGCTTCTCTCAGGTAAGGAGAACAAGTGGGAACCTCACACCATTTGCTAGCTCCCCTAGTTAAGAGTTGCAGAGTGTGAGGAATTATGAGGCCAGAGAGGCTGGTGCTAAAGAACACCAGTTCACTCAGTTTTTCGAGGAGTTCTGGGAATTCAATAAAAGAGACTCTCCTAAGATCCCAGCCACCCAGAGGTGATTTGTTCAGCACCATGAATACTTGGCTTTGAGAGTTAATGTCTGGGTTTCAGGTCAAAAGCAAACACAGTAGCACAAAAGAAGTTAAGGCTCCATCTAGAAACAATATGCCAGGCCAGATTCATTAACTTACCAGCTCTGGCAAGGTTATACTTGTTGTTCATTATTCATAATGTGTCATAAATGTCTCTTCCACTTTATAATAGATGGAGCTCTCCTGTACAACACCAACAAACACCAGCAACAAAATCACTCCTTTGCGGAACCAAAGAAGTTACATTCTAGGAACATGACGCACAAGAGCAGTGCAATTGAGGACACAGTAAGAGTCGGTTAGCTTCTTCAAAAGGTGTAGATTTGTTTATTTCAAGGAGAGCAGTGAAGAATTTGGAATAAGCTAAGGTGGGGGTGGCAGGGCAGGGGGAGAAAGAGTCTCTTAGCATGGTGGGGAAAGAAAGTCTGAAATGCCCTAAGAGAATTATCCTGATTGAGGAGCTTGAGAAACTGATCTGTTATAAACATAGCTCATCCTTATGAGATGGGAAGGAATGCTCCATGAGTGTGCACAATCTCAAAAATGCTTCATTGTCAGATTGAATTTGAATGGACTAGTTCTTTGGGAAGAAGGGATGATATGAGAAGCATGTGAAATCCCTGGAGTTAGTAAGTGAGAGTAGGAACAGGGGTCCAATATTCAGGGAATCACCAAATTGCAAAGTTGAAAGGGACCTCAGAGATCAAGTCAATGACACTGGAGAGAAAACTCCCTCTGAGAAATCCCCCATCAACAATTATCTACTTTTTAATTTAGGTCTTCAGTTAAGAAGGAGATTAGCCACCTCCTAAAGCATCCCGTTCAATTTTTAGATAGTGTTGTTAGAAAGTTCTCCTCTCCACTGAGATAAAATCCATTTTCCTGAAACTTCCATTCATTAGTTTAAAAATACTACCTCGTTTTAACCTCACAACAACTCTGGGAGGTGAGTGTTATTCCATTTTTCAGATGAGGATCCAGAGTGCAAATCAAGTCTAATCTTCCCCTCATGCCCTCAATCGCCCTCACTCCCATTGTGGCTAAGTGGCACAGTGGATAGAGCATTAGACCTAAAATAAGAAAGACTTGGATTCAAATCCAGCCTTAGAGACTTCCTGTCTCAGACACTGACTAGCTGGGCAATTCACTTAACCTCTATCTGTCTCATTTTTCTCATCTGTAAAATGGAATAGCACTTACCTCCCGGGTTGCTGTCAGGATCAAATGAGATAATGTTTTTTAAAGCATTTTGCAAACCTGAAAGGGCTTATATACCTGCTAGTTATCATCATCATCATCATCGTCATCATCATCATCATCATCAAACTAATTAAATGGACAGGACTTGTCCAGTTAATTAAGTGGACAGCAACTGTCCATTTAATGGAAGCAGCATTGGGCAAGGCAAATCAAACCACTATCACCACCTTGACCACCATCTCTCCTCAGACCTGATAGATAAAACATTGGTCCCTGAACCTAAGAGCTCTTGGGAAGATCAATGCTTCCAACCTAGTATTCATAGCCATTATCTTGGGAAGCAATCCCTGTAGAGATGCAGCCTGGCAACTGCTTCTGTGGGTTGTACAGCTATAGCCATTAAAGACAAAGAAAAGATTCTTACAAAGTCTTTGGCAATGTCAAATTGTTCAAAATCAGAACCTGATAGGATGTTATCAGTAGAAATGGCATTAAAGAATAAACATTAACTTCTGAAGGACCATGGAACGTTTCCATCTAACTTACAGCGGAAATCTTCAATATGTGTTGTCTTGCCATTAGAATGTGAACTCCTTGAGAGCAAAAATTGTCTTATTTCTCTATTTGTGTCTCCAGTACTAAGCATAGTGCTTTGCATATAAATGCTTAATAAATGTAATATTAATTTATTCATAAGGCTTCAGGTGTGGTTGATAATGAACAGGGGACTTATTATCTCCTTATCTATATAGCCTAAGATTGCATTAGCTTTTTGAATGCCATATTAGACTTTTGATTCATATTAAGATTTCAGTCTTCTCAAATATCCATATGGCTTTGTGACAAATTGCTGTCTAGAAATATTACTCTCATATTGTATTTGGGAAGTTGACTTTTTGAGCCTTTTTTTTTTTTTTTTTTACTTTTTGGAGGAGTGAAGGCAGGGCAATTGGGGTTAAGTGACTTCCCCAAGGTCACACGACTAGTTAAGTGTCTGAGGCCGGATTTGAACTCAGGTCCTCCTGACTCCAGAGCTGATGCTCTATTCACTGCACCACCTAGCCGCCCCTTTTTGAGCCATTTTTATGACTTTTAGATTTAATTTTAGCCATTTGGACCCAGTTTTCATTTTAGCCATTTGGACCCAGTCTTATAGTTTGTCAGGAACTTTGTTAAGTCCTGACTTTCTCATCCAGTATTATCTATCTCCCCCAGCTTTGTGTCATTTGAAAATTTAAGAAGCATGCCAAGTCATTGATAAAGATGTTAAACAATACAAGTCAAGAGTCAAGTCTTCAAGCAGTTCACTAGAGACCTCCCTTAATGTTAAATCCTAACAATTAATGACAACTCTTTGGATCCAGCCATTCAACTAGTAGTCTACACCTCTCCATCTCCACAAGAATAACTTGCAAGACTTTATTAAATTCCCTGCCTACATAAAGATAGATTCCATCTACATAACATTTCACAATCTATCAGTTTTGTAACCCTGTTTAAAAAAAGATTTAGTCTGGCATAAGCTCTTCTTGATGAAACCATGCTGGTTCTTTATGATCACTGTTTCCTTTTCTAGATAATATTAACCATCCCTTTAATGATGCTATCTAGAATTTTTCCAGGAGTTGCTTACTTTCTTTTTTTTCTTTCCTTCCTCCCTCTCTTACTCTTTTTCTTTCTTTCAGACTGGGACATCTGCCCTTCTTCAATCCTTTGTTACCTTTCCTGTTTTCTAGAATCTTTCAAAGATCACCATGACTCAGAAATCATATCCACCAGTTGTCAGTACCCAGAGATGTAGTGCATCTTGGTCAGGTCACATGACTCCATCAAGGGAACCTATGAACTCAGCTACTAATCAATTCTGGCCTCAGACAATTACTACCTGTATGACCCTGGGTAAGTCACTTGACCTCTCTGTATCCCAGTTTCTTCATTTATAAAAATGAAGATAATAATAATACCCACTTCCCAAGGTTGTTGTGAAGAAAAAGTGAGATAATATTTATAAAGCACTTTTCAAACCTTATAGTACCATGTAAATACTATCTATCTTTCTACCTATCATCTATCTGTCTATGTATCTATGTCTATCTGTCTATCTCTCTCTCTCTCTGTCTCTCTCTCTCCATTCATCCAGATCTATCGAAATGATCTTGATTTTGTTCTAGATGCTATTACCCTTGCAATGTAGATAATTATTTCATTAGCTTTTCTGGCTGTCAGTTTCCTATTGACTCACATTGAACTTGCTCAATCTGTCAAGTCATACTGATCACTGGCCCTAGAAGAACTAATGAGCAGGGAGCAGAGTCAGGTCCTCAGGACCTGAAGAGCCTTGAGTTAATGGTATATGAGGATTTGCTGAAAAGTGGGTGATGTTTAGGCTGAAGAAGAGAGGATTCAGGGAACATGACATATGTCTTTAAGTATTTGAAGGAGGGATTAGACCTGTTCTGTTTCACCTTAGAGGGCAGATAGACACAAATTACAAAGATGACAATTTGGATTTTGTGTCAGGAAGAACCGTCTAACAATTAAAACTGTCCGAAGTGAAATGGGGCTGCCTCTGGAGGTGGTACATTCCTCCTCCTTGGAAATCTTCATTCAGAGGCTAGATGGCCACTTGTTAAAGTATTAGAGTGGGGATTCCTTTGGTGTATTGGTAGAGTAGATTGCTGCTTCTGAGACACCTCCCAGTTCTCAAATTCTGTGACTCTAGGAGGATCAGGATTAGTGATATCTTTAGTCTAGGATAGAAGCTCATGATGGTGATAACATGAAAAAAACCTAGGTCAGCAAACTTACCTAATGAACTGGAGGCCATAGGGCCCAAGGGGAGTATAGGACAATATGCAGAAGAGGTAACCTAATTATAAAGGGCAAAACCAGTTTCTACAGTACAGTTAGGGGAATTTTTATTGAGGTAAGTCAACCAAAAAAAAGAAAGGATAAGTGGTTAGTAAAAAGAATATGAGACTTTCCAAGGGTCAGAAGACTGAAATTTCCAGAGGAGACTGACAGTGATAGAGGACTAAAGGCTAAGGAGGCATGAGCTAGAGAGGATACTCTATATTTTCTGGAAATTTGGAAGTGGAGTAAAAGGGGGATTTTCAAGGTCCATCACTAGTGATTTTAGGGAGGGAGACAGAGGACATGAGGACGTTAAAATAGACAGAACTAAAAAATTGGGGTGGGGTGGGGAATTGTAGGAGAAAAGAGATTGCTCCAGGTCCCAGGATCCCACTCCCTGGTTGTAGGGTTATGAAAGGACAGTTCTGGAAGGCAGAGACCTTGTCAGACTGAATCTACCAGATAAAACACCGGAACCAATCTATTTTCCAGGACAAGACTTGGCAGAATGGCATTGGTCACAAAAGAGGAGACAGCTAAGAAGAGTAAGGCCTACTTCCACATAGTTGACCCACAGATTGAAGGTTCATTTTTAGAGTCATTTTAGTTCATAAACTTCTCTTTGTGTTATGGCATTCTCCCTATTCTCCCCCACTTCATCCTTTAAGGCTCCACCTCAAAGACTTGCCAATTTGCAAAAGTAAAGGAAGTTCCTCCCTCAGGGAGCTCCTACACATATGAAATCACTAAATGTTTTTAGTTCTTAACAAAAAATATCCCCACGTGTAGCTCCCTGTTTGTGTAATCATAGACCTTTGAAAACAGTAACCCACCCAAGAAAGGGGTATAGTCTATTTTCAGGGAGCAGGGCAAAATAGAAACATGAATTACTGTGTCATTCCCCCAGCCAGACTTATGATTAGGAAAGGAAAAGGAGGAGCCCAGGAAATAGAGGGCTTGTGGCAACAGTGAGAAAAATTAGTAAGATGTGCCAGAAAAGTGAGTTTTAGGGTTTTTTGAAAGAAGAAAGGGAATGACTTTGTTTCTCGAAGGTTTTTATGGGTACTTGACTGAGGTACCACACATTATCACTAGGGGAATGCAAATCAGTGAAGGCAAATCCTGGAATCAAATTCATGACTTTTGAAACTTGGTGGTTTAGATACATGTGCTTAAGGGCAACAAGTTAGTGCCATAAATATATGATATCTACATAGTTACATAATATATCTATATGAATATATAATAACTTCATTCATTGCCTGTGATGAAGGAGGACAAGGAGGAAGACAGATGGAGATGGAAAAGTTGGACTGGACTAAGCTGGTTAGCTCAGTGAAAGTGAGGACCTAATGAGGTTCAATCTCTGTGCAAGACAACTGGCTTCATTCTATTCCATGCCATGATAATTAGCAGCCTTAATCAGTATTTCCTTTTTCTTAATATATACTTAATATTTTCTATACTTTGATACTTCAAGCATCTATGATTTCATCTTTTCACTGATATAGACTAAACCACTTAGTAGGTGTTTTTAATAGGTACTGTGACCAAACAAACAAAAAATATCACTTATTGGCCATATCTTTGGTGACAAATTTCCAAACTAAATTAATTGGACATTGAACAATAATTATGGTCAGTGAAGTACTGAGAGCTTTCCATGCTTAATAGGACATAGCAGAGCTTGTGTTCCACTGAGAACCCAGGGCTGCCTCTGTACAAACATAAAACATCAGAGAAGGACTTTAATGGAGTTTATATGTACTTACTAATTGATTAAATTAATGAAAGTTAACTTAATTAGCTGTTTTGCAATTCTATGACCTTTGAGGCTACAGAAAATAGGAAAAAGAGAACAAGGTCAGTTTTTATGCACAATTTGGATCACTTTTCAGTGTGTCTTTAGGATCCTTTCCCCAAAATAATGTTAAATTTTATTTATTTATTTATTTATTCATTCATTCATTCTTTTGTTGATTTATTTATTCATTTCTTCTATCTTTTTTTCCCCTGAAAAATTGAGACAAATAATTCTTTTGTCTCATGTAGTTTTCATTTATAGTTTCCTGAAATATAGGTCTAGAAAATCAGGCTTTGATAAAGCCCATTATGATTCAAATGGAGTTACTTGACTATGCCTTTAAATCCAAATCATTCTGGCTCTCACTTATTAGCCAATGATAAGTCCCAACCCAAGCCTCATTTGCTCATTGTTTGACTTTTGATGGCTCAGAGTGAGTGTAAATAGCAATCGTTTCTGTTCTGGCCAGAAACTCCAAAGGTCTTCCATTTCCAATTGATTCTTTTGTAAGTCTAACTAGGCCATCTTTTGCTTCAATTCTTACCTAGCCTTTAATCACTGAATGGGCATTGTCTCAGACTGAGACATGGGAAAGACCTTTGCTTAAAAAGGCCAGGGCCTCCCACTGCCATCTGAGGCCATTGGCAGTTGTCTTGATTTCTGTCTTGTCACTGGACTCTGATGACTCTGGAGGAGAGAGTGAGGCTGATGACTTTGCATAGCTCTGCCTCAGTTAAATCCAATTCACTTGCAAGTCAAGACATCACCCTTCTGATGTCATTGGTTCTCTTCTAGAACAACTCCCCCACTTTCTGGTTAATACCTGGAATTCTGCCATCTGATCATTATTCCTTTTGCTTAAGACTCTGATGGCTATTAAAATATTATTCTATAAAGTGAGGGGGTTGGGTCAAATGATCCTTAAGGTCCCTCCTATATGTCCCTTAGAGCTTATAACTCTATAAATCCCTTCTGTGATGGTATTATTTGAACCCCCTGTGAATTCTTAGTGGAAATGAAGAACATGTGGGTAAATTTTGCTATTAGGGTCGAAGGGTGGCAGAGAGAGCATGGGAGCATTGGCAATCTTATCCAAGTAAGTAAGGGAGGGGCTTTAGGATGAGAGGGCTTGGTAAAGCAAAGACAAAATTCACTTATTTCACAATTTCTGCCTAGAGTCAGCCCCAATCACAGGAGGGCAATAAGTCCACATAAATTCATCTATTTTAGTTTTTCCTTTATAGTAAGAGTTATGGCTTTGTGAATTCAGTGCACAAATGTAATCAACAATCTCATGTTAGACTGTCCCCTAAATGGAAATCAAAACTAGCAGGGGAAATCAAGTCTTAGGTTGTATCTACACACACACACACACACACACACACACACACACACACACACACACAATAATGGTGGAATAGTAAGGGATTGGGTGAGGGGAACGTTGAATTCAGTTACAACCAATCATTTCTTTTAAGAACAGTCAGTTAAATTCAGCCAAATAACTTGTCAGTGATGGATCACTACCAAGTTATTTGCCAATATTCAGTCGTGATAAATTTGAATGATTCTGATTTTCAAACAACATAGCATGAGATAAGTAAAAGTCTAAAAAGTTAACATTGTGTTTGAAAATGTACTTGACCAGAAACCCCAAGAGAACATGAGAACCCTATAGGGCATGTCAGATTTATGGAGAACAAAAGAATTTATGACCAAACAAGAGATAGAGAACATTATGAAATGAAAAACGGATAATTTTGTTTACACTAAATTAAAAAGTTTTTGCAGAAACAAAGCTAATGCAACCCAGATTAGGAGGGAAGCAGAAAACTGAGAAAGAATTTTTGCAACCAGTTTATCTATCTGATAAAGGCCTCATTTTTAAAATATATAGAGAATTGAGTCAAATTTATAAGAATATGAGTCATTCCCCAATTGATAAATGGTCAAAGGAAATGAACAGGCAGTTTTCAGATGAAGAAATTAAAGCTATCTATAGTCATGTGAGAAAATGCTCCAAATTATTATTGATTAGAGAAAATCAAAACAAAATATCAAAACATCTCTGAAGTACCACATCGCATGTGTCAGATTGGCTAACATGACAAAACAGGAAAATTACAACTGTGGGAGAAGTGGGAAAATTGGAACACTAATGGATTATTGGTGGAGTTGTGAACTTATCCAATCATTCTGGAGAGCAATTTGGAACAATGCCCAAAGGGCATAATGCCCTTTGATCCAGCAATACTACTTCTAGGGCTGTATCCTAAAGAGAGCAGAAAAATGGGAAAAGGACCCACATGTACAAAAACATTTATAGCAACTTTGTTTGTGATGGCAAGAAATTGGAAATTGAGGGGATGCTCATCAATTGGGGAATGACTGAAGAAGTTGTGGTATATGAATGTAATGGAATACTATTGTGCTATAAGAAATGATGAGCAGGCAGATGTCAGAGAAACCTGGAAAGACATATGAACTGTTGTTGAGTGAAGTGAGCAGAATCAAGAAAATATCTGGAGAACAGTAATAGCTACACTGTGCAATGACTAACTTTGATAGTCTTATCTGTTCTTAGCAATGCAAGGATCTAAGACAACTCCAAAATACTCATAATGGAAAATGGCCACATCTAAAAAAGAACTATGGAGTCTAAAAGCATGTTATTTGCTTTCTCTCTCTCTCCTCTCTCTCTCTCTCTCTCTCTCTCTCTCTCTCTCTCTCTCTCTCTCTCTCTCTCTCTCTCTCTTTCTCTTTCTCTCTGCTTGTTTCTCCTTTCTCATGGTTGCTCCCATTGGTTCTAATTTTTCTTTACAACATGACTAATATGAAAATAGGTTTAATATGAATGTATATGTAGATATCAAATTACATGCCATTTTGAAGAGGGGGGAGGGGAGAGATGGGGAGAAAATGTGGAACTCAAAATCTTATGGAAGTGAATGTTGAAATTGAAAAATAAATAAATTTAATTAAAAAAAAAAGAATCCTACAGCCCAGTCCAGAACAGAGGATAAGAGATCTGGTAAGCTAGTGGTCACAGGAACCTCAAGAGAAAATGTCTGTCATCATAAGCATGGCCTTACTGGTTAAAGTAGAAAAGGGACACATTTGAAAGATATCAAGCCTGAGTATCTGTAATCAAAGGTAGTGAGATGGACACATATCGCTTAAGGTCTGAGAATTTTGTCAGTGTGGTAACTTTCCTCTAATGGTGATTATACCCCCATCAAAATCTTAGTAGATAGTAAGTCTCAGGGAGCCACCTGAGTCACAAAGAAGACGAGAGGTTTGCTCATGGTCACATATCCAAAATAGGAATTGAACTCAGTTTCTTTATTCTACCAGCATTCTATTCACTACACCTCATTGCCTTTCATAGTTATACACGGTAGGTTATTTCTTTCCATTCCCCTTCTCTATCCACTTTGCCTTCATGGAGACATTATGCCATAGTAGCACAAAGCCACCAGGCTAGCTTAACAGAGCAGGGTGAAAATTGTTAGCCAGCAGGTATTGTTCCTGGATGGCAGCTGTCACAACTGTGTTCCAGTCATTCCCTCCTCAACCCTTTCCTCTGCAACTTTTAGATTCAAAGAGGAAATTCTACCAAAAACAGAAAAATCATGGATCCTTGGAAGCAACCTCAGAGATCAGAAGACAATGAGTCCCCTTGCTTTTACAGATGAGGAAACTGAGGCACAGAAAGATTAAATGATTCATCCAAAGTTATCCAGCTAGTTGATTGAAACTAATACTAAAATCCAATTTTCCTGCCTTACAGTCCAGAACACATTCAACAGAACCTAATAAGGAGAAGGGAAAAAATAGGATTTTTTTTCTCCATGTAAAAAAATGATACATTTCTTAGTCCTTTTGAAATCAAAGGGAGAAAATAATAGTAGCTGACCTTTATATTACAGTTTAAGCTTTGCCAAGCACTGAATATACATTAGCTTTTTTGATTCTCGCAAAAACCTTTTTTGGTACTATAAATATTGTGACAAATAAAAAGCATAAGAGACAAGAGTTTCTGGGTAACTGATAATAAAGTTATTAACTAGGCTAGCTAGTAATCAATAAATTGATGGCCAGTAGTTTCTCTTGGAAAACCATAAGGCTGAAAGCCTTAATATGCTTTTGGAAAAGGGAGTGCCCCTGACAAGTGAAAATCAACCATGATTGGTGGACACTTAATGAGGTGGTAGATTATAGGTCTTCATCTCTTCCTGCTGAGAACATGGCTTGATCATGAGACTCGGCTGACTCTGGTAATTTGAACAAGAGACTCCATCTCCACTCAAACCACCCGGTTGGTTTTTTTTTCCTTCATGAGCTGAATCACTCAAAACTCTAGTGGAAGGGTGCAAGGAAAGGGGCTCATTTCCTTGGGGCATGAATTTGCCTAGTATAGATTTTGTTTACACTCTAAGTAAAAGTTCTTCTAGTTGGATGGGGTCTCTCCCAACATCAAGGAGCATGTTCCCAGAGGATTAGGTCAATCTGAGACTGACTGACCTTCTACAAGAGCTGGGCCCTAAAGGAGGAAATTGAAAAAGAAGAAGTTTGGATCCCAGTTTAATAACTGGTTATTAATATAATAAAATAATTTCTCTCAGTATTGTTAGTTCCATTTGTTGTTGTCGTCAAGTTGTTTCAGTCATGTCCAACTCTCTGTGACCTCATTTGGGGTTTTCTTGGCAAAGATACTGCAGTGGTTTGCCATTTCCTTTTCTAGTTCATATTACAGATGAGAAAACTGAGGCAAACAGGGTTAAGTGACTTGTCCAGGATCACACAGCTAGTGTCTGTGGCCAGATTTGAACTCATGAAGATGAATCTTCCTGAGTCCAAACCCAGTGCTTTATC
>CM053587.1:182164293-182255168 GCA_028646515.1 Pseudochirops corinnae
TCTTTTCATCAGAAATGCTTGAAAGTCCTCCATTTCATTAAACAGCCATTTTGTCCCTTGAAGGATTATACTCAGTTTTTCTGGGTAGGTTATTCTTGGTTGTAATCTCAGATCTTTTTCCTTCTGAAATATCTTATTCAAAGCCTTTCATTCCTTTAATGTGGAAGTTGCTAGATTTTGTGCGATCTTAATTGTGGCTTCATGGTATTTGAATGGTTACTTTCTGGCTACTTGAATTATTTTCTCTTTGACCTGGGAGCTTTGGAATTTGGCCATAATATTCCTGGGAGTTTTCAATTTGAAAAATCTCTTTTAGATGGTGATCAGTGAATTTTTTCACTTTCTATTTTACCCACTGATTCTAGGGTATCACGGCAGTTTTTCTTGATAATTTCTTGAAATATGATATCTAGGCTCTTTCTGTAATCATGGCTTTTGAGTAACCCAATAATCCTCACATTGTCTCTTCTTGATCTATTTTCCAGGTCATTTGTTTTCTGAAGGAGATATTTCTTGTTTTCTTCCATTTTTTGTCATTCTTTTTACTGGAGTCATTAACCTCCAATTACCAAATTCTAATTTTTAGGAAATTATTTTCTTCAGTGAGTTTTTGTACCCCTTTTTCTAGCTCACCAATTCAGTTCTATAAAGTGTTATTTTCTTCAGCATTTTTTGCCTCTTTTACCAAGATGTTAATTGTCTTTTTATAATTTTCTTCCTTTGCTTTCATTTCTTTACTTAATTTTTTCTTTACTACTCTGATTTTGAAGACCATATTTTTTCTTTGAGGCTTTGCTTATAGCTGTTTTGACTCTGTTGTCTTCTTCTGAGTTTGTGTCTTGATTTTTTGTGTCACCATAGTAGTCATTGGAATAACAAAATGTTAAACTTCATTGATTGCCCCCCCCCCGAGAAAAAAAAGCCTGAGAAAACATTGCAACTAAAGTCATATACACCTACTCTCCCACTTGTAGTGATAGATCTTGGACCTGTGCTTTCATTGTCATAGAAAATTCCTGGATGAGGAAGTTCTGTCAAGGTGTGGTGGCAACTTCTCTTCAACTTGTAAGCTTAGGGAAATGCCTAGTGCACTGAGTCATTCAGTGATTTGCCTAGTATGTGTCAAAAGTGGGATCTGAAGCTAGTCCTTTTCAGTTTCAAGGCCAGGTCACTCTTTAATATACTATGCTGCCTCTCTTCCCACCAGTACAAAATCTTTGAAGATCACGTATCCATGAATTGAAAATATCCTTCTTAATGGTATTATTAGGAGACAAACAGGCTTTTCCAAATAATATTCAATAGCTTTGTCATCTCAGATTTAACTAAAAGATGTAGGGAATATAAAATCCCATGGTGCTGATTGTTTGATTCTGAAACAGCATTCTCCTTGCCAGAACTTTTACAATAAGGTCTCTTTCAACCATATGCCAAAATCATTGAAGACTCCTTGGGACATCTAACAACAAAAATAATCCTGTTCAATGGTCCTCTAATAATAAACATTGACTATGAGAGTATGTTGGGAATTGTGTGAACCAAACTAACTTCATCTTGTAAAATAGACTGCATTTTGAGACCTAAATTTCATTTTCCTGTAAATTCCACGTATTTGCTAATCATGGAAATTCAGTGAAATCCTATTTCACATCTGGAAAAGTCCACTTGTTTGCTCTGTCGCACCTCCCAGCTCTTGAAGTTCACTCAATCTGCCTCCCAATTCAGAAAACCCCTAATCTTTCCTCCTATTACAAACCAGATTACCTAATCTTATATCTTGATTTATATCTGTTAAATCTGCCTCCCCGATCTCACAGCCAATGTTTATAACCAGAGGATCATTGAACAGGATTGTTTTTGTTGTTAGATGTCCCAAGAAGTCTTCAATGATTTTGGCATATGGTTGAGAGAGGCCTTGTTGTAGAAGATCTGTCTCTCCCTGTATTTGGAGTCTAGTACCAAGCTGAAGAGTCCTGGTCCCGATTTGTTATGCAATTGGCAGGCATTCCTTAATAAATCAATATGCTCAGATGTTCAAACTTTTGTGTCCTCAGTTATTCCAGATTTCACCTGTCACAGCTGAGGGATAAAGTAGAAATACATGCTTGCCAAAAGTATTCACCACTGTGATGGAACAATGCAGTATCTAGCTCAAAGAGGGGTTCCCATTGGATAGTGAGACCTTCCAAATGTTCCTGTGGATTACATTTTGTTGACTGCATCAAGATTCAAGACATGGCAGATGAAAGAGATCTATGATTAGGATTTTGGCCTGTCCATATACACAGGAAAGACCAAATAGATGATGAACGAGAGTAGAAACCCAAAAGAACTTTTCCAATAGTATCTATATCTGGGACAGACAATACAGATGGACAAAAAGCAGGGCTTAAAGTTGAAAAGGGAGGATGGTAGACTGTATTATTCTTGAGAAATTATGAGTCACTTTTTCTGACCCCAAGTTATAGGCCCATATGTTTAATATGAACATTTTACTGGTATTATTATGTGGCAGTGAAACATTGATATATGGTGGACCTAAGTGTTCTGTAGGAGTGTAACCTCCATGACCTCATACATTCCCCTGGAACACTTCTTCTGAAGAACTAAAAACGAGCATCACACAGAGAGCATAGGGAATGATGCATAATGGGTCCAAGTATAACCAAACAGCTACATATAACCAAGGAGAAACAGGCAAAAAAGAACAGGAGTCAAGACATCATCAAAGAATCATATGAAAGGAAGAGAAGATAGATGTGTCAGCTGGCATGACAGGTGGGTAACCAGAATGCCCCCCCCCATGCCCTTGTGATGATGAATTTCAGAAGGTCTCCAGCATGCTCAGCAGACCTCTTACTTTAGTGAAATTGTGGGATTTTCACAGGATGGGCAGGCATGAATGGGTATAGGCACTGAAGACAACTCTGAAATTAATGAAATCAGAAATCCCTTTTATGATCACTATTCTCTCTTCCACTAATGCCTATAACTCTCCCACCTCAAAAGAAAGTCTTTCCCTTATAACAAGAATAATCAAACCAATCAAATCCATGCATTTTATATGTCTGAAAATAAATCTCATCCTGTCTCTCTCATTCATTACCTCTTTGCCAAGAGATGGGAAGCGTGATTCATCATCAATCTTCTGGAGTCATGAATGGTCATTGAATCAATTAGTTTTTCCTCTTTTGCTTGTTATACTTTTTTCTCCATTCCTTCCAAATGTGAAAATAACCAGCGTCCTTAGCCCTTCACTCTTCTCCCTACAGTTACCCTCTTAAAGATCTCATCTACTGTCAGAACCTAAACTTGAACAGAGGATCATGAGATATTTAGACCTGGAAGGGACCTTTGAGGCCATTTAATTTAACCCCATTATTTTAAAGTTGGAGAAACAGAGGCTGAAGAGAGTCTAAGTGCCTTGACCTGGGTTATAGCTAGTAAGGTTGTGAAAGCAGCTATTCCTGACTCTAAGCCCAGCACTCTGTCCACTTTGTCACCTACATGATAGAATGGGCTATAATAGGGATTGTCGAAACCCAAAGATTAACAGAAGCATCAGAATTGGAGCAATCTGGCCAGATCTCATTCAGCAGCAGGCAATATGAAGAAGGCCAAATATTCAAGTGTTCAGCTATAGGCAGGTCTGGCAAGGACCCACAGGGAAATGTCATGGCAGGTATAAAATAGAGCAGGAATTTGGGCAGGAGTCCAGGTAGGCAGGTGGTCATCATTTGGGCGGCCTGGCATCAGATAACAGGATCCCAACCTTGACAACTTGGATTTAGAGGCAAGATTCTCATCTTTGAGAGAACTGACAGAGCAGGATCTCAGTCCAGGAGAAACTGGGGTACCAAGGCAGGGACTTGAATGCAAAAGAATAAATTACTAGAATGAGGGTAAGAAAAAGAGAGCTCAGTTATTTTTCTTCTGCTCGTGGTCTAAATTGTTCCCAGAATCCGTGATAAGGATATTTATGCATATGAAATTTAGATGGCCCCAGGTGGTAAGATTGGAGGAATTTGGGGTTAGAGAATCTTGCTAGAGATTGATTACACTTCAGCCATGATCTCCAGGAGAATGACTCAAATCTCCCTGTCCACTACCTTCTCTCTCCCAAATTCTTGTTCTCCATCACTTAGGACCAATTTTTAGACAGTTCCTCTTGTTTGTCCTGCCTCTCCCTAGAACTCAGAATATACAAAGCCAAACTAATGATCCTCTCTCCAAAATTAGCTTTCCCTCCTGACTTCCCTATTTGGGTCATTAGTACCTTCATTTCTCAGGACCCTAGGTTTCACTCCTGATTTGTGGTATTTCTCCAAGTGGTCACCAAGTCTTCCTTCATAATGTCTCTCTTATCCTGTTGTTCCTTTACAATTCTACTGCCACTTCTCTGGTTCAAGACCTTAATACTTCATGTCTTTATAATAACCTCCTAACTAGTCTCCTCATCTCCAGTCTCTCCCCTGAACAATCCATTTGACACACTGATGCTAGATTAATCTCTCTCAACCACTTGCATAATACATTTTATACCCTTAGCAGAAAATGAAATTGCAAGAGGGAAGTGAAGTTTCTGCAAAAGAAATGTTTGTTTCTGTTTATAAAGCAATTACAAAAAAATAATGAAATGCTCTGGCTGTTACTTGCAAAATAACCTTTCTGCAAGAAAACATTTCAGTGTATTAATTTTGTTTCATTACCAATGGGCTATTTCATCAATGAGATATTAAAACTCATTTCCTAGTATCACTCCTAATCAGAACATGGAGTCTCACACTCTGAATATTTTGATATATTTATGTTGTTGATAAAACTGAAATCATATTTATTTTCAATCAAAGCAGAGGTTATAGCTGCCTTCATAACTGGGAGTTGATTTCACTTCTTTAAAGAACTACAATGCTATTGAGCTGTTTCCTCATGTATCTAAGGCCATAATCAGCATTGGAATGTTTTATATGGCTTTGTAATGCATCAGTATCCCTGAAAGCAGTTTACAGCATGTGGCAAGGTTAATTGAATTGGTAACAGGGCAATATCCAAATGACTGAATATTTTAGCATTTTGTTTGCAGAGAATCTGAAAGCATTCTTCATTTCCTACCTCACCTTCTCCTTAGCAGAGTTCTCCCAAATTTTACAGCCTAACTGTGTGCATCTGCCCTCTTTCTTCAACAAGTACTTAACCTGACCTTGGCACTGACCAGTGACTGATTCAGAGTGAACAGCAGAGTCATTTTCATTCCAATTTGCAAACTGAGAGAGGGGGGAGGACTTTCCATAAAGTAGTCTCTGACTCATTTGCTTTTGTATCCCTTCTCAATCACTCTTACTTCAGAAGCCCTGGGAAAGGCAACAGGCTTATTTGTTTGTCTTTCAGGGAAATTGACTCCTAGTTACTAATGCATGATGGCCAATACTACAATGAATCTTTGGTCTTTTTCATTTGATGACTCCCTCCGCTAGTGCAGATTTCAAGCTATTCATGCACTCCCATTCTTTTTGATCCTGACATCTGTCCATAAATCTGGGAACCTTCCACTGATTCTTTTAATATTTTGTGTTCTGTTTTTCTGTTACTTCTCACTCTTAGGACATCATTGTCACCTCTCTTTCCTGTTGTATGTATTCTTGAAGACACCTTTATATCACATCTTGAGCGTAAGTCATCATTAATAGTATACTACCACCTGTATATTTACTTCCCATCTTTCCATTGCCCTCTAAGTCATCTGCTATTGGGATTCTTTGGAGATTGCAATGTTCCATGATTTGTAATCATATAGCATCACTGGAAGAGTACTGGATTTTTGTGACAGAAAGCAGCTTCAGTCATAGGAAGAAATGTACAATATCCTTATGTGGTCCAAGTGGGATCTCCTCCTATTCAATTCTGGACCTACTTCATCCATTATCCATCTGTACACTAATAGAAGAGAAATTCATTGATGGAATAACTTCATGGCTGTCCATCCAAGCATACATCATAATCTGAACAACATGTGTCCTCTATTAATTTTGTTTCTTACACTGAGGGGAAAAAGCAGATCCCATTGACAAGGCTACTCTTATTGAGAAGACTGTCATCAACATGACATTAGCTGCATCATTTGTAGAGCCTTCTTGTCAATAGAAAAGCCATATTCTAAACTGACTATTTCAGGAAATCAACCATGAAGCCAGCAAACACTATACTAAGAGTAAATCTCTGAGTTCGGTATTTAGCTTTTGCCTTTCTTTGCCCTTCATCCCCTGTGTCTATCACATAGCGAGCATCTAAGACATCTTTTATCGACTGACCAATCCTCAGTGGATCATTGTCCAGAGTTATTACTGTGGTTGCATATAGTAGCAATGCTATGTAACATCAATATTTAATTGGGAGACATCTTGTTTGAAGAGAGCCTTTAAGGCTGTACTTTGCTCAACTGAGTTTGTGTGTGTGTGTGTGTGTGTGTGTGTGTGTGTATGAGAGAGAGAGATCAACAAGCCATAACAATAACTTATACTTTCTATTAATATGATTATTAAGAAAAGATCTGCTACTGAAAATTTTCTAGGAAAACATATATGTATATATATACATACATACACATATATCTATATTTTCTCATATTTTAATCCAGAATAGCCTTGATGTATGTATAAACCATTCTCATAAAGACTTGATAGAAATGACAAAGGAGGCGTGTGGGTTGGGAATTACTCATGTGTTTTCAGTTACATTTTTTTGGTGGTTGTTTTGTTAATAATATTTTCTGTGATCTTTCCCATGATTTTAGGATCTATTTCCCTCTGAGATATCTTGAAATTCAAGACCCAAGTTCCTTTAAATTGTGTCACCTGTGACAAAGGTATCTTTTATTTAACTTCAGCCAGGTCCAGCTTCTCTTCCCAATATATCTTAGTTACCATTTTCTACTTCCTCTCCTAGTGTATTGCTTACTGAGGCAGAGGGAGTCCAAATGTGGTGTTTCCATCATTGTTACTGATAAGAACAGATCATCAAAGACACGCTGGCAGAAAACAAAGTAGCATAAACATTGGTAACTTTTTACCCAGGGATTCTACTACTAGGACCCAAGATGGTCATTAATGAAAGGGGAGGAAAAGGCCGAATAAATACCAAAATATCTATAGCAGTACTTTTTGTGGTAGCAAAGAAGTAGAAACAGAATCAATACCCATTGACTGTGAATGGCTAAACAAATTGTATTACATGAATGTAATGGAATATTACTATGCTACGAGAAATGATGAATATTATGAATGCTGACAAGAATTGGAAGGATGACATGAACTGATACAGAGTGAAACGAGCAGAACCACCTAAGTGTCACAATGATAGAGAACCAGGCCTGGAGTCAAGAAGATCTGAGTTCCAATCTGCACTCAGATATATACTGGTTCTGTGACTCTGAGCAAGTCACTTAACCCTGTTTGCCTCAGTTTCCTCATTTGTAAAATGGGTTAGAGAAGGAAATGGCAAACCATTATAGTATCTCAGCCAAGAAAACACCAAATGGGGTCATGAAGAGTCAGGCACCACTGAAACAGCTGAACAACAACAAAACAAAAATGTAAATTGAAAGAACAATCTCAAAATAATAAAAAATGAATGATACAATATTACAAATAACAAATACAGGCCCAAGAAAGAGATATGAGAGGACACTCTCCCACTAACTTCTTTGCAGAAATAGGGGATCCACAGGCATTGGACATTGCATGTATTGTCAAAAATTTTCAAATATATTTATCAATCTTTCTGGGGTTTTTCTCTTTAAAAACAAAATAAAACAAAACAACAGACATTTGTTATAGAGGATGGCTCTCCAGCAGAGGAGGGAAGGGCCAAGGGGAAATGGAAAAAAAAAATATATATATATATATATATATATAAATTTTATTTAAAAAAAGAAATAGAATACAGATTGAAGTGTACTTTTTTTACTTACCTTATTTTTTTTGAGTTTTTTCCTTGTGTATATTTTCTTCCACCACATGATTATTATGAATATGTTTTACATGACTACACACGTATAACCTAGATCAAATTAATTGCCTTCTCAATGGGAGACGGGGAGAGAGAAAGGGAGAGAATTTGGAACTCAAAGTTTTAAAAACATATGTTAAAAATTGTTTTTACAAGTAACTGGGAAAAAATAAAATTCTAAATAAATTTTTAAAAAATACAATTTATCCCTTCCACATCATGAATTTCCCCATCATTGTTTCTATAAATAATGTGTTGGCATAAGAAATTAAATGGGAGTTTTGTGGAAACTGCAGACAACACACAAAGGCCAGAAGATGACACAGAGCCTATGACCAAATACTTAGCTGAAATTTTACATGAACAGCCCATAAGAGAAAAAATTCAGACATCCTCTCTGGTACAAAGGGAGGGCCAAAAAATGTTATGCAGATTTTCCAGATCAAGGAGGCACCTCCCTAACCTCACTGATGTGTTAAGAGATAACTGTACTGGCAGATCTGTTTTGTTTCATGTCTATTGACCACATTTGTAAAAAAAAAAAAAAAATGACAATTCTGCAGCCTAAGCATTTTTTATCCATATTTGGTTCATAGTTCTGAGAGATTATAATAGTCATCACCAGGAAGAACTTTTCTGCTTCCAGTTTCTTAATCTATAAAATGAGGGGGATGAAGTAGATTCATTCATTCCCCAAACATTTATGTATCTACTCTGTGCATTGTTCTAGACACAGGGGAAGAGAGATAACGATGATGTGGTCTTTGCCTACTAAGGCTCCTAGGAGCGCAGAAATTCAATTAATCTATTATTCAATGATTCTAGGAATGGATTGTCAGTCATTCTTGTCAGATTGGGACTGTTCTCCCCAGAGGGTGTGGAGAGGATGTGTAGATAAAAACAATGGGGAAGACTGCTGAATCTAAAGGTGTAACCACTCGGCACTGAAAGTAGTTTATGAGTCCCAGTGTGCATCCTTAACCAGCTTACTTTTGATTGGAATATTCCAAGGTGCTGAATGTCTACTTACTCTCTATTGGTGCATTTGTGAATGGTGCCTGCTCCTTTTTTTACTTCTGAGTATAAAACAGTTTAATCTCCAACTGTCAGGAGTGGCTGGGGTAACCCAGCATCCTGGCAGAACAAAAGTGCTTTCCTCTGGACCACATGTGAAACCTCATGCTGTGATGGGAACTGTATCAGGACAAAATGGATCCATGTGACTATATCATAGACTGGCACATGCTCCCCACCACCTGTGTTTTGTCATCAATACATCATATCTTGGGAAGTTTCCTGTGAGCGTGAACTGTCTCTCTGTTCCTTAAATCCAGAAGCAAACTGTTACAACTAAAATGGAAAACTGATTCTGGCATTCAAAGCATACTGGCCAGGTCCAGGTTTTCTCCCTGCAGTGACTCATGTCTACTCTTCTTACCCTCTTATCTCTGCTGACGTTCACCTATCTTGACCCCCAGTAAGTTAAAAAGAATAGCCCTCAGGCGTGAGTAAGAAACAGATCCCAGGCTGTGAGATCAGAATCTTAGCCAAAGTTTCCCTTGTATATTGGAACCATTTCTCAGATGACTGTCCAATAGGATCAGGTGCCCAGGGATGGGGAGCAAATAAAGCAAAAAAAAAAAAAAAAAAAGAAAGAAAGAAAGAAATTAGGTTTTGAATCAAAAGACAGAAATTTGGATCAATATTTTGGGCTTTCCTCATTTGTGAACTTAAAATTCTGTGAAATTATGTTGCCCTTTTGAGAAACAAGCTATCATTAGGGGAAGTAGAGTCTGAAGGACTGTGCACTCTACCTTCAGAGCTGAGAAGCTATCTCCAAAGAAAGTTCATAAAGATAATAGCAAACATGATTTATATTTACTTAACATTTTTGTCTTAGGGATTTTTTATTTCTTTGTTTTGAACCATCCATTGCTAATTTCTTCCATAATTAGGAAAGTATTGTTTGAGCGAGCAACATCTATATTGATTATTTAATCCTAAAAAAGTTCTGGGTATGCTGAATCTCTAGGGAACAGGTCTTCTTGTAGGTTCACCTTCCATAGTTTGTCAAATGTTTTGAAATTCTCATGCACTATACCAAGATTGGTTTAGTTCAGCTATGGAGGCCATTTTTTTTGTCTTTTATTTGTGAATATCTAGCTCTATGATTTCATCAGTATGGGGACTTCTTGAATGTGACAACTCTCTACATGGATTCTCCAAGTTACAGCAACTGGCTTGAAATTTATAGTGTCAGTCAGTCACCTAGCATTTAAGTGTTTACTATGTGCTAGACATGGTTCTAAGTGCTGGATATATAAAGAAAGGCAAAAAACCATCCTTGCTCTTAGAATGCACAGTTAATGGGGAAGAAAACATGCAAACAACTATATATACTGTGTATATATTGTATGTATGTGTATATCTACATGTATATGTGCATACACATGTGAGTGTGTATATAAAATACCAAACAGAGAATTTTCTATTTTATCATGGAGGTAATAAAAGTAGAGTGAATACATTCCTCATCACAGGAGGTACTAAAGCAAAGGCTAGATGACCACATGTTGGGAACTCATGCTTTAGGGACAATGTGGCAAGTCAGACCTGATTCAAGATTGGAATAAAATGATATACTTACATTCATTATAACAATTAATAGCAGAAGATAAATCTTCTTCATCACAATATAGGAATCTTATTCAATGAAGATATATATCTATATCTATCTATATCTATATCCATATCTATATCTATATCTATATCTATATCTATATCTATATCTATATATATATGGATACCATCTTCATTCCACTGAGTACAACTCTTCTGTCTTTGAATTGCCCATGGTGGGCTACCAGTCAAGCATCGGGGAAGATCTAGGGCTACTACTGGTTTTTTTGTAATCTGACAACCAGGACCATTTATTGATTGGTTACTTAATTGATTAATTTACTCTGTCTTCCTAGTGTGGCTGGTACAGTGACATTTAGCGTGACCAGGCCTGGTCTAGTGTTGGTCATCAGGAAACCTGGAACCGCCCTCTTCCTCCACCATTAAAAGCCCTGTTATAGGACTGAAGGATGGGGTGATTAGAATCTGAGTGCCCAGAGGTCTAGTGAGAAGGGCTCATCAATCTCTCATGATCATCATGGTGTGATGGAAAGAGTGATAAATTTAAAGTTAAAAGCTACAGGGATTCGAATCTTACCTCTAACATTTAAGACTTGTGCAGCCACAGGCAAGTCATGTAAATACTGTGAGCCTCAGTTTCCACACAGAATCTACTTTTCCTATCCCTTCATCTCATCTTTGAGGTCAAAGTGAACCCAGAAGGGAAGATGAAAATGAGGCAGTTTCCCAGAGGTATTACCCTGAAACCCACTGTTGGGTCAACACCTTGTTGACATTCCAGATCCCAGGATCTTGCCTTTGAAATTTTTCTTTAGAGCATCTTTTAAATGTCCTTGAGCACATACTAGTTGGAGTTACGTTACTTTAAGATGTCCCATAAGAGCTACCTAGATATATTGCTGCCATCCATCCAGGGGTAAGTCTAGTAGACTGGCTATTTCATTTCTTACAACTAACTGGCTCATACAGCTTGCCCTTGGCAAGATATTTTTCCAGTGGATCCATCGGGATTGCATTCTGGAGCCAGGAAACTTCCCCTGAGATACAGGGGCTCTATCTACAGGAGGAAGGTAACCTGAACCATAAATCGGGCAGGTCTCTTTTTCTTACATCTCAGTATTTTCTTACTTCTTGCCCACTGCACAAAAATATGTTACTGGTAGCCATGGCAGCATTATTCCAACCCAGGAAGAAAACCCAGGCACATACTTCATCAGACTGAAAACACCAGCAGCTGTTACTTCATAGTCATGGCTATTGAGAGTCCTAGGCAACTGTGTACAAAGCCTTGAACTGTCCCCAGAGACCTGCTGCTGGGCTATTGTGAGAGAGGCACAGCTCTACCCAACAAGCTTTACCAGGCATGGCTAGGCAGGAGTGAAGACACAAAAGCCCATATTAATTTGCTCTTCCCCTTGGGTATAGGCATAATGTTTGCTTGGACAAGAAGTAATCAGCTCTGAGTATGGAAATCCCTTAACTGTTACTGGTAGTTCTGATTGAAGATGGATCATTAGCAATTTGATAGTTTATAGGACAGTCATTTAGGGTACTGATGTTCCAGGTACCTAAATTCTAGCACAACACTCTTTCCTCTGTAGCTTCCTTTCCCCTTGGTATAAGAAGAAGCATCAGCTTCAGGCTGAGGGAACAGAAAGGGAGTAACTGTGATATAGCTCAAAGTGAGAAAAGACCCAGCTGCATCCACTGATGATGCTGTGAAATGGGATAAGAATTAAACGGCCAAAAGCAGCCAGAGGTCCCCATCATCAGTCAATACCAAAGAAAATGTCAACACTCCCGATTTCTAGATGATAATAATAATTAATTATAGTGCCTCCTATGTGTCAGACACTGTGGCAAGTGCTTTATAATTATTATCTCATTTGATCCTCACAACAGCCTTAGGAGGCAGGGGCTACTATTATCCCCATTTTACAGATGAGGAAACTGAGGCAGGCAATGGCTAAGTGACTTGCTCAGGGTCACCCAGCTAGTAGGCACCTGAGGCTGGATTTGAATTCAGGTCTTCCTGAGTTCCAGGCCTAGCTCTCCCTCCAGTGCACTACCTAGTTGCCTAGTTCACATCAAATATTGAGTTCTACACTCTATATTGAGCTGAGATCCCAAGTACACCTGGATTCCTATCCCATTCCCTGTGCCCTTAGTTGCAGGATCAGTATTCCTAATGAACCCAGGATGAAGCTGGGCATCCTTTACCCGATCAAATGGAAGTAACATTGGTGAACTAAGCAAATTTAAACTAAATATCTTAGAACTCCTGGGTCCAGATCAACACTGCTTCTTGAGGGTTTTTTTTTTGGAGGGGGAGAAATCTGAGAGAATGATGGCCTTTTGGTGCTATATAGTAGGCTTTTATATTTTAATTGTGTATTTTGTCCAGTTATTATGCACAGTTTATTTACTCATTGAATCTTTATGCTAAGCATAAAGGCTAAATGCAAGCTTCTTTGTATCTTTATAAAACAAATGCCATTATTCCAGGGTCATATAACTGCTGCTATAACCCATTGAAAAGAAGGAGAAGGAGATTAGCCAGTGGGAGGGGTTTCTGAGTTAATTTTGATGGAAGAGATCCTCAAATCCACACAAATCCACATTCTTTAATAAAGCTGCAGGTTACTATCTCCCTGTCGAAAGATGAAGATTATTTCTGACTCCCTGATAGCTATAGAGAAAAATATTTGCATCCCAGTAAGGTATGCACAAAGCACAGGGGTCAATAAACATTGGACTCCCCAGTGGATGGCTATGAAGACCACTTAGTAGTTAAGCCGATTCTGATAACAACATATCTGCTTGCAGACTGTGATGTATAGGAACACAGGTGATAGTCAAGTTAAGCCTATGTAAATCATGCTTGGTGGGTTTGGCATTTGATTGAGCTCCTGGATAGTCTGGAAATATTCTAGGTTCTTATCACTGATGTGGACAATGATATGACACGAATGCCTCCATGCCTAATATAAGGTTTTGATTGAATGCAGATTTTCCTCCTCCTTTACATCAGCCAATTTTTAGGACAAGTATGCTCAGGCCTAGAGGCAGTTAGGTGACACAGTGGATAGAGAAGCAGGCCTGGAGTCAGGAAGACTTCTCTTTGTGAGTCCAAATCTGGTCTCAGACACTTATTAGCTGTGTGACCCTGGGCAAGTCACTTAACCCTATTTGCCTCAGTTTCCTCATCTGTAAAATGAGCTGGAGAAGAAAATGGCAAACCACTGCAGTATCTTTGCCAAGAAGACCCCAAATGGGGTCTCAAAGAGTCAGATATGACTGAAATGACTGAACAAGTACTCAGGGATAGGACTAGAAGGAGGATGGTGTGTCCTTTGGGAACATGACTCCTGCAGGAATGTTGGACATATCAATATCTTCAAATCTGGATATAGCAAGATATGCGCTAAGGCAGACCAGTTCTTCTGATTATTAAATGTATCTACCTTTTACGTTCAGTATCCACTAAAAAATCTTGTCCTTTAGCTGCTCAGTGAGAGGTTCTGTCAAGGTAGAAAACCAGGGCAAAAGGTGGAAGTAGTATTTTATGAAAGCAAGAAAATTCTGCAGGAAGGAATCTTCATTTGGAATATAGCTGCCATCTTGGACAGATTCATACATAGTCCCTGCCAGCTTACTATGTACCCCCAAAATGAAAGAATCATATAGAATCACACTGCCTAGAGAACAGCTGGCTTACAGGATTAAACCTCCCCTTAGAAGCACACTGACTTTATAAGCTTCAGCTTTCTCATCTGTTAAAATGGAGATAATAAAACTTACACTACCTACCTAAATTTTGTAAGGAAAGTATTTTGCCACCTTTAAAGTACCATGTAAATATAAGTTTGTATTCTTTTAGGGGACTTCAGAAACTATCTATTCTAGTACCTAAATAGGTATCTCTTGTCCGGTATGGTCCTTCAGCCATTACCACTGCTTCCTGAGGCAATCCATTGCTTCTGCTGGTAGTTCAAGTTATTGTAAGAAGGTTTCCCTTACATTTGTTTTCGTTCTGTTCTCTAGGGCTGATGAGAACAAGTATAATCTCTCTTTTTTCTAACAGCCCATGAAATACTAGAAGAAATCCCACTTTCTAAATTGTCTTCAAATAACACAATCTCAAAGTTTCAAGACCCAGAATGGAACATAATACCACAAATGTGGTCTAACTAGAGCCAAATACTGCTGGGAAGAGGGATGGAGAGGGGAAGGAGACCATGACCACTCTGGTCCTGGATACTGTGATATGTTAAACACAGATTAAGATCACATTATCTCTTTGTCTGTGATACCACACTGTTGACTAATATTGAATTTGCAGTCCATCAAGATATTTTCCATCTATTTTCAAGCAACATCATTCTCATGTTCTACTTGTGAAATTGATTTTTTGAACCAAAGTTCCATATTATATTTATCTCTATTATTGTTGTTCAGCTATGTCTGACTCTTTATGACCCCATTTGGGGTTTTCTTGGCACAGATACTGGAGTGAAGCCTTTCCAGCTCATTTTTACAGATGGGGAAACTGAGGAAGCAGGGTCAAGTGACTTGCCCAGGATTAGAGCTAGTAAGTGTCTGAGGTTGGATTTGAATTCGGGAAGATGAGTCTTCCTGACTTCAGGTCCAGCACTTTATCCACTGGGTCACTAAGCTGCCCCTATTACCTCTCTAGGTAGATCTCCAATTTCCTCATCTGCAAATAGAGTGGTTTGGACTACTTCTAAAATCCCTTCCAGACCTAAGTCTGTGGTACTGTACAACATTCTAACCTTGAAACCTTTCTTTACATATTCATTATCCTTCCAAGATAGAGAAAAGAATAGGCCACAATGAGACTTGAACTTACCATCCCTGGTTTACAAGGCCAGTGCTCTAACCTTGGAGCCATGGAGTCCAATATGGATTTAATTTTGTTAGATCCAGGTTGGGGTAGGTATACTTAGAAAGAATAAGAATTTTAGATAGTTAAGCCCTCCACTTATTTCAGAATGTCTTAACCTGGTGCTTTGTATTTTTACCTTCTTTTCTTACTGTTTTAATTTGGCTGTTTTAATTACTCCATATTAATCACATTTCTTCTTGTTTTAACGATGCACAGGTGGAAGAGTTATATTGAAAATAGCCATTCTGCCATCTTACCAGTCATGTGACCTAACCTTTCCTTCTTGAAATACATCACTTTTTTTTTACTTTGTAAGCTGTTCTTTCTTCCAACCAATGTCCCACAAAGTTCAATGAAGCTAGTCTCTAGGGTTACCTTCTACTAACAATATCTAATCCTCTTTTCTCTAGCTTTATTTCCCTTACCTCACTGATACGTTCACTCTTGTTGCTCATGTCTTCCTTTTTGGAACTCCCTCTTCTTTTGGCTTTAGAGGTACCTCTTCTACCTTCAATCTTCTAATTATGATCATCCTTCAAGGTTCTGTCTTTGATTTGACTCTGTGCTCTTATCCCTGACATACCATCAGGGTATAAGTCAAGTCAAGAAACATTAAGTGCCTGCTATGTACCGGGCACTGTGCTAAGTGCTGGGGATACAAAAATAGAGGTAAAAACAAATGAACAAAAATAAACCTTATTCTCAAGAAGTCCACAGACTAATAGAGAACACAACATACAACTAGTTATAAAAATGAGATAAATTGGAGAGAATCTTGGAGGGAAGACACTAATTTTAAGGGAGATCAGGAAAAAGCTTTCTGCAGAAGGTAAGACTTTAATTGGGACATGCAGGAAGCCAGAGAAGCCAGGAGACAGAGAGGGAGAGGGAGAAGGAGAGAATTCCAGGCATAGGGGACAGCTAGGGGGAATGCCTGGAGCTGGGAGGTGGGGCTGTAGTGTTATGTTAGAGAAACATCAAAATAAGCAAATCCATAATATCAGGACCCTTTATTGAGCTAGTTTTTAAAATATTATCCTTCTAAAGGATGAGGGGTTCCATGTTGCCAGTTGGATTTCCAGGGATCCACATACATTCCAGTCTCCATTCAATCAAATCAAATCCCTCCACTTCTTCCTTCAGACAAAAGCTTCCTAACTGAGGAGAGCACCATATAACTCAGAGACTCTACCTAATCATCTCAGTTTGACCATATAACCCTAACCTCTCAGTTACACTTTCCTAAGGTAGCTCTTCTTTGTTTGTTGGAGCTAATTGATCATATTCAGCTGGTTGTTCCCTTAGACAGTGATCACTGATTACTTACTTCTGTGCAGTATCCAAGCACACTACTGATGCTAAATAAATATTAATAACCATGATAATATGCATAAGGAAGGAATTCTAGCCCTCAATACAATGAAACAAACAAAATAAATGAGTTACAGCATCCAACAGGCTGAGTCTTCCTGAGTCTTCCTTTCTAAAAGCATTAATTAAGATTAGGAAACCATTTTATGCCCAGGCCTAGAAATGCCAGAATGATTTAGTTTTACTGGGCTCGGTTTTATTTTATTTTGCTTGCCTTTTTTTTTTACCGAAAAAAAAAAAAATCCTAACACAAAGAACCATAAAGGAAAACCATTAGAAACAGCTACTGAAAAACATACAGCTGTTGTTTCCTTAGCAGAGCTTTATTGCTCAGCAGAATCCTCTAGAAACAGACAAAAGCGAAACTGGTTGTGGAGAGTAGGATGAGGAGTTTGGCCAGAAAATTTTAAACAAGAATTGCACAGTTTTATTGTCTCAGTTTTTTAAACTCAGAGAAATTGTACAGCACGTTCCATTTCCTAGAAATATGTGTGTGTATGTATGTATATATACCTTTATGCATCCCACCAAGGCTGGAGAGAAAAGCTATGTATGGGTGCCATTGAACTACAGAGGAATTCCCTAATGAAAGAGAAAAAAAAAAACATCCTTTCTGTCTCTCTGTCTTGGTCTGTCTTTCTCGTGCTCAGGTCTTCTCTTTGGTATTTCACAGATTCAGACTCATTACAACTTTTAGAGGCTGGATCTCTCAATACTCACTCTGTAGCCATCAGTCATGTTTCTTTGGCAACATGGTTTCTTGGTTTTATTTTTCAGGGTAGCAGATGGGTCCTAACCTTTACTTCAAGCATCTCTAGAAGCATAGGATGCATAGAATCATAGAAGTGGGGCCGGAAGGGACTTAGAGGTCGATGTAATACAACCCTTCATTGTACAGACAAGCAAACTGAGGGCCAGTTAAGTTCAGTGCTTTTCCCATAGAGGTAGTAAACAAAAGAAGCAGGTTTCAAACCCTGGTCTTTTGGCTCCAAATTTAACATTCTTCCTACCTGTGCTACAACGTATCCCCCCATTCAACTTGTATCCCTTGGAAGAAACTGAATGACCAAATCATTCTTTTATGTAACAATGCTCCCTATAATCCCTTTGGAAGGAGATTCAGGTTTAGTAAAATTCCATATTTGGGAATATGACCATTTTCGCTAGGGTTGTGAAAGTGTTAATATAGCTTCTAAAGAGACTTGAGACACTGAAAGATTTTGTCTCTATAAAAAAAGATAAAGTTATATATCTGAGTTGTCCTGAGGTCATGCCAGCACAGTCTATGGTTTGTTAAATGAACCTTGTGGTCAAAGTTTGGTTTTCTACAAATCCCTCAAACTGATACTGCCTTTGCTTGGTGGTTTGGGGTCCCAGGTACTGCATGTTCATAAGAAGTAGAGTATTAGGGCAGCTAGGTGGAGCAGTGAATAGAATATCGGCCCTGGAGTCAGGAGGACCTGAGTTCAAACGCGGCCTCAGATACTTAACACTAACTAGCCATGTGACCTTGGGCAAGTCACTTAACTCCAAATGCCCTGCCTTCCCCCCTGCAAAAAGAAAAAAAGTAGAGTATTGTTTTGATAATCCTGAAATATTCTTTAGCTTACTGATGCACTCTCAAGAAAAGTTGTTCTTGGAGAAACACAAGCAGGGCTGAACAAGAGTAGCATGTGGGAAAGACTTGGGCAGAGGTAGAATCTTCTCTCTGCTTTCCTCCAACCCTTCCAATTTTCAGAAGTAAGTCACAGAATCCCACCAAGAGACATCCCCAACTGCTGAAAATGTTATTTATCACCCCAGAGAAGGCCACCTGAACAAATACTTCCTGATATAGGTGTGCTGGAGTGAGCTCAATCTCAAGTGTTAAGGGATCCTCTAAACTTGCCCTTTTGAGTTGCCATATTTTCCAGAAACACTAGACCCAGAGCATACAGGTGGCCCTGAATGTGTCAAGGACAAAACCTCCTGTGAGCTGACATAATTTGTTGTTTGCTAGACTCCCTGCATGTCCTTGGGAGTCAACACAGGTGTCAGGCAGTCTGTACTAGCATGAGAAATTGCTTGTGTATACGGGACCCTTGTAGATAAGCAGACCATCACATTATCATAATATAGCAGTTCCCAAGGGAAAAGAAGGCCACTTTTGCCATCTTAATTATTCAAGATTTCTCCTCCCTTGACACTCCCATTTAGATGGAGATTTCTGTTTCTCCTCTTCTGTTTGTTGCAATTCCATTAATATGCATTTTCTATTTGAATTGTGAACTCTACAGGAGAGCTAATTGTTAAATTCTCAGGATGTGCATTTACACCTCAGAAATCAGCAAATGCTCCATGTCAAAGCTCAATCTATTTTTAACTATTGTCTAGATCTAAGAAAGTGATGGAGAAATTATAATAATGCAGGTCAAAAGTTGTGTTTTTTTAGCAAGCAGGTTGTTAAACAGAATTAGGGTTAAGGTTTACCAGCAAACCAAACTAAATATAGAGGAAGAAGAATTGGACTTCAAGTCAAAAATGTTGGCTTTTGCTCTTGATACAGACCTTTATTAGCTATAAAACTGAGGGAAAGTTACTGTTCTTCTATGCTCCCATCTATAAAATAAGGACAATACTATTTTAAAACTTGCCTCACTAGATTGTTGTCCAAAAAGTATTATGTTAATGAAAGCTGTTAATAATTTAATCAGTGTTTAGCTTGTTTTTCTGCTGTAGCCTTCTGTGAAATTGTGCTCACCAAAGGTATTAGCCAGTGTGTCATTGAATTGATAATTAATTTGTGAAATTATGATATTATGAAATGAGGGCAGGCATGTCATGTTCTTTGGGTACTTGCTGGGAATGACTATGATGGTAGAGGGAAATGGGGCTGTAATAACACTTTACTAGCCATGGGGGGTGGGACAGGAAGGGGGCAAATAGCACAGAAAGTATAGAGACAAGCTATGAAAAGGGTACAGAGGCAATTGGTGTGTGGACAGAGGATGGTGAAGGAAAACAAGAAGCATGTGGAAGAGGGTGGGGAGGGGGAGAGGCAGAATATAACTCATGTAGCCATGAATTAGAGTTGGGAGTAAGAGCCCTGAAGCAGGGGGCAAGAGTTTGGAATCTTATTTTTATAGAGTTTTGGGGACAAAAGACTAAGTCTTAACTGTCCTGCCTTGGGGTTAATTCATTAACATATCTAAATCATTTTAAAATTGTCCATAAAACTTTAGAGTTGACATATGTGTATCTTCTCAAAATTATTAGTCCCATTTGATGATATCCTGGTCTTTATTGCAGAAGTCTAGATTACATATCATAGGACCAAATGGCTCTGACAGCAAAACCTAGATGCATTCCCTTGATTCAAAACATATTACCATGATGTGAATTTTGGTTCATATATAATTTGTAGAGTATGCTCCTTTGATCTTTGGAATGGTTTGCATATGACTTCTATCTTCTCCTTTACAATCTTACATCCTGCTATCACCCCTCTACACTGACAATTTATCAGTTTACTGTACTGACTAGGAGTGTTTATGGTGGATGTTGGGGGGAATGATCAGGGGGACCAGAACAAAATATAATTTTAACACAGTCATGCAGGATGAACTGGGCAAAATCCAAATAAAAGAAAGATTCCCTACTACCAACAGAGTTTTCCAGATATTCTTATTTGTAAAGGGCAATGCTCTGATTGCATGGAACTCTGGAGCACTACTTTACATAAGAGATTTAGAGTCAGCCATAAGAGATGAATCTATCTAATCACACATTAAAGAAAACAAACAAAAAACACAAAGTAAGCAAAGAAGACACATTGTTCAATGTCATGCTTTTGGATGTAAAGCTCATTGAGTTAATACAGTAGTACTTTTATTTAGAACAAGTGCTAGAGATGGACAATTAAATGGGCCAAGAATTGAATGGGAGATCATGTCAGATCATATCTGACAAACTACAAGGTGATATCAATATTCCTGAGCTCTTTAGTGTTTGAGATTGTTAAAAACACCAATGTAGCCTTGATGCTGTTATATGGCTAAGATTCATAAAGTCTTGTGATCTCAGAAAAATCCAAATTGTAGGTACAATAAAGAGACACAGGATGATGTGCAAACGACTTTGTGGATGGTACCATATTACCAGTGATGACTTTCATTTGAGAAGTGATATAAAGGACAGAATCTTTAATGCCAGCGTTGTGATAGGAACATAGTAGGTGCTTAAGAAATGCTTGTTAATACATTTAATGTTAATTTGTTAATGTTAATATATTTCTATTAAAAACACTAGAGAGCATAGGAATAAATAGAGCCTTCCTTAAAATGATAAGTAGCATCTATCTAAAACCATCAGTAAGTATTATATGTAATGGGGATGAGCTAGAAGTGTTTCTGTTAAGATTGAGGATGAAACAAGGATGTCCACTATCACTCCTGTTATTTAATTTGGTACTACAAATGTTAGCTTTAGCATTAAGAGAAGAAAAAGAAATTGAAGGAATTAGAATAGGTAAAGAAGAAACTAAGTTATCACTCTTTGCAGATGATATGATGACATACTTAGAGAATCCTAGAGAATCAAGTAAAAACCTACTTGAAATAATAAATAACTTTAGCAAAATTGCAGGATATAAAATAAACTCACGTAAATCTTCAACATTCCAATATATTTCTAATGAAGCCCAACAGCAAGAAATAGAAAGAGAAATTTCATTTAAAGTTACTGTAGACATTATAAAATATTTGGAAATCTACCTTCCAAAATAAACCCAGGAACTATATGAATGCAATTACAAAACACTTTTCAAACAAATAAAGTCAGATCTAAATAGTTGGAAAAACATCAGTTGCTCATGGGCAGGCAGAGCTAATACAATAGAAATGACAATTTTACCTAAATTACTTTTTCTATTTAGTGCCATACCAAGCAAACTACCAAAACAATATTTTATAGAACTAGAAAAAAATAATAAAATTCATCTGGAAGAACAAAAGGTCCAGAATATCAAGGGAATTAATAAAAGAAATGCTAGGGAAGGTTGCCTAGTCATACCAGATTTTAAACTGTATTATAATGCATCATCATCAAAACTGCTTGGTACTGGCTAAGAAATATAGTGGTCAATCAGTGGAATAGATTAGGTACACAAGACACGGTAGTCAATGATTATAGTAATCTACTGTTTGATAAATCCAAAAAATCCAGCCTCTGTGATAAGAATTCAGTATTTGACAAAAAGGGCTAGTAAAGCTGGAAAATAGTATGGCAGAAACTGGGCATAGACCAATAATTTACACTGTATACCAAAATAAAGCTGAAGTGAGTTCATGATTTAGATATGAAGGCTGATACTATAAGCAATCTGGGAGCGCAAGATTTATCTTTCAGATTTATGGAAAACAGAAGAATTTATGACCAAACAAGAGATAGAAGGCATTATGAAATGCAAAATGGATAATTTTGATTACATTAAATTGAAAGGGTTTTGTACAAATAAAGCCAATGCAACCCAGATTAGGAGGGAAGTATAAAATTGGGAAAGAATTTTTGTAAACAGTGCCTCTGATAAAGGCCTGATTTCTAAAATATACAGGGAACTGAGTCAAATTTATAAGAATAAAAGTGATTACCCAATTGACAAATGGTCAAAGGGTATAAACAGGCAGTTTTCCGAGGAAGAAATTAAAGATATCTATAAACATATGAAAAAATGCTCTGAATCACTATTGATTAGAGAAATGCAAATCAAAACAACTCTTAGGTACCACATCTCACCTCTCAGATTGGCTAACATGACAAAACAGGAAAATTATAAATGCTGAAGAAGATGTTGGAAATTTGGTACACTAATGCATTGTTGGTGGAGTTGTGAACTGATCCAACCATTCTGGAGAGCAATTTGGAGCTATGCCCAAAGGACTATAAAAATGTGCATACCCTTTGACTCAGCAATATCACTTCTAGGACTGTATCCCAAAGAGATCATACAAATGGGAAAATGATCCATACGTACAAAAATGTTCATAGCAGCTCTTTTTGTGGGGGTAAAGAATTGGAGATCAAGAGGATGTTCTTCAATTGGGGAATGACTGAACAAGTTGTGGTATATGAATGTAATGGAATTTTATTGTGCTATAAGAAATGATGAACAGGTGAACTTCAGAAAATCCTGGAAAGACTTGTATGAGCTGATGCTGAGTGAAGTGAGCAGAATTAGGAGAACATTGTATATGGTAACAGCCACAGTGTGTGATGACTGACTGATAGACAGCCCTTCTCAGAAATGTAAGGACCTAAAACAGTTTCAAAGGACTCATGATGGCAAATGCCATCCACATGCAGAGAAAGAACTATGGAGTCTGAATGCAGAGTGGAGCAGACTATTTTCTTTTTTTGTTTTGTTTTGCTTTCTTTCTCGTGGTTCCTCCTATTCATTCTAGTTCTTCTATACCACATGACTAATGTGAAAATATGTTTAATATGAAGTATATGTAGAGCCTATATCAGATTGCATGCCATCTTGGGGAGGGGGGGTAGAAGAAGGGGGAGAAAATTTAAAACTTATGGAAATGAATGTGGAAAGCTAAAAATAAATAAGCATTAAAAAAAGGAAGTGCTTGTTGATTGATGGAAATTCAGAGTTGGGAAGGATCTCAGAAGTTATCTAAGACAAACAAGAATCACTTTTATGATGTATCAAGTAGATGGTCATCCAATCTTTGCTTGAAGACCTCCAGCAAGGGTGAACCAAGTACTCCCCAGGCTTCTCATTCTACTTTTGGATGGCTTTAATTATTAGGAAATTTCTTCTTCCTTGAATGGACCTGTGATCCCATGAATTTGCATGCTTCTTCCCACAGTATAGATTGCCATCCATTTATACTTCCTCATCTCATACAACTCTTGCCCATGTCCTTCTGTAAATCTTCTTCTAGGGTTACATTCAATGTGTTGGTAGACTTTGTGAAGATATCCTGATGTTGCACAGATGCTCATGGAATACATTAGTTGTCTATTAATTATCATTCCTTCTTGTGATATGACTAATTCACCTCCCCATTCAGTCACACATTTTTATGGTGACATCCTTTATGCTGCTTCTTCAGCATAACTTTTTCTTGGTAATGTGTTGCATTCTACTTATACCTACCATATGCTTCTTCCTTCCTGTTTGGGTGACTTTAACTCTTCAGAGGTTAAAGAATCACATGATTCTAGTGCTTAGCACAGTGCCTGGAACATCGCCGGCACATAATAAACATTTATTTGTTGATTGCTTGATTTGTAATCATACAACATCATTGGAAGAACACTCACATTAAAAGATTTTTTTTTTAAAATCATGGAACACTATGGGGATCATTAAAAAACATTGTGCAGTCTTGTAAAAACACAAGCTCATTTTTGTCCTGATCATTTCTATCAATTTTGGGACCATATCATTGTCCAACCATAGGTTTTGTCTAAGTTATAAATACATGGCTATCTGTTCAACTGCATATTGAGGGAATTGTGGAAATTGAGTGAACCACACTGACTCCATCTTGCGACTCAATTCGGCCTTTAGCTCGGTTTCCTTTCTATTCAATTATGGGTCTAGTTCAATTTCTGTCTTGTGAGAAAACTTTATTGCATTGTTTCAACCTAGCCCTGCATGACTGGGAAGATGGACCATTTCCATCTGTTGCTTAGAGACCCTTAACTAAGGATCTAGGTTATGCTAACCAGAAACCCAATCAGATATGAAGATTGATGCAAGGAGTTTTCTCACAGTTATACATCTCAAGCAACCCAAAAAACTCATCTAAAAACTGTTCCCATCCTAGTCAATCAGTTATTGTCCCATGTTCCTTTGATTGAATACAGATACTTGAGGGTAGTTGGGACAGAAGGTACTTTTCATCCCCTCAATCATTTTCTAAAACTAAATTTTCTTGTTTATTATGAACTTTTTAATTACTTTTCAGCATACAAAGAGCCAAAAAGACAATCATATATAAAAATGTCACATTACATTTTTGCAATTTGGTCTCTTTAAAGTGTCTAATTAATTTAATAAGGTACAAACAAAAGGGCCTGTTTGTGTTTTGTTTTCCTTTGTGTCTATTTAATGTTTTATTGATGCTCTATTCTTTCTTTAAAAATTTTTTTCTTCTCTTGCACTACCCACTACTTCATTTCCCTCACCCCAAGAGAAGCTTTTCCTTTTTCACAAATAAGAATTGTCAGACCTGAAGGAATAAAAGTAATATAGAAGAAATAAAATTACAAGACTCCAGAAATTCAACTAAAAAATTAGTTGGACAACTGAATGTAAAATAAACCCAACAAATTCACAAGTCTTTTTGGATTTTATTTTCATCTCTCTGGGTTTTCATTATACTTCTCTCTCCTGTTTCTCTTCCTAACTCTCAGTCTCCTTTCCTGTGTCTTCATGCCTATCATGATCCCTTAAGTGTAGATTAAAAGTCCTCTTCTCTTCTCCCTCTAAACCTCCTCTCTTGGTAGGCTCATCAAGTTTCCATGGGTTTAATTATGATATCTGCAGAACTATATATCTAACTCCAGTCTCCTTCCTGAGCTTCAGTCTCACATCACCTACTACCTACTAGATATTCAAAAGTGGATATCATGGAGACATCTAAACTTAATATGTCTCAAACTGAATTCATTATCTCCCCACAAAAACTTTTCCCTCTTCCATGATTCCATATTTCTGTAGAAAGCCTTATAATCTCCTCAGTATCACTTTTCCTCACCACACGTATTCAATTGCCAAATATTATTGTTTCTATCTCTACAACATTTCTCACATCTAACCCCTTCTCTCCACTCATGCAACTACTATCTTAGTTCAGACTCTCATTATCTGTCAGCTAGATTATCAGGATAACATTGTAATTGATCTCACCTGCTTCAAGTCTCTCACCACTCCAGTCTGTTCTAAACATTGATACTGAAGTGATTTTCCTTAATTGTAGACCTGACCATGTCATTCCCCTACTCAATCAATTCTATTGCCTTCCTGTCATCTCTAGGATGAAAAATTAGCTCCCCTGTCTAGCTTTTGAAACTCTCACACAATCTGGTCCTAATCTATAGCCTTATTGAGCATTTCTCCCTCTTCCATACTCTTACATCCTGCCAAATAGGCATACCCTTTTTTCCCCTTATACATGATACTACATCTTCCACCTCCATTCCTTTGCACTGGTCATCTTCCATGCCTGGAATATCCTACCTTTTACCTCTGTGTAATAAAGTCCTTGTCTTCTTTATAGTACAAATTAAACACCATCTTTTGCATGAAACTTTTCCTGACATCATCCCCCAAAGCTAGCATCCTCCCTGATAAACTAGCTTATTTTTAGCTACTCTGTATTTATTGTAATTTATTCACTTTATATTTATGCTCCATATGTTTTTGTACATGTTTTCTCTATTAGAATGTAAACACTTTGTGAGTAGGGATTATTTCATTCTTTGTGCTTATACATTTAAGGTAGAGCACAGTGTCTGGCACTGTATAGTAGGTACTTAATAAATGCTTGTTTATTATTATAATCAAAATCCAGTAAGAGGATGTAGAAAAAAGAAATTCTATGAAAATACCTATGAAATGTCCAATATATCTGAGAATTTCTTTGGTTTCCTTCATGAATAGTTAGGTTCAGACTTTTGAATTTTCATTTAGTAGGCTCTGAGACATTTTGGGGCTTGATGTAGCCAGAACAATGTCAACTGAAAATAGGAAAATCTTGAGCACCTCATCATCTATAGAGAAACTATTGACCATTTGAACTCTACACTGGATCTCCTCAGTGACAAAAGGTATTTTGTTGGACAAGCAAATGTTTTTTCTAGTTTTGTGGAGGTTTTTGTTTATTTGGGGTTTTTTTTTTCGTAACATTTGATATTAATAGCCAGAGATTCATGGAACAAAGTTATTTGTGGCATGTTGCAGAATATTTTTTGAAAGACCCGGCTTATTCCCTTTCTAAACCCTCATATTCACTGGTCAAAATTTCCAAGTCTGTTAGTAATTGGCTTACCCCTTTTTTTCACTTTAGAGCGGCACAGAATTGATGCTTTAGATAAAAAATAAGCAATAGTGTCCTCACTTAAGTAGAATGTTGGAAAAAAGTGGTCTAAGTATTTGAATATACTCATTTACTCAAGTAGATAATCCTTATTCTGTAACTTCTATTATTGAAAAATCTAAGATGATTTAGTTACTTTCCTGACTTAGTAAGTACAGTATATGGAGGATAATTCAATCTTCTTTGTTGCTGGGTCTTTCTAAGTATTTCAGGGTCATCATTTAGAGTAAATATCAATTATGATCAAAGGGTAGATGCAGAAGGTATAACAGATTGGGGTGAATAAGCATTGACCTCAAGGCATCAAGCTATCAGGATAGCTGATTTTTAAAAATAAGTTCTTGATATCAAGTTCTTTTTTTTTTTTCTTGTGAAAGGCCTCTTCCTTCTAGAAGTTGAATGGAGAAAAGAAGAGTGTAACCAGCTGAATTTTAGCCAAGAAGTTGAGATCTGTGTCACTGAGGTTTTACTAGGTTAAGGTGATACTGGGCTCACTTTAAAATTCTATGCAGTTCCATATCCCACTTTCTTTTTTATCTAATCTGATTTCTTTCATGGTCTGGGTTCTTTAGACTCTAATTAGAGGGAAAGGGAATAAAAAATTAATAAGTACCTACCATGTGCCAGGCAAAGCATTTTACAAATATTATCTCATTTCATCCTTAAAACAACCCTGAGAGGTTGTTAGAAAACTCCATTTTACTATTGAGGAAACTGAGGCAGGAAGAGGTGAAGTGTCTTGACCAGGGTCACACAGACAATAAGCGGCCAAGGCTAGATTTGAACTCAGGTCTTTCTGACTCCAGGCCCAGCACTCTATCTACCATGTTATCTACTATCATACTACCTATCTACTCTAGCTGCAGGAAATATTTTAGCATTTTAATGATTATTTGACCTGTAGATCCTCTCTCCAATTGCATGGATTACAACCCATTCATACTGTCTCATCTTGTGTTTCTCTGGATCACCATGTCCTTCCATAAATCCTCCAAAGAGGGTCCACCCAATGTGCTGAAAACATTGTCTTCTATCTCTTGATGCTTCATGAATAATATCAGCTCATGTTGGGTGTCCATTGGTTATCCTTGACTCTTACAAACACCTTCTGTTCAAGTTGTGTATCTCTCTGATGACGCCCTAACTCCCTCTACTCCTAGGTAACTATTGTTTTATGGTATATCCAATTCATAGACAGACATATGCTTACCAAAGGTATTTCCCTTTGTCACAGAGGCTATCCAGCCAAAAGCAACACAGAACAATTGGAGTAAGGATTATTCATATACGGTAAGATGCTCCAGCTGCTAAACCAAGCACTGAAACCCTGCTCATCCTCCTCTGTGAGATCCATAATCACTTAAAAACTCACCCTAAAGAGTTCAAACTGATCATACATGACAAGATGCCTCTTGTCCAAGCTATGATATGCATTTGAATGAACAGGCCATAGAGCTGGTACATTAATACATATGTTTGGGGCAGACTCTGCATATGCAGAATGAACTAGTTACAGAAATGGAGGAGGAAAGTGAACTAGTTACCAAAGTGAAGGAGGAAAGCAGAGTGGATTGCCCTTGGGAAATTGCATAGTTCATTTAATGACTCCAAGCTTCTTGAAACAAACCCCCATCTTTTTTAACATCCATATTCTAGTGGCAGAACTGTATGACTCCATGTCATAAATATCATAGTCTTGGAATACAGAAAAAAGATAACTCTAAGACAATTCAAAGAATTTGCAAGTAAAATTTTTATAACTTAATCATATTTCTCAAGCTCTAGGGGAGTTTTCCAAGAAAAGAAATTCTATTATGAATCCTTTGTAAATCAAAGTATTATTTCTTTCATTTATTTTTGTGCTAAAAAATAAAACATATTGGGTTTTTTTAAAGCAAGTTACAATGACAGAGTAGCCACTGACCACTTGTGTTACATAATCAACAAACACTGTCAAATCAAAAAGCATTTCTTAAGTACCTCCCATGTGCCAGGAATGGTGCTAAGTGCTGGCAATACAAGGAAAGGTAAAGAACAGTCCCTTTAAGACCTCTAAAGCATTTTATATACATGATCATTGTGTAATGTGAGATGGTTACTATAGGTCTTATTTTTCTTCATTTTGAAGATGAGGACACTGAGTCTCAGAGAGCTTAAGTAACTTGCTCATGGTCACACAGCTAGTTAAATGCCAGAGAATTTGAACTCAATTCCTAACTAGATCTAGTGTGATTTCCATAGCAAAGCATGCTGTCTCCTAGAGCTACATACTGTACCTCACTCTTAGAATTAGCTTTCACGGGGTGGGTAGGAGGCGCTGTGCATAGAGCACCAGGCCTGGAGTCAGGCGTTCAAATTTGGCCTCAGATACTTAACACTTACTAGCTGTGTGACCTTGGGCAAGTCACTTAACCTCAATTGCTGTGCCTCCAAATTCCCCCTCCAAAAAGCAAATTAAAAAAAAAAAAAGAATCAGCTTTTACCCATAGCCTGCCTACATTGAAATTGGAGTCATACATATAAAACAGAAAGCTCTGAAGCCTGAGTCATCTATTCACTTCTCTCCAGACTGTCTACTTTTAAACTCTTAAAAAAAAAACAAATCCAAACCAACCACCACTACTGCAAGACTTCCAGTGGTGTGAATTCTCAAGGTATTTTTACACAGAAATCAGCTCACAGGGGTTTTTTTTAGTCATCGCCCACAGAAGCAAAACCAATTTCAGTGTGATTTTGTAAACCAATAGCTGTGTTAACACAGGTTAATAAGGAACAAGCAATGTAAGTGATACCATTTCCCTTCCAAGTATTGAGGGGAGCTTACCTCTGTTACTGTCAGATGGTTTTTATGAAGTGTCAAGATATACAGAAAAGTCAAGACATTTTATAACATGAGCTTAAATGGTTGGTATCGCATGGGATCCCAGAATTCCAGAGATAGAGGGGACCTCATGGCCCATCAAATCCAATCCATATTTAAAAGGCCTCAGACTCAGAAACTGTGTGGACTGGGTCCACTATAATTTATATTTATGTTACATAAAATGTATACACCAGTATACACATACATATATGCATAATATATCATAATATCTATATCTATCTATATAGATAAAACATACATCATTTAAATATATATTACATAATTTTGTATGGGCTCTCACTGCAACAAGGCAATGCTTTTATTCCTCCCCAATCAATTCACCATAGCCCTCACCACAGCAATTATCCCAAACCTATTTATACCTTCTCATACCTTTCATGGTACCCCTTCTCTTTGTTCTCTGCTGAGGACTTCACCTCTTGCTTTATTGAAAAAAGACAAAACTGAGGCCATTTACAAAGGGCTCCTTCTTCTTTGACAAGCTATCTACAATTTGGAATGTTACTTCTTCTCATCTCACTATCTTCTAAACCCTCATCATTCAACCGAAACTTCTCTCTTCAAAGTTACCAGTGATCACTTAATTTGCCAAATCTAAAGACTTTTTCTCAATCCTCATCCTTCTTGAACTCTCAATAACCTCTTACCCTGGGTGCCTTTTCTTCTCTAGATTTTTGTGACACTGTTCTCTCCTGGTTCTGTCCTATTATTTGTTTGACCACTCCTTTGCTAGATTTTCCTCCAGGTCATGCCCACTAACCAAGGGCATCGCTCAAGAGTCTATCCTTGGATTTCTCTTCCTCCTTTATACTATCTCTTCTGATCTCATCAGTTTCCATGGATTCAATTATCATCTCTATGCACATCTCTAGTCTCTTATTACCAACTGCCTATTACACATCCTAGATGTAGAACTGGAAATCCCATGGAAATCTCAAACTCAACATGTCTAAAATAGAACTACTTATATTTTCTTCCAAACCCTTCCCTTTCCCAAACTTGCATGTTGCTATAAATGGCACTACCATCTTCCCAGTTATCCAGACTCACCCAGGGTGTCTGCTTCAACTTCTCTCTCTTATTCTCCCCACATATACAACTGATTGCCAAATCTTGTCATTTCAACCTTCACAAAAGCTCTTCTGTACATCTACTTCTCTATACTCATACAGCTGCCACTTTTACACAATCCATAATCACCTCATACCTAGATTATTGTGATAGCTTTCTGTTTCATATCCATGGGTTGAGTCTTTCCCAACTCTACTCCATCCTTCACTTAGCTGCCAAAGTAGCCTTCCTAAAGTGCATGTTTGACCATGTCACCTCCCCCTACTCAAACTACAGTGGCTACCTGTTACCTCCAAGTAATACAAAATCCTCCTTCTGACTTTTAAAGCCCTTTGTTACTTGGGCCCTTTCTTCCCTTCCATTATTCTTACACTTTACTCTCCCTCATGTACTCTGCAATCTGTTTGATACTGGTCTTCTAGCTGTTTCTTGCATGTGACTTTCATTTCCCAACTCAGTGAATTTTTTTGTGGGGGTGGGGGGGGAAGGCAGGGCAGTCAGGATTAAGTGACTTGCCCAGGGTCACACAGCTAGTAAGTGTCAAGTATCTGAGGCTGGATTCGAACTCAGATCCTCTTGACTCCAGGGAGTCATTCACTATACCACCTAGCTGCCCCTAATTTGGCACTTTTTCAGTGGTTTTTTCCTTATGTCCCAAATGCTTTTCTTCTTCATTTCTATCTCTAGACTTCACTGGCTTCCTTCAAGACTCAACTCCAAACCACCTTTTGCAAGAGGTCGTAACCTCGTCATTCTACCTGGAGGACAAGAACAGTTTTTGGCCTTTCTTTATAACACCAGAATTTAGCATGGACCCTGAAATATAGTAAGTTCTTAATAAATGCTTACTTACTGACTAATGCCTTGACAATCACACTGGGGTCAACACATACACACACAAAAGACCTGGAAGCAAAATGAGTCTGCTAACCATTTTCTAGGCTCACAAATTAAGAAAGGGCAGTGCTCCACTCCTCCTAAGTATCTCCTTCCCCACTGACTTTTGTTGTAGTCCAACTCTTCCTGACCCTATTTGGGGTTTCTTGGCAAAGATACTGGCATGGTTTGTTATTTCCTTCTCCAGCTCATTTTACAGATGAGGAAACTGAGGCAAACAGGATTGAGTGATTTGCCTGGGGTCACACAGCTAGTAATTGTCTGAGGTCATATTTGAAATCAGGAAGATGAGTCTTCCAGACTCCAAGCCCAGCACTTAATCTACTGTGTCACCTAGCTGCTTCTCACCATTCACTTAGTACTTCTTTAATATAAAACAATGCCAATTCAATAAGTATTTAGAGGGGCAGCTAGGTTGGGCAGTGAATAGAGCACCGCTCTGAGTCAGGAGGACCTGAATTCAAATACAGCCTCAGACACTTAACACTTACTAGCTGTGTGACCTTGGACAAATCACTTAACCCCAATTGCCCTGCCCTTCTGCTTCCAGAAAGGAAAAATAAACTGATTACTCTGATAAACTCTTATATATCCTATAATAATAAGCTAGTCTTTAGATATCAATTTAAGTTTTACAAAGTATTTTTACATATATTACCAGGCTAATTTTCACAACAACCCTGTGAGACAGGTACTATTATCACCCTTATTTTATAGAAAAGGAAACAAGCTAGAGGACTTGTTCAAGATAATTTATTTAGTAAGTGTCTGAGTCAGAATTTGAACTCAGATCTTGTTAGCAAATCCAAAGTGTCTACCTATCTATCTATCCATTGTTCCACCTAGCCACCACCTAGTAGTAATTAATTCCCATTTAAACAGATTTCCAAAAGTCTTAGTGCAATTTCAAGTTATTAAAACTTAATATTACACCAAATATTTTGGGATACCCTACATAGAACTTTCCTCACAACAACCTTGTGACTCAATTTTACATAGGAGGGAACTAAAGCTCAGAGAGGCCATGTAATTTGTCATTGGTCACATAACTTAGCAAGGACGTTGTGTCTCAGAGCTAGCATAGTCTTACTCTATTCTCGACTTTATGCCTAGATAGGACAAAGATAGGAATAGGAACTGAACCAATAATTTCATTGATATGGGAAACTCCCAACTTCCTTCAACAAAAGCAAGTTGGCAACTTCTCTTTAACTGATCACTGAAAGATTACTGAAAGATTAAGTGGTTTGTTGACAGCCATGTAGCCAGTATGTGAAAAGAGTCAGGACCCCGAACCCAGGACCTCCTGGCTCTCAGGCTGACTGTCTGTGCACTATACCATACTGTTTCTCAATTTATGTCTAGATACAGAAATAAATAGGATAACAAATCCATCCCCAAGAATTTTGCAGTCTGGTTTGCTGGAGTTTACAGCAGAATGTTCCTCCTCAGGGGTCTTTCATAACTATGATTGGGGGAAAATTTTGTAACCAAATAAGATATAGGGGTAATAAAAGACAAAATAAACAATTTTGATTGCAGTTAAAAAAATTTTCATGAGTAAAAAATTGAAAAATAAGGAGGGATACCGTAAAATGGGAAGATATTTGCTTCAAACATGACCAAGAAAATCTTACACCAAAAATAAAGAGAAATGACTCGTGTACAACAACAAAACACATTCTCCAATACACAGTGGTCAGAATAGTTTACAAGAAACACAAACTATAGATGACCATTTGAAAACATTCTACAAATCACTATGAGCAAGAGATTCAAACTTTGATATTTTATCTCACACCCATCAAACTGGAACTAACTTGTTCCAGAATGTAAGCTCCCTACAGGCAGGAAACTATTTTGCATTGGCCTTTATATTTCCTTAGTATAGGGCCAACCACATAGTAGGCAATTAAAAAACCTTGTTGATTGATTTCTTTATTGCATAGGATGATAGAAAATAGAAACGTCAGTGATTGAGTACCTTTGGGAAGACAGATCCATTTCAGTTCTATACTTTGGTAGAGTTGTAAATTTGTCCAACTGTTGTAAGATATCGATTTATAATTGGGGCGGGGGGAAGTGACAAAAATATCCATACCCTTTGACCTGGTGATTCCACCACTGTACATAAAATGCCAAGGAAGTCAAAGACAGAAACAAAGACCCAATATGTACCCAAATATTCACAGCAACACTATAAATGGTAGCAAAGAATTGGGAACAAAATGCATGCCCATCAATGGAGGAGCAACTAAAAAGAAGAAACTCCAAGATATTTGAGTATAATGGAGATGATTCTGCAATAAAAAATGAAGAATTTGAAGCATATACATAAAATTTGGAAAGATTTCTACTAATTGGCACAAAGTGAACCATAAGTAGGATTAAAAGAACAAAATGCACTATACAACAATGTAAATAAAGATTAATAAAAGGGGATCAAATTCTGAGTAAAAGAAAAACCAGTGATAATTGGGTTACAAGTCTTTGAGGACAGTCTTTTGCCTCTTTTTGTACCCTTAACACTTAGTACATGTCTGGCACATAGTAGGAGCTCAATAAATAATAATAAATAATAAATGCTACTTGACTGACTTTCTGGTTCCTAAGAACAAAGGAATGAAATTCCTTCGCTTAGGACAGAGAGGTAGGCAGAGTTCTATATACATTAGCAGACTGACTCCTTGGATCAGGTGTTTTTGCTTATGTATGTATTTTAAAACAAAAACTCCTCCTCTAGAATTGAATTGGGGGTGATGGGTGGCAAGTTGCAATGGGTTGCGTGTCTTCCTGGATGTATTTCAACCCATTTGTTTTATCTCCTAAGAACAAGGGGAATTTTCTGCTTAATCATTTAAGGGACAGAAGGCTCTGATGTCTACCTGGGCTGTCTTTGTTTTCCAAATTAATTGGGTTTGTGGGTGTGAGGGATGGGGGCTTCATGACTCATCCTAATCCCAAATTCAAAAACTGTCCCTTTGACCTGTTCTTCCTAACATAGCCCTGAGTCCCTTCATCTGGTTTCAAAGAGTCTGAAAATATGTTTATAAATTACTTACTTTTGTGAAACCTATTAAATTAAAAGCCCCTTCTCTTAATATAACAAGTAGATTAAAATGTGAGTAATTTCATGGTTGGCAAAGACAGTGAAATGTTTATATAATGCAGAAAGGCTTTCCATAAAATGTATTCATAACGCAAATGCATATTTATTATGAAACAGAAATTGCATTTGAATTCAGCACTAGGGAGGACAACTCATTCTAAGGGGCCCATCCAGGGACAGCTAGTAATGCCCATTCCTGTCTGCCAGTAATGCCCATTCTTGTCTGCTGACCCGTCTGACCTTATAAGGAACAGGAGTGAACAATGACAGAGAAGAAATGTGCAGATTCTGAAGGAGCGAAGAGGATATTAGTTTGAATTTCTATTAAATTAAATTTAATAAACACTAATTAAGCTCCTACTTGCAAGTCATTATGTAAGGTGTGGGGAATACAAAGACCAACAAATGAAACTTGTCCCTTCCCTCCAGAAGTTTTCATTCTCGGGGTAGGGGAAAATAGTGTGTACATAGAAAAGTATATACAAGGTCATTTAAGGAGGAAAAGAACTGAATCACCTTGTACTGGGTTTAACAAAGTTCCCTAAAGCAATAGACTTGTTTTGTATTTTGGTTTTGTTTATTTTTAACATTCTTTTTAAAAAAAAAGTGTTGAGTTCCAAATTCTCTCCCTCCCTTCTGCCCATCCCCCAGTCATTGAGAAGACAAGCAATATACTATCAGTTATACAAGTGAAGTCATGCAAAATACATTTTCTTATTAACCATGTTACAAAAAAACAAAAAACAAAACAACAATGACAACCAATAAAAAAAGCAAGAAACATAAAGTAAAAAAAAAAACATGCTTCAATCTGCACTAAGAATTCATCAGTTCTCTCTCTGGAGGTGGATAGAATTTTTTATTATGGAATCATCTTGGATCATTGCATTGAATCATGGAATCACTGGATTTTCATTGTGGAGTCATCTTTGGCATCATTGTATTGCTCATAGTAGCTAAGCCTTCACATTTGATCATCATTACAATACAAAGCAATAGACTTTTAAAAAAATAAATGTACGTAACTCTTCTCATCAGTGAGGAAAAGGACCACAAAGTCAGAATGTTGTCAGATTCCAATCACTCTAATAGTTGTTTTGATGTAACTGTTTTTCTTTGTTAAAAGGGAGTATTTAGTTCCAGAACAGGAGGACTGGCAGGGTGAGGAGTGGGCAGTGGTATCAGTCATTATATGTCTGGAAATGTCTGTGATGTAAAGAATGAAAGGCATTGAACAAAAAATAAAATAGCTATCATGCCCATTTTACATATGAGAAAATTGAGGTTCAAAGAAGACATGTGAGTGCCCTGTGGTCACAAAGCTAGTAGGAGATAAGGTGGTGTTCAAACCCAAGTCTCATCTGACTCTAAGTTCAATGTTGTAAGGAGCACATGATGTCTCTTAATAAATATTTGATGGTAATAATAGCAGGTGCTTCTAAAATTGTCCACCTTCATTATTTTGAACATACACCTGACAGAATGTTGGAGCTGATTCAATGTCACCCAAACTGATTCTTTCCTATGTATTTATCTCTTCCTTTCTTCAATTTAGGAACCCCTCTAGTTTGGGTCTCTTGTTACCTCAGGTCTGAGCTACTGCTAACAGCCTTCCTATGAGTCTTGTTGTGGACAGATTCTCCACTGCCCATCTACTACTGCTGCCAAATTGACTTTTCCCCCCAAAACACAGATTTCATTACATCAATCCTCTAAGAATCTCTGGTCATTTCCAATTACCTACCACATAAGGTTTGAATTCTCCAATCTTGTGTTCAAGATACATAGTGTAATAATAATAATAGCTGACATTTATATAGCACTAGGAGGTTTGCAAATCCTTTACACATGCTGGAGTCACCTGAGATAAAAGCTGATTGTTAAATTTTCAGCATGGTCAATTACAACTTGGAAAGCTTCCATTGTTAAAAATCAAGGTTTCATTTATCATTTTGTTGATTGAATAGACTTAATGTGATGAGGGAAATATTAATAATAATAATTAATAGTGCAGATTAAACTTAAAAGTGAGTTCTCCTGAACTAACTTATATATTCAATGCCATCCCAATTAAATTACCAAAAATTATTTTACTGAATTAGAAAAATAATAACAAAGTTCATTTTGAAGAACAAAAAGTCAAGAATATCAAAGGAGTGGCAGCTAGATGGTACAGTGGATAGGGCACCAATCTTGGAGTTAGGAGTATCTGTGTTCAAATCTGGCTTCAGACACTTGACACTTACTAGCTGTGTAACTGGGCAAGTCACTTATTTCCAATTGCTTCACCAAAAAAAAAAAAAAAAAAAAAGAATATCAAAGGAAATAATGAAAAAATGTAAAGGAAGGAGGTTTAGCAGTACTGGATATTAAGCTATATTATAAGGTAGTAATTATCAAAACTGTCTTGTGCTGTCCAAGAAGTAGGTAGATCAATGCAATAGAGTAAACATACAATTTACGGCAGCAAATAAATATAGTAACCTTGTATTTGAAAAATGTAAAGACTTAAGATTTTGGGAAATTCATTATTTGGTAAAAATTGTTGGGAAAACTAGAAAGCAGTATGGCAGAAATTGGGTATAGACTAATATCTTACAGCATTTACCAAGATAAGAGCAAAATGGATACTAGCCATGTGACCATGGGCAAGTCACTTAACTCCAATTGCCCTACCTTCCCCCTGCAAAAAAGCAAAAGAAAATTTTTTAAAATAAATATTATTGCTTAGAGAAATGCAAATTAAAACAACCTTGAGATATCTTTTCATACCTATCAGATTGGCTAAAAGGACTGAAGGGGAAAGCAACAAATGTTGAAGGGATGCAGGAAAACTGGGATACTAATTCATTGTTGGTGGAATTGTGAACTGATCCAACCATTTTGAAGAACAATCTGGAATTATGCCTGAAGAGTTATTAAATTGCCTATACCTTTTGAGCCAGTAATACAACTACTAAGTTTATTTCCAAAGATGATTAGGAGACAAGGAAAAGAACCTATATATTCTAAAGTATTTATAGCAGCTCCCTTCATGGTAGCAAAGAACTGGAAATTGTGGGGATGCCTATCAATTGTGAAATGGCTGAACAAGTTGTGGCATATGATTGTGATGAAATACTACTGTGCTATAAGAAGTGATAAGATTGATGATCTTAAAAAACATGGATAGACTTGCACAAAATAATGAAGAGTGAAATAAACAGAACCAAGAGAATGTAGTATATAGTAATAGCGATATTGTTTTAAGAAAAACTTTGAGTGACTAAGTCATTTTGTCTATTATAAATACCCAAATTAACCACAAAGGGCATATGAAGGAAGACTCTATCTGCATCCAGAGAAAGAACTGACAAATAGAAATATGTATAAAATGATTTTACGTATATACATATTTATGTCTAATGGTATCGCTGGGGGAGGGGGAGGTGAGGGAAGAAAAAATAAATTTACAAGATAATTTTATTGTATATTTGAAAAAACAGCAAGTTGTACAGAGTAGATTTGCAATTTCATGTGCAATTATCTTTTTTTATTATATTATGCTATGGAAATGATTGTTTTATTACATAAATTAAAAATAAAATAAATTTTTAAAAAATTGTAAAGTGTATTTTGAAGAGCAGTTTGTTAAACATTTGCCAGTATGCCTCTGTCACATATTATCTTATTTAAGGCTGACTAAGCAGTAGGTACTATAGTCATTATTATGGCCATTTGACAGATAAACAAATTCAAACTCTGAGAAAGACTGTGATTTGTCCACGGTTACACAGCTTTCCAAAGTCATAGGCAGGATTCCTATTTAGGTTTTCCTAGTGGCATTCTGTTCATTAGCCCAAACTTCAGTATAGGTCAGACCCACCGGTCCAGCTGTTAGCATAGCCAGGAAGGTAGGGCAATTGCTTTGTGAGTATAAGAAAGGCTAATAACATCATAGATTCAGAACTTAAAGAGAACTTTAAAGGCCAACTAGTCCAATAGCCTCATTTCACAAGAATGAAACTAAGTTAGCTCAATGAAATAAAACTAAGTTAAGCTAAGTTAACTTGGAGAACTTAAGTGATTTGCCCAGGATCAGCTACGGTTAATAGCTTTAAAGACTGCAATATCCTGTTTCCCGAGCAGTGGCTGCCTGAAAGCAACAAATAAAGGCTGAAATGAGCTGGGTTTTCACTGCTTGTGAACCTCAAACTGGCCCCCATGCATTATTGTTTTATGAGAGCTGAGGGAGGAGCATGTGAGGGGCAGGGACCAGAAAGATTTATGTGAATGGCACAGCTGTATAACCATGATGGTTTGAGACTTCTGGGTGTCTTCCTTTTGTTGGTGGTGGTGGTGGTGGGTGCGTGTGTGTGTGTGTGTGTGTGTGTGTGTGTGTGTGTTTGTCCAACTAAACACCAGTTCCCAGGAGAAGTTTCCAATACCCCAAATGGCATCTGTGCCCCTTGGATGAATGTGTGTGTCTGATTGGGCTGTTATATTATTTTAAAGTCTAGTCACAGATTTCACCACTGAGAGTGCAGGGCAATAATTACCTGTGCTCCAGTTCAGCTCAGAGATGAGCATCTGTTACAGCTAAGTCTACTTCAATATCACTTAGAGGCTTGTTGGGATACCAGAGTATGATGTTAACCTTATCTCCCTCTGCTGTCCAGCATCTCCTGTTTTCCTTAAAACAAAGTCATGTTTGTTCCAAATTCCAAGATTTTACAAATGATATTCTCTTCATGTTGAATTTCTCTCCTCCTCTCTCCTCCCCTGTCCTCTCCTCCTCTCCCCACCTTTCTTCTCCTTTCCCTTCTCCATCCCTCTTCTCCTCTCTCCCCTTCACCTCCCTTACCTTCCCCTCCACTTCCCTCTCTTCTCCTCTCCTCTCCTCCCTTCTCCTCTCCTTTGTCCTATTTCCTCCCCTCTTCTCCCCTTCCCTCCTCTCTTCTCCAAATCCTACCTCTCTTTCAGAACTCATATCATATCTCATTTTCTCCACAAGTTCTTCCTTAATCCAACCCATACAAGAAGGACTTGTTCTTTCTGCTGGGCCAGGAAATCATAAACAGTGGCATTTAGAAAATCTTACTATAATACCTAAAATTTTAAGCAGAAATTCCAGAAGCTTCTGTAATGTATATGTGAATTGAAAAGAAAAATAATATTCCATATTCCAAGAAAGTCTGCATTTCCTAGGGCTATTTTTAACGATGTTAGTTGACCTTTGTTAACTGGATCAACAAGGATTGTAAGGGAGATCTGCTTAGATCAGGATTTCATTGCGGGCATTTCCACTTCCCCATCCAGGCATCAGTTCTGGTGCCAAGATTGGTTGAAGATAATTGTGCATTTTTTTTCTCTTAGAAGTTTTGGGAAGTTGCCATTTTCTGATTTGGTCCATTTCAGACCTCCATCATCTCTAGCCAACACAAACTAGCAGTCTCTCTTCAGCTCTGCTCCCAATTCTTTCTACCCTGCTCTTCCTGTCCCCCTCCTCCTCCTCTTCCTCCCCTGTGTCTTCTTCCTCTTCCCCAGAATTTACAAAAAGGACAATGATAGTACTACCACCTACTTTACAATGCTATTACAAACTTTAAAGCACTATATAGCTGTGTTCTTATTGTTAGGAATAATAAGAGCTAGCTTTTACATAGTGATTTAAGGCAAGCAAAGCTTTTCACATACGTTAACTCTTGGTGGAACGTGGCAGTGTGGTGTGGTGGGAGGACTCCTGGACCTAGGCAGAAGGCAAAGGCCTTGCTCTGCAGTAACATATAGGATTAGAGAGTTTCCTGGGGGTGATGAGAAATTAATATTTTCCTAGTGTCACACATGAATGAATCTGTCAGAGGCAGAAATTGTACCACAGTCTTCCTGTGGTCTTCCTCTACTACAGTGGTTCTCAACCTTCCTAATGTCGCGACTCTTTAATACAGTTCCTCACATTGTGGTGACCCCCAACCATAAAATTATTTTCATTGCTACTTCATAACTGTAATTTTGCTACTGTTACGAATCGTAACGTAAATATCTGACATGCAGGATGTATTTTCATTGTTACAAATTGAACATAACTCACAGGTTGAGAACCGCTGCTCTACTATAAAGAGCTGGACTTAGAGTCAGGAAGACCCGAGTTCAAATTCATCTTCTAGTATTTATTAGCTGTCTGACTCTAGGCAAGTTAATTAATCTCTATTTGACTCACTTTCCTCAAACAGGGATAATAATAGTACTTACCTCGAAGAGTAGTTGTGAGGATCAAATGAGTTCATTTTTATAACGTACTTAACACAGTGGCTGGCATGTAATAGGTTTTTAATAAATGCTTATTCCCCTCCCCACCCCCCACCCTCACTATTCTACACTGGGCTGCCTTTTATGGATTCTATCCTACAAGACCCCTCATGGGTGCTGTTGACCTCTAAGTATCTTACAGTCTTAATTTCCACACTTATTAAGTGAAAACAACAATACTTTCACTCTCTACATAACAATGCGAAGGAAATGTTTTGCAAGTTCTAAAAATGCTCCATAGATATCAGTTATTGTTTAATACTTGAGCTATATTCTTCTTTTCTGTCCTGCATGTGAAATTCTTTTTTTATATGATTAAAAAGCTTTATATACTTGTCGATCTATTTTTGAAGTGCTTTGAATTTCAGATACATAGAATCAATAAAAAGGATTAATTTGGACCCTCCAGAAATAGCTCTACTCTATTTCCCAGATTTATTCTATTTCTCAATTCTCTGGCACTCGCTATTTCAGCAAGCTATTTAGTGACTCCGATCTTCATTTTGCTATATTCTAGGAAGGAGCATAAGAGATGGCTGGGGTGCAGATCCCAAATCCTAATCCCCTGATTTCAGTCCCCAGATTATACAGGAAATGTCTAGCATACTACCTAATTTTAAAATTGCCTTGCATTGTGACTTAGTTTGATATTTTGTCTTCCTCAATTTGAATTGCTCCCACAGGGTATAAAATGTATCCTAGATTTCTTTGGTATTCCCCACCCCCAATGCTATGCTCTTCATTGGAAATAAACATATTTGAATAAATGAAATTATGCTGCTGTCACTGACTAAGGCATCCTGGAAATATAAATGTTATTAGAGTCTTGTCCTCAACTGTAGAGAGTCCCTCTGACAAAAATGGGAACTCTGAGAGTTATAACTCTTAGAATCTGAAAATACAAAATGAACCAATAGTTCCTATGGTTAGATGAAAGTTACATGCTGATGACAAGGAGGGTTTTTTTTAAGCCAGAGATTATGTGACATAAGGATTATGCTTTCTCCAGTCTAGACATACTACTGAGTAAGGCATTTAACCTAGATAAATTCTTCTCATGTTAGCTGACTGACCATAAGTAAGTAGGGAACCACTTGGTTACAATATGCGCACATGTTGTTTCATTTATTTTTATTTATATGGATCTTGTCTCTGCAGGGTCCTAAAAAACACAGTCTCATACATTCTCAAACTCTTTTGAGTCAATTGGTACCCCATCCTCACTCTTTTTCACCTTGAGAGGACAACTAAGGGCTCCAGGCCATGCGAATCTGATATCTCACATTGCTGGGAAATACCAGTACTACTCTCAAAATATCCATCTTTTTCTAACTTGTCTAGAAGGATATCATGAGAAACTTTCTCAAATGCTTTCCTGAGGTGAAAATATACAATGTCCGCAACATTCTAATGATGTATAGTCTGAAAAGAACTGTAGATTCGGAATCAGGTGAAATCTAGATTGGGATTCTACTTCTGACACTGGGTGTTTGACCATTGACAAGTCACTTACCCTATCTCATTTTCAGTTCCCTCATCTGTAGATTGGGCATATTCATATTGGATATCTCCACTTCACAGGGATGTGCTGAGAATCAAGTGAGATCATGTATATCAAGTGCTTACAAACTTTAAAGTATTATGTAAGTTATTCGTATTAGTTCTTAAATGGGCAGTTAGGTGGTACAGTGGATCAGCTCCAGGCCTGGAGTCAGGAAGACCTGAGTTCAAATCTGGCTTCAGATCCTTATTAGTTGTGTGACTCTGGGCAAGTCACTTAAACATGTTTGCATCAGTTTCCTCACCTGTAAAAATAAGCTGGAGAAGGAAATGGCAAACCACTCCAGTATTTTTGCCAAAAAAATTCCAAATGGGGTTATAAAGAGTAAGAGTTGACTGAAAAACAACTGAACAACAACAAAAGTTCTTAGATACATTGATGGATTCGTGATCCCATTATTGAGGATACTCTTATGGATCTTTTACTATTGTGTCAGCACAGTTACAGGCCAGTGGCTATCCATCCCTTGTTCCTCATTCTTGATCTGACTGGTCCACTTCCCTTTTCCTCCATAAATCTCTTTTATTATGTCTTTTAGTTCACTTCATTCACACAAATCACCATTCATAGTATTCTCCAACCTCTTTGTGCTTTCCATACATCTCTTCATTGGCCCTTGGGTGATCTATAATTTTAATTCCTCGGACACCACAACATTCTCTGTTACCCATTCATAAAACATCCTCAGAAGAATACTGATGTTTAAAAAATGAGATTTTGTTTCATGGAAAAACATGAGATCAATAAAAGCATAACACGATTGTGCAAGGACAACCCAGCTAGCTCAGTTCCTCATATTCAAAATTAGATCCAGTTCCTTGTCCATTGTTAGCAATTGAATAAGACATATGTACTGATAGACCATATGTTGTCAATCCAACTGCATATTCATAGTTAAGATAATAGATATTCTTCATCCACTTGTTTTTTTTTTCCTTCTATATGGATAGTTGACTAAAGGAGTTGAATAATTTTGAATCTCATTTAGGAACCTTTGTAATACAGCCCTGTCTAGGGGAAGAATTTTTCATGAAACAAGAAACAGAGATGAAGTTAAGGTACATAGAAAACTGAAAGTCAGGAAGATATAAGTTTAAATCCTGCCTCAGACACTTACTAGCAAGTCACTTAACCTCTGTGAGCCTCAGTCTCATCATCTGTAAAATGATAATAATAGCAATACATCTCTCACAAAGTTACTATGAAGGTCAAATGAGATTTTACATACACACATATATTACATATATATGTATCTATAATTACTTCACAAACCATAAAGCACTAGATAAATATTAGGTAATAGATTAAATAACCTATTACATAAAATTGAAAATCTTTTGTATGAACAAATTCAATGTAGCTGGAATCAGAAGAGAAGGAATTAATTAGAATTAATTAGAAACACAGTCTTTACAGCAAATATTACTAAAAGATAAAGGTCTGGTATCTATGATATCTAGTGGAGTGGATGTAAATGTGCAAAAACAAGATCCATTCTCCAGTGGATAAGTCAAAGGGTATGAAAAGGGAATCTTCAAAAGAAGAAATGCAAGTTGTCAATAATCAAATTAAAGGGATGCTACAAATCACCAATAACAAGGAAATGTAGATTAAAACAACTTAAGTTTTAACCTTTTAGCTATCAGCTTGGTAAAGACAAAAGACAAAAATTATAAATGTTGAAGGGAAGATGTAGAAAGATGGGAATAGGAGTGGCTAGGTGGCGCAGTAAATAGAGCACTGGCCCTGGAGTCAGGAAGACCTGAGTTCAAATGTGACCTCAGACACTTAACACAAAAACTAGCCTTGTGACCTTGGGCAAGTCACTTAACCCCAAATGTCCTACCTTCCCCTCTCCAAAAAGCAAAAAAAAAAAAGAAGAAGAAGAAGAAAGATGGGAACACAAATGCACTCTTAATGGGGCTAGAAATTTGGTCCAATTATTCTGGAAAAATATTTGGAATTATATGAAAAATATCTCTAAACTAGACATAAACTTTTGATCCAGCAATATCACTACTAGGCATATACCTCAAGAAGAACAAAGGCAGAGGAAAAGGTCCCACATATACAAAAATATTCATAGCAACACTTTTTGAAACAGCAAAGAACTGAAAGGAAAGTGAATACCCATCACTTGGAAAATGATTAAATAAATCTTGATACATGAATGTCTTGGAATATCATTGACACCATAAGAAATGACAAATATGAAGAATTTAGAGAAATTTGAAAGAACTAGCATGAAACTGATGGAAAGGAAAAACACAGTACCAGAACAATTTTTGATCATAATGACCAAAATAATGCAAAGAAAAATGACACTGAAACACTTGATAGTAAAGCTTATCTATTGTCAAAGAGGTAGTAGAGATTCAGCCAAGAAAGAATCACACATTTCAGATGTGGCCAAGAAGTTACATTGTTTTACTTGACTGTACTTGTTAAATGGGAAGGTTCTATTATGGAAGGTGTCAGTGGTGACAGTGATCATTTTAAAAGAGGAAAAGAGAATCAAAAACCATTGTTTTTTCTTTAAGAAAGTTCAACCATATTTCAAGGTTTTATGGAAGCAATTCCATGTCATTCTCAAAGGAGAGTCTCTCCAAATCTGGCCTCAGACACTTGACACACTTACCAGTTGTGTGACCTTGGGCAACTCACTTAACCCCAATTGCCTTGCCTTCCACCTTCCAAAAAAAAAAAGAAAAGAGAGAACCTCTGAAAGACTTTACCAGTTAGAGGGAATTCCTTTTTAGCTTTACACTAGACAACCTCTGGACAATGACAAACACCTACAGTAAACATACGTCTCCTTGTTTTATGCCTAAATTAATATTAATAATCAGAGAATCATCATGCAAAATTTTCTCTTAGGTTGATTCTATCAAGGAATATTTTATGGCCTTACCATATGCCTGGGAAACACCTTACTACAGAAGAGCCTTTAAGGTAGCATTTTGTTCTGCTGAATTAGAAGTTATTTTTATAGTCAACAAACAATGAACACATTGGGATCTTATGTTCTCCATAACTTTCAATCAATTATATGGCTATAAAGTTTTGGCCTAACATAAAATATAATCTTCAAAAGTCAGTCTATTCTCCTCTCATATTGTAATGGTAATGGGAATTTGAAAATCTTCCCTGCCCCTTAATAAGCCTAAGGGAATGTAAAGACCTTCCTTGAGCCAAAGATCTTCCCTACCCCCTAATAAAGTGGTTTTCAACCAGTGGGTTATGTTCAATTTGTAACAATGAAAATACATCCTGCATATCAGATATTTATATTACTATTTGTAACAGTAGCAAAATTATGTTTATTAAGTAGCAACAAAAATAATTTTATGGTTGGGGATCACCACAACATGAGGAACTATACTAAAGGGTCGTGGCATTAGGAATGTTGAGAACCAATGCCCTAATAGGTTGAATGTAACCATATGGAGCCTATGGTGGGAGGAGTTTGCTAAAGGGTGGTACAGAGCCCACAGGAAGCTGGGAGTCAGAGTAGTTAGAACTGGAGGGAGGAGAGGACACATCCAGGGAGACAGCTAGACTTATTAGAGCTGATTTGTGGGAAGGCTAACAGATGGTATGGCTCCTTGCTGTGTCATGGTGTATTAACTTCTTTGCTGCTATGAGGGCTTTGACTTTCTGGTTTTGGGATTTGGTTTTCTGGTGTCTGAATAAATGTTTTGCTTCTGTTTCTATATGGAGAGTCTATCATATTTTGCAATTGAGAACTATGCTGGGATGTTCATAGTCACTGTTGGCACTGTGAATATTGTGTTGGTGCTATACATACCTTCCTTGAGAATTTCATTTTTACTGGTGTAAATTATTTTTCATACTGATTTTGTAAAGTTGAGAAAGTAGGTATATGGTTTTGTAGGTAATGGTGTCCTCTTGATTAATTTTTCTGCATAGTAATAATGTCTCCTGTAACAAAAACCTACAGATATTTGTCATCTTCCCTTTTTTCAGATTTCATTAGAATTTTTCTCTTACAAGTTTTTTGTTTTGTTTTTTTGCTTTTTTGGGGGGAGGGCAATTGGGGTTAAGTGACTTGCCCAAGGTCACATGGCTAGTTTTTGTGTTAAGTGTCTGAGGCTGGATTTGAACTCATGTGCTCCTGACTCCAGGGCCGGTGCTCTATTCATTGCGCCACCTAGCCGCCCCCTGTTACAAGTTTCAACATCATGTCACTACCACTAAGCCTCTCCTTTATGTATACTTGGTAAGGTCTACTTATTCTAGTTATCTTTGTTTTCATAAATGGCACTTCCACTTCCTCATATTGTACAAACAGGACTAAGATGTTAGATGCCAAATGGAGTGATTCCATCATCTCCGATGGAAAAAAATAATTTGTTGTAGAATTGCTGAGAGGTCTTTTCCATTTCTCATCTATTTGTTATCTTCCTTCCAGTCTCATCCCAAAGTGCCCCTAGGATGAGCTGGCCTAGTTGAGTATCACACCATACCTTTTATAAATTCATTTTTCCTTCTATTAATTCTCATTGTTTTATGAAATAATATTGCTCATAATCTCCTATCACATTCCTCTGTAATATTTTGCCAATGAAATTGCATCCTAAGTCAGTGACATCTTTGTTTGTCTTATCTTGCAACTTGGCACAGAGAGTGAGTATTTGCTTGATGAAGCAGTTCCTTGATTTCTCTGGCCTCTTTATTGATTCAGTTGCTTTAACTGTTAAACTTCTAAGGAAATTGATAATAGTCCACTTCAGTGTCTTTTCTGTCATCCACTTTTCATTTTTCTGTGTCAATAGCTTATTTAAGTATGTCCATCTGCAGCTGTTTTGATTGAATGTCGTCTGTTTTTCTCCTCTCTTTTATTCTAGTTTCATATTTATTTCAATCTTTACTAAATTAATAGTTTGACTGCACACAGACTGCTGATTGAGAAATGCTCCCTAATTAATAACCAGTCTTGTAACACAGTCAGTTTCATTTATTCTGATGTAATTTGGTACTTGTCACATCCAGAGTCTCCTGATTCCTTTCCGAAAGGAACTCTTAATATCTAAGTGTAGAAGTTCTGAGTCTTCTATCAGCCTTTTGCCTTTTATGTTTCTTTCTTTCTTTTCTGTAAAGCAATTAGGGTTAAGTGACTTGCTCAGGGTCACACAGCTAGTAAGTGTCAAGTGTTTGAGACCAGATTTGAACTCAGGTCCTCCTGACTCCAGGGCTGATGCCCTATCCACTGTGCCACCTAGCTGCCCCACCTCTTATATTTCTTGATTCTGGAACACCTTTTCTAACAGTTTTGTTCTCCCCTATGCACAACTTTATATTATATATTTGTAGTTACTCTGTTAAAACAGAAGCTGTCTGGCATTATCTGTTCCAAATGAAACCACATTGGCTTTTAGAGATCACAACTTCCCTTTCTAAGAGCTCAAAAAATACACCCTTAATAATGGGTTCTAGAATTTTTTCAGTTATTAATATCAATTTCCAGGGCCCATAGTTTGTAGACTTTATCTTCTTTCCTTTTTTAAGAAATTTGGAAAAAAAAAAAAAAAAAAAAAAAAAAAAAAAAAAAAAAAGAAATTTGGAACAGCATTTACCCTAATCTAGTCCATTAATACTATCAAATATGGCACCACTTCTGTTTTCTATAATCTTTTGTTTACTTTGCATTAATAATTTTTTGTTTTTTATCACATTGATTTCCATATATGCCCTCTACCTCCTCTAACTGAAGAGCCAAACCAAGTAACAAAAAATAAAAAGAAGGTAAAAAATACCCATTGAATAAGCCCGACATCATAGACCGTTATCCTCTCCTTTAGCAAAGAAGGAAGGGAGGTTCATTTTCTCATCTCTTCTTTAGGACCAAGCTCAGTCATTATAATTATACAGTTTTTAATTTTGCTGTTCTTGTATTTTTCTATTTTAGTTTATATTGTAGTCTCAGTATTGTTTTCCTGGTTCTACTTACTTGAGTGCCTATCAGCTCATACGAGTCTTCCCATGCTTTCCTGTATTCTTCATATTCACTATTTCTTAGGACATAATCCTACAGTTCTACAATGATGCCCCAAAGTAGCTCAGCACTCACAGCTGCCAGTTCTGTTAAGACTTGGGGACTGAGTTTGACCAGGCCTGGTCACTTGAATTCATGGAAGTCACTGAAGAGCTAAATGCTATTACCATCTCTTCACTCAGGATTTTTCCTCACAACTCTGTGATGTAGAAAGAGCTCCAGTGATAACTCTCTCGATGATAGTGATCTATAGGCCATTCCCTCAAACAATATGGCACCATTTGCCTCTGGGGAAGCACCTAGGGTATTTCCCATGCTTGGAATGCATCCTCTCCTCATTTCCTTCTTTCAGAATTGTTATCTTCAAGGATCAGCTGACGAGCTCCCTGTAAAGGCAGCTAAGTACTACAGCATGTGGAAAACTGGGCTTTGAGTCAGGAAGACCCGAGTTCATAATCTCGGACACTATGTGTGACACACGCTAAGTCATTTAAGCCTCAGTTTTGTCTAATATGAAATAGAGAGAACAATAGAACCCACCACACAGGATTGTTGTGAGGAGCAAATGAGATTATGCTTGTAAAGTGCTTAGTTAACACAGGGTTTGACATATAGTAGGTGCTTATTCCTTGACTTTATCAAGTCTTCCTCCATCTTTCTGGCTGTAAGTGGTCTTGTTCACCTCATATTTCTTAGAGCACTTGCCCAGACTTTTCTCTGACCATACCCCATATGACCTTATATTTCCCTTACCCTCATATATGTCCTATCCATCCAAGGGAATGTTATAATGATAGTTGACATTTATATAGTTCTTTCATGTTTACAAAGCACTTTATATTCATTTCCTCATTTGATCTTCCCAACAAACTTATGAGATACTATTCCCATTTTATAGATGAGGTGACTGAGATTCAGAGAGGTCAAATGAGTATTATCACTGTAGAATATCTTTCCATACCCCTACGTTCCCACATCCTTAGCAATACAACAATTGTGTTCTCCTCACATATACTTACTTCTGCATCTCATTTCCTCATGTTCCAAGACATCAGCTACATAATCTGATAAGCAAATACATGACAATACACTAAAATATTCCTAGGAAAATGACTGGATCCTAACATAACATAAAGACTAACCTTGTGGAGACAACATCCCCACCTTTGTAGACCCTCTCAGTGACCATAATAATACACCTGTGTGTAAAACTGGTAGAAGCTACACAGTTTTAAGGGAGTTGATTCATTTTAAAATTCATTCTTTTCTTTTATTCCTCAAATCTCTGTGGATTGTTTGAAAAATGTGGAAGCCATGCAGAGAGGTTTTCTCTGTAGAAAGAGCAAGATGCCTAGGGAGGTTCACTGAACTCTCCAGAGAATTCTATTATTTGTTCTTTACTAGAACCTCTGCCAGAGAGGGATTTTCTTGCTCTAAAGTGCTCTGATCTTCAGCAGAAAGCAGCTTTGCAAAGCTTAGACCCTCTCTAGACTACTGTATGTACAGCTGAGTGTGTGTCTATTCTGAAGTGTCAAAGGCTGCATCAGGTAGGTCAGGTATCCCGTAAATCCATTTCTTTTCACAGCTAACTCAGGACAGGTTGAAGGGATACTGCATCTTTAATTCAAATCCCCTCTTCTGTCCCATTAGTTGGTACCAAAGCTTGCCACTCTAGTCTTTGGTAATGATTTAAATTCTAAAGGATTTTGCTCATTTGCTTTGTTTGACCCAATGTGTGCAGTTCTGAATGAGTCTTCAGAAATGACAAGGTTAAAAAAAAAAATGATACTAAATGGCTTTACCACTTGAAATGAAAATCATGTACATGAAAAGGTTTGCATGCATGTCCATCTGAAAAAGCAGTCAAGGCAGGGAACTGGTGTGTTCTTAACTTACTCTGAAAGAGAGGCTATGCCATTTTATCATTTCAATTATTCGTTGGTTCCATTTCATGTAATAGCTTATTGCTATCTGCAAATGAGTTCATTAAAACCATATTTTAAAATTGTTTTCATTTCAGAGGGCCTTTTTGGAGTTCAGTGAGTCTCAAACTGAGATCATTAAATATCCCCTGAAAGAAGGACTAGTGATGATGATAATGTCAGCTCAAACCCTTGTGGGAACCTACTACTGAATCAATATTTAACTTCTAGATTGTGATCTTTGGGGGCCCCAGGTAGAATGTAAGTTGATGGGGATGGCCATGCATCTTCAAAATTGAATCACTATTAAAAGGGTTTTTGAGAAACTAAAAATAGAGTCTAGAGCAGAGTCATAACTAGGCAAGGTGACTTGGGCTAGGTCCCGAGGTGGTGAAATTTAGAAGATGGGAAAAAATTTATATCAGATAAACTATTACCCTTCCTGCCAGTCCCTTGTTGGCAATTTCTATGGCAGGCACCTTATGGTTTCCTGAAGTCTCTACTTCCTGAAACTGGCTTTCTGCTGTCTCTCTATTCACCTCCAGCAGAGGATATTGTCCTAGGATCTCCTTTATGGGCCTGACATCTAGGTTTTCCCTTTAACATTTGTTGGTTTGAGGGAACTTTAGTGCTACTTACCATTAGGCAATAGTTTAGAACTATATTGAACCAACTTGACATATATTAAGGCTTTAAAGTAAAAACAAATTATTGGAAGTGATACCATTTACCTAATGCCAAAATTTGAAATGTCTTCACTTCATTTGCTGAGGAGCAAAGCCAGGGACAGGCAAAATTTTTTAGTTGTCCATCGTGCCAATTACCTTTCTGGGTATCAGGAAGGCTCTGTCACCAATTACAAGACCCCCTGCACCCCCCAAATCATCTGACCAATCCTACTACTGACCAATCATACAGAGCAATCATACTACTCTCTAGCTTTCCAGGGCCCCCCATCATGAGACCTAACACTTTCGACAGGCATTGTACCATATCCTCAGCCCCTCCAAAACCCCTTTCCTATCATCAAATATTATTAGTCCTACATTTCATTCATTAAAATACTATTCTTTGATAGATGATAGTTAATCTGACAAACCAGTCTGAGTTCAAAGGGATAATGTATTAATATGTTATATGCTCCAGATAACATGTTTGCTGTTTGCCAAGTTCTTTTGGAAAACACTTAATGCAAAGGAATTGGTGGGAATTATAGGCACCACTATAGGCTACTTTACTTAGTGAAATCCTACCTATTCTACTGGCCCCATGTCTAGACTCATTTTCTCCTTGAAATCTTCTCAGATAACCAGTGCACACTAATCTCTCTCTTCACTGATTTTCAAGGCTGTGTAGCTGAGTTACATACAGAGATTAGTCCCTTATTGCCAATAGCTCACATTTCGGTATCTGGCCATTTACTCTCTTAAATTATTCCCTAGTCATTTCATCTGTGTAAATCATATCTCTCCTCCAAGACTGTAAGTTACTCAAGGGCAGAGAATCCATCTTATGTTTTGTAGCAATGTCCTACACTGTCACTCTAGCTCTTTATATCACTCACTTGTGACATTAAATGAGAAAATTCCACGTACTTGCCCCTGGAGAATTTTCCAACACTTGCTCCTTCCATTGTAGTATCACAAGGGATAATTTCCTTCCTCAATCTCTGGTGACAGCTTTCCTCATATCTCCGGGGAGTGATACTTTTACCTCCAAAGTATATGAAGCACTAATTTGTTCATTCATTCAACATGTATTTGTAGTGTGACATGGTATAGAGGCCACTGAAATTGGAGTCAGGAGATGTGTCTTCACATCCTACTTCAGACACTTACAAGCTGTGTGACCATAGGCAAATTGCTTACCCTCTCACTGCCTCAATTTATTTCTCTATCCATTCATTCATTTATAAAATCAGTGAGTTGAACTTGATGACATCTAAAGTCCTTTCCAACTCTAAATCTGTATTCCATTATCAAGGTCCTACTATGTTTCGGACATTTTGTTTCATGCTAGGGATATAAAGACACAAAGTTTAATTGTCTGTACCCTCAAAAAAGGTCATATTATCTTAACTAAACTAAGGATGCTCACTTTGTGTGCTCTTGGACTGATATGTCACTGGAGAATTTCCAGAGTTTGCGAATCTCTTTGTAATTTACAAAATGGCCTTTGGAGCCTTGGATTTTACAAAGTTCTCTTCCCAATCATATCTTTTTCTGGACTTTACAGAACGTATTTTGAATCCGAAGAGACTACCAGCATCTTCTCAGAATTGAAATTGTTCTAGAATCATAGGCTTTGAGAATCTGTCCCCCATCTTCCCATATGAGTTGCCAGGAAGAGGTCCAGGATTGAAGCCCTGCAAGCCCTGAGGACTCTTGAATCTTGAGGTCTTCATGAGAGTCCTCCAAAGCTAGAGAGCATAGCTATAGGGTCCAATGTGAGAAGTGACCCACTAAGAGAGATCAGCAGGGAGAGTCAGATGAAAAGTGACACTTGTCCTTCACTCCTGGAAAATTGGTTGAAATTTTATCAGCTCTTTAGCAGCAGTTGTTGACATGTAAGCCTGTCTAGACCAGATACTCCTTTCTGTTAACTTATGGATGAGTTATGGTATAAGGAAATACCAAAACTATTGCATTAGGAGGATCATTGTAAGGAGAAGGACCACAGGTCAGGTAAGAAAGTCACGATTCATGGTAAAAATTATATCCATGTTGACCTTACCTCTCAATGTTTATCTTCACCCAGCTAGGACTTTTACGAGAGCTGAAGGCACCATAGAATCTGTTCCAAAGGTCAGTATATGTCATTAAGACTTAGTTGTGAAGAAAGCAGAGGAACCTGGCTGCCCCTTTCTTTGTCCCCCTCCCAATGCATTTGAAGATAGCAAAAGCCTAACGTCTGAACCCCATCCTCTCAGATTTTGAGATGGAGGAGGGCCTCTTCATCTTTGATATGACATATTTTGTGGAATACTTAGAGGGAGATTTCTTTTTAGTGATTAGATGGTACCTGAACAGATTAATGACTGTGAGACCAGTGTACCTAGGCAGCTGATGCCCTCCTAGTCAGAGAATGCTATAAATGTGGAAATCCATGAGATCTGTACAAAAATAAAAATGTCCCAAGTGTTCAACCCTATCACACACACAAAATGAATGTGCTGAATATCATCGCTAAAAACCAGTTCATTACATGGGTGCCGCCCTGAATAAGATTTGTAAAATCACTAGTGGACTGTCCATGTCCAATACAACCGTAGACCTCAAACTGTAGCAAGCTTTAAAGAAATGCTGTGTAAATGGCTGACAAAGATCACATGAACAATCAATTTACAACGATTAACATACCATTCAACTTTGATGCAAAACAAAGCCAAAACGCTTGTTTGCTGTTCTGTCCATCTCAGCAGAATCATTGGTTTGTTGTTGTTGTTGTTGTCATTGTTTTTAATCAGGTCAATGTACAAATATTTTTTTGAAACAAAGACTTTATTAAAAGTCACAGTCCGGAGTTGCCCGACAGCTGTTAGGTTTATCACCTAATTTTGAGGAGTCTATAAGGGATAAATCAATGAATGAAGCAACAAGCATTTTAATTACCTACCATGTGGCAGGCATTATGCTGTCAGGGATATAGAGACCAAAAACAAAGGGAAAAAGAAAGAAAGATATTCTGCTCTCAAGGAGTTTCCATTGTACCATTGGAAGTAGCACGTAATATATAAATTGTTGTTCATCCTTCATTTTCAAAGAGGACCAATGATGTTAGGGTTAGATAGTGGGTGATGGGTAATATCTTGACTTGCATATAAATTGGATTTAAGTGAGGCAGAGTTGCACAAAGGCATCAGCCTCACTCTCTCTTCCAGAGTAATTGAAGTCCAGGGCAAAACTCAAGGTGACTGGCAATGGCCCAGGATACAGCAGAAGACCTGGCATTTTCAATATCTGACAAAACTCTCAGCATTCCACAGCACTTGCTTCAGCTACCTTCATGGCCATTGGCACAAATCATTCTTATCCACCCATTCTGCCAGGGTAAGAATTAATGACATAAGTCAGATCTAGACTTAAGAAAAATCAGTATGGCAGCAATGTGCAGATAGATATTACTCTAACTCACTGATGAGTTTGAGGTCTGTCAGTTTATCCTCAACTTGGTTTAGCCTACCTGCTTGGCCGTTTTACCAAGGTGTGGCTGTTGCACATTCTACAGTTGCTTGGAGCCACAGGTGAGAGTTGGGTGGCAGATGGACACAAAAGGTGGATGAGAAGCCCTGAAAAGGACTTGGCAAGCCCTCTCATGAGAGGTGATAATTTATACACAATAGATCTATGCAAAGGCTTTGTGTAGAAAGTGTTGCTTGAGCTGTATTTTGAAGGAAACGAGGGATTTTATGAGGCCGAGGTGAGGACAAAGTACATTCCAGATATGCAGTACAATTAGGCAAGACATAGATATAGAGATGAGAGATGAAGTGTTGTGTGGGAATCAGAGTGAAGGCCATGTTGGTGGAACTTAGAATTCAGGAAGGGGAGTTATATTAGTGTTTGTCCTTCATTCTCAGAGACGACCAGTGACATCAGGAGGGTGATGTCTTGACTTGCAAGTGAATAGGATTTAAATGAGGCAGAGCTGTGCAAAGTCATCAGCCTTACTTTCTTCTCCAGGGTCATCAGAGTCCAGTGGCAATGGATCAAGATGACTTTCACTGGTCCCTGGAGAGAGGAATTTGGAAAGATAGCCTGGGTCAAGGTTATTTTAGGGTTTCAAAATCAAATCAAATAACTAGGTCACATTTTATCCTTGAGAGTGACTGGGGTTTATTGAGTAAAATGGTTAGATCTAGACTTAAGAAAAAATAGTATGGTAGCAATGTGGAGATGGATTGGAATAAGGAAAGATTTGTGGCATGGAGACCAATACGAAGGCCATGGGAATAGTCCAGGTATAAGGTAGTAAAAGCCTGAACTAAGAAGATGGCTGCATGAGTAAAGAATAGAGGTCAGATGTGAGAGATATTGTAGAGAACGAAACAGCAAGACTTGTCCATTGGTAGATAGATGTGGGGAAAGTGAGCAAAGAGTTGAGGATAATCCTAAGATTATTAACCTAAGAGACTAGAAGAATAGTGATATCTTCAACAAAAGTGAGGCAGTTTGGTAGAGGGGGGGGAGGAAAATAATGAGTTCTGCTGCGAAGATGTTGAGTTTGAGATGTCTGAGGAACATTCAGTTTAAAATGTCCAAAAAACTGTTGGCAGTGTGGCATTAGAGGGCAAGAGAAAGGCTAGTTGATTAAGTAGATCTATGAGTAATATGCATGGAGAAAGAGGAGCTCCAGGGGAGCTAATGAAGTCAACCAGAAAGAGAATGTGGAGAAAGAAGAAAAGATGGTCCAGCACAGAGACTTGGAATTCACCTGCATTTAGGAGATTTTATGTGTATGAGGGGGGCAAGAAAGGGGGATGAAAAGGAATTATCAGAGAGGTAGGAAGAGAAACCAGAGATATTAGTGTCACAAAAACTCAGAAAGGAGAATGTATCCAGGAGGACAGAGTGGTCAACACTTTTAGCTGCAGTACTGAAGTCAAAAAGGAAAGAGAATAGAAATAATCATCAGATATGGCAATTAAAAGATCATTGATAACTTTGGAGAAAGCCATTTCAGTTGGGTGGTGAAATCGGAAGTCAGATTGCAAAGAAGAAAAGAGTGAGTGAGAGGAAAGAAAATAAAAGTGATGAATGTAGTGAATAGGAACATGATAGAGATGGCAGGCTCTTTTCATATCTTCCCAGTGTCTTTTCCTTCAGCAAGGAGAAGTGAGGTTGGCTTCTTCCATCTTCTCTCTTGAATCTGGAAGCCAGGAGTACCCAAATGATGAGTCCCCAAAGTGGGGAACTGACTGAGAATGGAAGCTCTTGCTTCTCACCCACCAATTCTGCTCCTGTCCTTCATATAGGGCAGGACATTTATCTCCACTGATAAGGAGAGTTCCATACCAATGGGCTTTGGAACAGGGGGTACATATAATAATAAACATAAACATACACATACATTCTCAGAATTTATCCATGAAAGACAAGAACTCCAATCCGAAGATGGGATAATAAAATTCACTGTCAGTAAGTCCTTTACTGGCAAATGCAGTCATGTTCTGGTAACTGTCACTCCTCTAATATAAAATAGCTCTCTGGCCCTATAGACTAATATCAATGTTTGCTTGGATCTGCAAAAGCCAACACTAGTATATGTGTGCGGGAACTGGCAAAGCTATTGAAATCCTTCTCACATTTCTCATCCCAATGAAGGTCCTCAGAGGAAGGCAGTGTAGGCAGCAAAGATGGCCATGGTGGAGAGAGATGTAGGTGGTAGAAACATAAAATTCTGTCATCCCATAGCAAATAATTGCCACATCCCACTCTCTCAGGAGAATGCTAGTCAATGCTCCAATAAGCCTTCTGTCTTCCTAACACAAAGGAAAGAGATACAGAACATTCAGGGCACCAGTGCTGAGATTATTAAATTCTACTCAATAATAATGATAGGATAATATATTAAGAGTTGGAAAAGACCTTGGAGGTCATTGATTCCAACACTCTTACTTTACAAATGAAGAAACAAAGACCTAAAGAAGTTAAGTGTTTTGCCCAGAGTTACACATCTATTAAATGGCTAAAGAAGGATTTGACTCTGGGTATTCCCAAATCTGAACCCTATGCTCTGTCCACTAGATCATACTGTCTCTTAATCTCTTCTTCTACAATATTGGCATGGCAATCTAATGAGCAGCAACTTTCCACAGAGAGCATCAAAATCTCTTGCTACAGATCTCCCAGTGGTCCTCAAGGGTTGGATTAGGATGTCAGAATTTCAGGATGCCATCATCAGATCTACACCAGAATTTCCCTCTGAATCTCTCCCCACCTCTCCCATCTCTACCACTTGCCTTGTTTTCTAATGAAATAGGTTGTTTTCTAACAAAATAGTTTCTTAAAAAGCAAAAACCTCCTTTGGACAGAGTTTTCTCATCCTATCCCCATTCATGTTTCATGACATCACCACATGACAGATTCACGTATGTAGACTTTGATTACATATACTCCAAAGAATACTCCTTGCTCCCAAGAATAAAGCTTGCTCAGCTCCATGCATTGTGGAAAATGAAGTCTTGTCCATGGGCACGTACCTTAAATAATTGGAATTTGTAATTGTCATGTATGCTTTTCATTATCAACTATGATGGTAGGTCTAAGGTTAAACAGGGCAAGAAGTGTCCCACACTCCTAAATTACTGTTTGAGTATAGAAGAGAACTTCAAAACCACCAGACAACACAAGAAAAATAAATTTTGAATAACCCTGCCAAGAAATGTTTAATCTGGCACAATGTCCATCATTTTGTCACTAGTGATAAGGCAAGGGCAAGGGTGCCTGAGAGGCTCAATCCATCTTTGTGATCAAAATAGTGGCAATATTTTATGGGTCTTAACACATTTTGATATATTGCAACCCACAATAGATCTATGGGCATCATTCCTACAATTTCCTTAAAGGTTTGAGCAACCATTTCTGGTGAAAAAATGAAAAGGAAAACCAGCTGCCTCATCTCTGCCAAAGGCTGCTGAAGGGAAGGTGTCTAGAATCAAAGGAAAAAGGAATATCAGCAGACTTTCAATGGTAAGACATTTGCAGAGACTAATGTGATGACTGAGAACAGCAGCTCGTTGATAAACATAAAGAATAATGGGGCCGGGGGAGGGGCAGAGAGCTTAGAGTGTCCAATCCTTTTATATTACACATCCCTTGGCAGTCTTACCATTGGGGTAGGACATAGTGTTCAACCTCACAGCTTGTGCTTACTCATAAAATCAGTAGGTGATGTCTACAGCTCTGGCAGGAGGCACGATGATAACCTTTGGATCAGCAGGTTCATCCTGCATCTTCTCACAATTCTTAGCACATCTCCAGAGTGGAAAAATAAGAAAGATTATTGCAAACACTGTCAGGCACACCCCCATAAGCACACACACAGCCAAGGCTGCTATATGAAAAATAAAGCTAAATGTAACCACAGAGCTCCACGTTCAGTGCCCCAGCTCTGGTTAAGAGTTATGATCAACCTTCACTTGGCCCATCATCTTCCTCATTTATACAAGGAGGTGACAAGGACCAGACTCTCAGGTCTATTATCCACATTTGTTTTACAATAACATTCTCATTATCTGTAGTGTTACAACTGTCATGCTCAAAGGCCTAGCCTTAATGCTCAGACCCAACCCTATTGGGTGAAACTCCTGGAGATCAGGGCAATCCAAAATAAAAAACAGCATTCTTTATCTATTTTTTAAATATTTTATTTTTTTACTAACAAGAATTTATTTTCTTCCTAAATATTTGTTAAAATAAATAACTTAACAAATTGTTGTGACAAATACACATTGCCAAGCAGAATGAATCCCTACATTGGTCATGTCCAAAAATGTAAATCTCACTCTTCATCTTGAGTCTACTATTCAACCTTTAGGAGATGGATAGCATGCTTCCTCTTCAGTCCTCTGGAATTATGGTTGGCCATTGCATTTGTCAGACTTCTTGTCTTTCAATATCTTTTTCTTTTCAAAAAGTGGTCAATCCTCCTCTTTTCCAGAAACAGGGTTTCTCTCTCTCTCTCTCTCTCTCTCTCTCTTTCTCTGTGTGTGTGTGTGTTTCTCTCCTATAATCCCTAGGAGATTAAAAAAAAAAACAATCCTACAATCCAAAGACATAAAATACAAATAGAAAGAGATTTGCAAATTTCAGAATCGTGACAGTCCTCTGGGCCTAGAGTCAGGAGATCCTGAGTTCGAATTTTGCCAAATTTTTCACTTAGTGCCTCTGCAACTCTGGGCAAGTCACTTAACACCTGTCTAAGTTTCTTCATCTGTAAAATTGAAATAATAATAGCAGCTACCCTGCTAGTGTTTCTGTGAAGAGAAAATGAGATAATATCTATAAAGTGCTTTGCAAACCTTAAAGTGCCATATAAATGCCAGCTATTATTATGGCACTTCTATCCCCCCACAGCTGTGAGTGGAAGTACCACTCCCAGGGACCAGGGGAAAATGTCACAATAGGGCAAACATGGGAAATTTTCCACACATTTGAGTTTACATGTTCAGGAGGCTCAACTTCAGCAATAGTAATGGGGCATAACTACCCCTAGACACCACCTCAGACGATAGTAGGCACAGAGTGAGCACTCAGTAAATGTGCTATAATAATTCGATAATATGGGATCTCAGCAATGGGCTTCATCCTCCAGTGGCACAGATGGCCACCATCCAGTTTTCTCATTCTTCACTGTGTTTGTCCGTGTTCTTTTACAGATTCCCCACAGAGAAGCTGCCCAAAGTCCTGGGAGCCTTTACCAAGGTCTTTTAGACATTTGTTGTAAAGCTGATGCTACAAAGGAATAGATGAACCTCCACGTACATTTTTGTACTTAAGTATCATTTCATTATTTAAACAAGGGAGCAACTTTGGGCTAACTAAGCCAGTGGTTCTCAGCCTGTGGGTCACGACATCTTTGGGGGTCGAACAACCCTTTCACAGGGGTCACAGGGGCACCTGAGACCATCAGAAAACACATATTTCCGATGGTCTTAGGAACCGAGACACCGCTCCTCTATCAATCTCCAAGCGGGTCCGCCCACATGCAGATACACCCACACCCACATACAAGTATTAAAGGGTCACAGCATTAGGAAGGTTGAGAACCACTGAACTAAGCAAAGCTGGATGTGTAAAGACTAAGCTTGGAAGACTGGTATTTAGTTCCTGGTACAGAGTAGGCACTCCATTACTGCTTGTCTATTGATGGATTGAAGAGTCTGCAGCTGTCTTAGAGATCCACTCAACTGGGTTCCTATTTTCTGCCATTCCTTACCAAGAGTGCTCATAGTCTAGTCTGGAAATAAAAACATTTTTCTATTTGTAAAATATTCCTCCTTTCTAAACTAAAGTTGATGATTAAATATTTAAGTGTTAACCTTTGACTTTCAACTCTATGTCCTTTAATAAGAGAACCTGTCACAACAAGCTCTTGATCAACAACCATACGGTCTACCATGATGAAATGGAAAGGAACTTCATCTAGGAGTCAAAGATATGAATTTCAGTCCAGGATCGGCTGCTCACTATCAACCAGCAATCAATGAACATGCATTTTATAAGCACCTACCATGTAACAAGTGTTGAAACTACAAATGCTAAAGTGAGACAATCTTTACCCTCAAGGAGCTTCTATCTCACTATACTACCTCACATTAAATACATGATTTTATATATGTATACACATACACATACACACACACATATACACGTAGTATGCTAAATGTCTTAATTTCTTGGAGTCTTGATATACTTATTTCCAAAATAAGGATAACAAGACCTACACTACCCACTTTGAAGGAGAGTTCTGAGGATCAAATGAGGCGACATCTGTGAAAGTGTTTTGGTAAGGTCTATGTGTAAGAGAAAATATACACTGCCCATCTGTCCAGTGCCTAAAAGAAATCAAGGCAAAGAGAATAGGGATCAAACCCAAAATAAATTTTAGATGATCTACTTTGTTCTCCAGCTCCTTTTTAAATTTGACTTTCCCAGGAATTAGCATTTTGGGGGAGGATTCTGAGGATGTGTGTTGGGAGCAGATGTAAGCATACTCATACCCTAATGCTATGGGCACATGGCAAGGGCTAGAAGGGGCAGACCTGGATTGGCAAGTGCCAGCTACTTTCTCAAGCCTAATGTTGAAAACTGATGTTGAATTTTTCTGTACAAGTATCCTTCATCTCAATCATCCTTCTGCAAATACTTATTAAGCACTGCATTGTGCTGAGTACTCAGAGGCTTATAGAGAAGCATGCCCAGTCCCCAGCTTCTGGGAACTTAGAATCCATTTGGGAAGATACTTCTCACATATATTAAAAATTGAATAACAAGAAGACTCATAAAGTAGCAGAGATCATGTGATCAGTGAATGGTACCAACAAAGTTTTGTGAGTTCTGAGGAAGCATGGGTCACTGTAGGAGAAAAAAATGGACTCGAGCTGGGCCTTGAAAGTTGGACAGAATTTGGGCAAATCAATCAGTTAACAAGTACTTGTTAAGGGCTTATTATGGATATGTGAATGTGGGTGGGGTGGGGTGGAGAAGAGAATCCTAGGCAGAGAGAATGATTTGAACAAAGGCATGATGGTAAAAATGAACTTAAATGCACAGAATATAGAGAGGAGAACTGTCTGGACAGGACAGAGGTTCCCTCTAGGGGAAGGAATAGTGAGACAGGTCTGGCAGGGTAGGTTATTTCCTTGTTCTGCCATGAATGCTCCTTAAGATAGGCTCTGGACCCCAGCCCAGAACACTATGCTAAAAGAATTCATTTCAAAATGTCGCAACGAAACATACCTGGCAGCCAGTGTTTCCAACTTGTTAGTGGGTAGCAGCTTTCACAAATATAACTTATTCAGCAATTAGGATCAGTAAAAAATCAGATCACAAAAGTGATCTGTCCCTGACTTGTCTGTGAATCACAAAGAATGAGACCAAGTCTATCTTTCATCAGACTGTTATTTGACTCAGTATTTAAATGGATTTAGCAACTGTATCCATCAGCACAATAGATTTTTCCATCATCGTCCTCTAGTTGGCATAATTTGAAAATAACCATTAGCTATCTGTAAATCTATTTAAACACTGAGTCAAATAATAGTCTGATGAAAAAAGGACTTGCTCTCATTCTCCATAACTATTAGCTAGTAGTATTTAGGTCAATTTGAGGCAGCTAGGTGGCTCAGTGGATAGAGTACTGGGCCTGGTGTCAAAAAGATCTTAGTTCAAATTCAGCTTCAGACACTGACTAGCTGTTTGATCCTGGGCAAGTCATTTAACTCTGTTGCCTCAGTTTCCTCACCTGTTAAATGAGCTGGAGAAGGAAACGGTAAGCCACTCCAGTATCTTTGACAAGAAAACCCCATGGACAGTATTGGCATGCTCCGGTCAACGGGATCACAAAAAGTTGAACATAACTGAATAACTCAACAGCAACAACACAGGTCAATTTACCTGCAATTGCAACATTCCCATTCCATCTAAAAGCAAGCATTTGTTGAGGACCTACTATACTTAAGGACTATACTAGACACTAAAGATTAAAAATGAAAAAGTCAGTCTTTGCTCTCAAAGATCTTAAATATAAGGCAATTTGAGATGAGAAAGACTGTAAGGATTGGGAAAGTTTCTTATATCTGGGATAGTTGTAAGAAATTATCAGCAAACATGTCTTCCCTGAGAAATTCAATGGATTTAAGGTTATCCTATAGAATATCAATATTGACAATGTCCTATCTGACCCATCTCTAATTATCCAAAGAAGCATTGCATACTATGCCTAACAATCTATTTTACACAACCACAATGTGACCTGATGTTGTATACTATACTTATTATCCTCAGAGAAACTCAATAATCAACCATCTACGAGCATCATCTAAAGATACTAAGTCCTATGGGAGCTGCTATCTGCTGAGGACAATGTATTCAAAGTGCATATAGAAACAATATGTCATACATAGACTTGCTTAGCCAAAAGGCACTGTGGCTCTATATTTTGTCTAAAGAAAACAAAAGTCAAACCATTTTTTCTGATTGATCCATTTATTTTTTCCCCATTTAATAGCATTTTATTTTTTCCAATTACATGTAAAGATAGTTTTCAACATTCCATTGTTATAAGATTTTGAGTTCTAAATTTTTCTCCCTCTCTCACTCCCCATTCCTCTCCCCAAGATTGCAAGTGATCATACAATCATATTAAACATATTTTCACATTAGTCATGTTGTGAAAGAATAACAGAACAAAAGGGAAAAACCGTGAGAAAGAAAAAACAAAAACCAAAAAAAGTGAAAATAGTATGCTTTGATCTACATTCAGACTCAACGATTCTTTCTTTTGATGTGAATAGTATTTTCCATCTTGAGTCTTTTGGAATTGTCTTGGATCACAGTATTGCTGAGAAGAGCTAAGTCTAATAGTTGATCACTGTTCAATGTTGGTTTTACTACATACAATGTTCTCCTGATTCTTCTCACTTTACTCAGCATCAGTTCATGTAAGTCTTTCAGGTTTTTCTGAAATTCAAAAGGTCAAATCTTAACCTGTATTTGGGAAAAACCCACCTCTATGCAGCAAAAGAACTATGACCCATCAATGGATTGTGTTATTTGGGCAGCAAATTAAGAAAGAGATGAAACATGAGGTCAAGAAAGCCATAAGACACCTTAGGATGGGTGTGAATCTAAAAGTTCATTCTGTCTTTAACTCTTCATTCCTCTAACCAGAGCTTATTTTATGGAGTCTCCGAAGCTGATTTTAAGTTTTCACAGAAGTAGATAACAGGGTCCCCAGCTCCTGTACAAACATTCAAATATTTTCAGGTACAAGGATACCTTAGGATATTGGAGGATAGATTAAGACACCATCATGGGGCCAAGCTCAAATCACAGGGTCAGGTTCCAAATGATATCAGAAGGGTCCCAATGGATAATAGTATCTAGTGGTGGCATAATTGAGGAAAATGAGGAGTATAGCTTTTCTGTGGGCATGACACAGGAAATGTTAGGCAGGATTGGGTTGGAAGTTCAATGAGATCCTCATATCAAATCTGATCTGTCAATTGGGAAAAGTAGAACCCAGAGTAAGCATATATGTATGATGTCCTTACTAATAAGTACCATAGGAACCTTTAGATAAATCAATTGTAGAAGAGTGAGAAAAGTCTTAAATTTGGAGACAGAAGACTTTGGGTTTGAATTCCTTGATATGCCACTTGTTAGCTGGGTGACCTTAGGCAAGTCACTCTCTGAGTCTCAGTATCTTCATTAAAAAACACAGACAATTCTTATGCTACCTATTTACAGGATTGCTGTAAGAATTAAATTAGATAATAAGTATGAAGTGCTTTGAAAACTATAAAACACTATATAAAGGTAAGCAGTAATCATCATTTACTATGCCTCTATCTCGTCACCAATTCAGTCATACATTGATCGGTCATTCAGGAATGATCTAAAATCTTAATCCTAGGAATATGAAACCTATGATCCAGGACCCAAGTGACTAGGCATACATGAAATTGGTATAATCTTGGGGTGAGTCTAAAAGTTTATTCTGTCTTTAACTCTTTATTCCTCTAACCAGAGCTTACTTTATGGAGTCTCCGAAGTTGATTTTAAGTTTTCACAGAACTAGATAACAGGGTCCCCAGCTTCTGTACAAACATTCAAACATTTTAAGGTACAAGGCAGCTTTTATTTTACCCCAGAGGAAACACACTAAAAGCAAAGGTTCACCAGAGCTCATTCACAGATGGAGAAAGTTCAGAAAAGGGCTTTTAACAATCATTTTTAAAACCTAGTACAATTCTACTACTTGTTTAGTGGATTTCACTTTTCTGCAGTGTTTTAAAAGTCTTCTATCCCATGGCACTTGAACTCCTTTTGCAAGGAAAATAAACTTGGTGTTTACATCAGGGCAACAACCTGATAGTATAGTGACTCCTCGTCTCCTACAGAGTCCTCTTATACCACCTCTTCCAGACTAGTACTGCTACCCTGGCTTAGACTTCCCTCAAGAAGGAGAATATACTGGGGTGGCTAGGTGGCACAATGTATAGAGCACCAGCCCTGGAGTCAGGAGTACTGAGTTCAAATCTGGCCTCGGACACTTAACACAAAACTAGCTGTGTGACCTTGGGCAAGTCACTTAACCCCAATTCCCCTACTTTCCTCCCTCCAAAAAGCAAAAAAAAAAAAAAAGAAGAAGAAGAAAAAGAAGAGGAATATACTTTGAAGCTCCTATATAGGTAATCCTCTTCCCATCTGTCCAAATAACTTATTCCAAAATTGGCAAACAAAGCCACGGCTTTTTGTTCTTTTGTATTATGACTTTGACCCTTTAGTGCTCTTCTGACAGTGGAATACCATGTTAGTGATTTCTCTCTTTCTCCAACAAGTATGTTATTGAGAAGTTGTCTGCTTCTGGATACAATCCCAGACTTGAGGTTACTAGCAAGGCAACCTTGGCACTATCTAAGAAATCTCCCTTTTTTGACTAAAAGAAAAGATTCTAAGGTCAAGCTGACTAAGGAAATCCCTCCTTTCCTAGCTAGGTGGCAGGGGTTCGTCAATAGCATTGCCCATGAACTCCACTCCTGAGTCATGAGAGAATTTACATAGTCCCTATAATTCTCCAAGATATTCCACAATTGCCACTGCCCTGCTTGTTTCTCATAGGTCTCTATTCAGAAAAGGAAAAAGAGAAATGGAAAAGACAAGAAAGTCTCCTTGAAGGTTATGTGGACAAGAACATGCCACTTTGCAGCTCCCCTGTGTTTCTGCCTTAAGGTAGATGTTAATGGATTTTTCCCTCCCTCCTGCCTTTTTTGAAAAGAGCAACTCATATTCCTCCATGAAGATTCCTTTTATAGACCATTATAAGGGAATGGCTCCTCCGGCCAGAGTCAATCCTCCCAAGAGTCCCAGCCAAGTAATTTATCTTAGGGGAAGTCTCTGTCTCTGAAACACATCCTCTAGGAGCAACTCCTACCAACTGAAGGACAACTCCAGACCAACCAGTTCATCTTGGGTAGCCCCATTCACGGAGCCTTAATTAGCACCTGCATTTGGATTTCTTAACAAGGTTCAGTCATGTTATGCAGCTTTGCAATTCAGTTGTAGTTCAGTCTCTATTCCTCAGACACCTTTCCACCAGCAACCTCGCCACCATGTGACCTCCCCTCTCCTTCTCCCACCCCCAGTTGTTTCTAGTTCTGGAAATGAGGTCAAACTAACTCAGCCATTGCTCCTAGATTGGGGGTGTCATTCTAGTCCCACACGGCTCCATTCGCCATCCCTATAAACTTCCAAAAGGACAATGCCCCTCTTTGGCCACACTGTGCCTTGTCTGTTGTCTTCTCTGTTGGAATATTGAAGGAAAGGACTTGCTTCATTTTTGTGTTTGTACCCTACCCTCCCCCAAACCTAAGCACAGTGCTTGGTATATTTAATAACTGCTTTCCTATTCGTTTCTGTCTACTCACTTTATGGAGAGAGTTAGGGACAGTCAAAGGTTCCTAAGCCTTCAAAGAAATTAAACAGTGAATTCTTCCCCACTTACATACAGAAGCTTCAATGTATGCCATTGATGTCCAGTTATCTAGAGGGCATGTGATCTTGTACAATAAGTACTGGGCCTGGAATCATTAGGGATCTGGGTTAAAATATGACCTTGGGGACTTACTACAAGTGTGAAGGAGAAAAGAAAAGAAGTACAGGAGGAAATAAGCATTTATATATTTTTGCTTTTCTTTTTTGGAGGGGGGAGGGCAGGGCAATTGGGGTTAAGTGACTTACCCAAGGTCACACGGCTAGTAAGTGTTAAGTGTCTGAGGCCGAATTTGAACTCAGGTCCTCCTGACTCCAGGGCCAGTGCTCTATTCACTGTGTCACCTAGCCTCCCCCTATACTAAGTGCTTTTAACAAACATTATCTCATTTGATCCTCATAATAACCATCTGAAGTATTATCCTTAATTTACAGTTGAGGAAACTGAGGCAAACAAAGGTTAACTGACTTGTTCAGGGTCACATAGTTAGTTTCTGAGGATGGATTCAAACTCAGGTCTTCCAGACTCCAGGCCCAGAGCTCTAACCGTTGTACCCCTTAGCTGCAATGTGACCACTGGAAAGTTACTTAAGATATCTGCATCTCACTTTTTCCTTATCTGCAAAATGGGGATAATAATAACTACCTCACAGAGTTGCGATGAGGCTCAAATGAGATAATATATGTAAAGTGCTAAATAAATGCCAGCTATTATTATAATTTTCTAAATGGATATAAAAGTTGGATCTGCCAGATATAACATCTGGCTTCCTGAGCAGTTTCATCAGTGTCAGCTGGGAACTATACTGAATATTAAAAGACAGCCCAGAATTGTCAATAATCAAATCCTGGGGCCCAGCCAATTATCAGCATTGAATCTATGCTTACCATAACACATTTTTGCTAGGTCCTACATGCAAAGCTGTTGGATGCCTGCATTCATTCACTCATTACTGCATGGTGAGATTCAGCAGGGCTATAGTAAGCAAAGTCGAGAGAAAAAAAACCATACTCTTGGCCAAGGCACCATCACTCCAGAATTTGGAGGAGCTAAGCCATCAGACAGATCCACTGGCTTTCTTTTAATTGAGGTATTTGATTGCAGAACTCTAAGGAGCTGGGGGAGAGGTGGGCAAGTAGGCCTGAAAACACAGCTAATGTTAAAAGTATTTGAATATGTAGAGAGTGTAATCAAGACAATTCTGGTCAACAATGAGGTTAAAGGATAAGACCTTTGTCCTGACTTTGAATTTAACTTTGAATATAACTTCTTTTTTGAAGTGACAACATCCCCATAGATACTTAATTATAGCCTATGCTTAATTATAGCCCATATAAATATAGACTTAATTATGTCTCCTTGATGAAATTTAAATGAGTATCTTTGCCTTGGGTGCTTGCTGGCCATTGGTACCACAGCTGGGCATAATTGATTGAATCATAGATGTTCAGATGATTGATTTTATCATGGCACTTGTGGGTTTGAGCCACACCTTTGGATTCTGCCCTGGAAACAGAATAAAGGATCAATGACAGCTGCCACAAAAGCAAAGAGAGAGGGTACAAATAGAAAGTGGACTTGGGTCTTTGGAGGGTGCTAAGGGGTCACCATATAATCCTCTCCATTAAGCCTCTTGGATCCAGAAATGGCAATGTAAAGATGCAATGGCAGAGTACCAAAGAAGTTTCTAGAGGAAGAGACATCTGAAGATATCCCAAGTCAGAAACTCTCAGGGAGAAGACAAGGCCTTCCCATACCACATCAGGTTCTTAGACCCAACTTCCTAGAGACAAGAGGGGGAGTTCTACTGAATTTCCTGAGCTAAATATTTTGAGAGAAGAGGAACAACCATGTGGCCTTGAGATGAAAGAATATCTAGGGACAGAGCCACAACACAAAAAAGTAAATTTGAATCTTGTTTTCCACTAATGGTAAGTTCTATGGACTATGTAGGTCTAGGGGAAAGAGATTGATTCTTCAGCAATTCCAAACACAAAATTCCCATTAGGGGAATTTAAATCCCCCTCAACTTTAGAGGAGTATTGTAAGTTTGGTAGACTGGTTAAGTCCTTTTGGGAGATAAGGATCACAACAAAGACAAGAAAAGGTGTCTTGTCTGTGTGAATTCTTTCATTTTGCATTTTGTATGGAATTTAAGAAAGGCCATATGGTATTTGATGTACTGTTACCCTGAGTGCTTGCACAGTATCTAAAGCCTCTTTTAGCTTTTCTGTATAGTCACAGATACCAGCTTCTGTTCCCAAGGGAGACCCTGATCAGGGACAAAATGAGTAAAACATAGATGTTCTTAGGGAAACTGGATGAGGGCATAGGCCAAAGAATGATTTGTGGGAAGCTCTTCCACAATTGAACCCAAGTGCTATAAACTCAGTTTGGAGTTCTGGGCCATGGGCTACATATATTCACAATATGGAAAGGACACTTGGTCTCCTCAACTATATCCACAATCAAGGATAGTGATGAAAACTTAAGTGGCATAATTTTTTAATTTAAATGATTAATATCATATCTTTAGCTCCCTAGTCATTAAAACAGAATGTAGTGGAAGGGAATGAATACTGGACTTATAAATCAAAGGAAACCTGAATTTGTCTTCTGTCATGTATATTTACCAGCCCAGTGACCTTAGGCAAATCACTTTATTTGCTGGTTTCAATTTCTTCATCTATAAAATGAGGAGAAAGATACCTGTATTGTCTATGTCACAAGATTGTTATAAGAATCAAATGAGATCATCTAAAACAGTAGGTTCTCTTCCTAATGCCGCGACCCTTTAATGCAGTTCCTCATGTTATGGTGACCCCCAACCATAAAATTATTTTTGTTGCTACTTCATAACTGTAATTTGGCTACTGTTATGAACCGTAATGTAAATATCTGATATGCAGGATGTATTTTCATTGTTACAAATTGAACATAACCCACAGGTTGAGAACTACTGATCTAAAAGATATGAGATCTCTTAAAACTAGATGGAACCTTAGAAAGCATTTAATTCAAACCTCCCGTATTTTACAGATGAAGAAATTGGGGTCCACAGAGGTTAAATGTCTTGCCTAAGGAAGTAGGAATAGTTAAGTGGCAGTGACATATGAAACTCAGGTCCTCTGAGTTCAGGTTCACCACTCTCTCTACTACACCCAACTGCCTCCTAGTGTTTGAGATGGGCTTGGCAAGCCTTATAATGCTAATATGAATGTCGAGTCTTAGTAAGTCAAGTCGGCAAACATTTAAGAGCTCACTCTCTGTAAGTTACTAAAGACTGGTGCTGGGGATATAAAGAATGAAACAAAACACAAGTTCAGCATTCAAAGAATTTATTGTGTAAAAGAGAAGGATAAGAACTGTACAAAACTATTGATGATCCAAAGCATATAGTTTAAGTACAAAGGTGAGACTTGACACAAAGTGCAATGGAAACTTCAAAGGGGGTTGGAAAGAGTGTTTTGAAAGAGGTGGCACCTAAATTGGACTTAGAAGCATTATTTACATGGTAAATCATCCACTGCCTCTACTTCCTAGTATCTCAGTGCCAATAGTAGAGTATAAGTTGAGGAGTTTGGGGAGGGAAGGAAGGGAGGGAGAGAAGGAGAGAGGGAGAGAAGGAGGGAGGAAGGTAGGGAGGGAGGAAGGGAAGGAAGGAGGGATGGAAGGAAGGAAAGAAGGAAGGAAGGAAGGAAGGAAGGAAGGAAGGAAGGAAGGAAAGAAGGAAGGTAGGAAGGAAGGAAGGAGGGAAGGAAGGAGGGAAAGTAAAGAGGGAGGAAAGGGGAGAGGAACTTATTCAGCACTACTATGTTCCAGGTTCTATATACAGCACTGAGTATACAAATGCAAAAAATAAGACAAGACAGACCCTGCCTTCAAAGAGCTTACATTCTATTAGGAGAACACACACACACATACCCATGCACACAGGCACACATAGGAATGGTGACCGAGAAAGAATGTTTTTTGTCTGGAAGTCACAGTAATGGTGAAGGGTGTCAGGCAGTGATCGTGCAGGGCTTCCATAGGTTATAGAGTGGAACATTTTTGGTTATCTGGGAACATATCTTTGAATGCATTCTACACTCAAACAGTAACGTTGTAGGATTATCCATTCTTTCAGATTATCTGCATATTTGCTTCTCCCATTAGCACAGCAATTGAGAGGAAAATGTACAAATAGCCAGATTTATCATTTCATATCTCATTTACTTGCCTGCATAGAGGGAATAGTGAGAGCTTCAACTTGATAATCTCTTTCTTTTGTTATAGTGCCTGATAGTGCTTGCCTAATCGGAAAAATAATGTCATTAATAAGTACTATAGCAGTATTCAGACTACATTTTTCAGGTTACTTGTGTTCACGTCAGGCAGCAAAATTAATTAACTCACAGCATTCAGAACTCCTGGAACTTCATGAATCAAGGGTCATAGAGAACACAGGAAAACCCTGATTATAATGAAATGTTAACAACTAATTATACATCTGAACAGGGAAGATCAATATGACACCATGGAGGCTCATCTCTAATTGCTCAGTGGAAAGGCAAAATTTTCCTTAAATGAAAACAGTGCAGCCCAAACAGGGTAACTGGGAATGCTATTTGAAAGAATGACAGGAAGGCACAGGGCAGAATAGTCTGTTTGGTAATATTCTGAACACTTACTTTCTGTGTGATGTATATATGCATATACTTAAATGTTGTATGTATACATATATGTGCAAATGTGTGTACATGTACATAGTATACATACACTATACATTATACATACACATGTACATGTACATACATATACATATACATTATCCCTTCCACATCATGACTTTCCCCACCATGGTTTTGATATATCGTGGTTTGGCATAAGAAACTAAATGGGAATTTGGGGGAAATTTTGCAGAAGCCACAGATGCAAGGTGATACAGAGCCCATGACCAAATACTTAACCCAAATTTCATAATAAGGTTCTGTCAACACCCCATAAAAGAAAAAGAAAAAAATCAGACTTCTCTGGTATGAAGGAGAAGCCAAAATTTTTACTTGGATTTTCCAGATTGCAAGGGGCCTGTGCCCCTATCCCCTGCAATGTGGAGAGGATAAATGTACATTCTTGAACCCACACTGCAAATGTATGAGTTAGGCCTACAATTAAGCAGGAGGACAAGAACATGTCTTATTTTTCCTCTGGGAAATTGCAAAGTTGTTGATGACTCCCAAACTTCTCCTGGCAATAAAAGCCCATCTTCTCAACACTGATATTCTTGTCAGTGTATGACTGGGAATCAAGAAACTATAATCTTTACAGAATTGAAGTTAAGGATGACCTAAATTGCAAAGGAGAGGTATATGTTGGATGTGAGCAGACATATCACAAGTCAGGAGAAATGGCATAAAAGATGCCATCAAAGAGATATACAACTGAATGGGGGGAAAAGATGGGCAGGAACAAGATAGGGACAGTCTACATACTCTATAGATACCTATGCAACATCAAGATAATATGAAGACAGTTCCCAGCATATTGAGTGTGCCCTCTATGGTGAATTTATAGAAGGATATAGATGAGAGTTGCGCAAATGGAAGACGTTCAGGAAAGGATGTGCTATCACTGATGCATTTATGTAAGCACGTAAAGTACCTAAGGCCCTGTGTGCCTGAGTGTGTCTGGGTGTGCTGGCAATGTGTAGGAAAATATTATAATTGAGCTCTCTTATACCTGGCCCAAGCTCCAATCATGCCAATGCATGTGAGCATTGTGGTATTTGGTTATAAGTGACTATTATATCACATGAAGGAATCAGTTGTTTTTTTTTTAATTTCCGGCAGTAGGAGTTTGAGACTAAGCACTTTGTGGTATTATCTTTAGCTGAATCAAGATGATACATAACTAGCACCCTACAGCCATCAAAGAAAAGTATGTTGAGCTGATTTTTGACATGAGACAAATTTTAAGTAGCAAATGGTCTGGAAATCCCCTTTCATGTTGCTTTCTGACTTTAGTCTGCATGGATCTTCCCAATTTAGAACCTGTTATTCCTGGTCTGAGTCCATATTTTTCTCTCTATTCCCTCAATCTTCTATCATTGTGGATTTCTGGGTTTTTTTTTTAATCCGTTTCTGGATTTCTACTTCCTGGTTACTCACTTGGACCTTTTCACAAAGTTCTTTGCCTATGCCATGCCCCTTCCCCTGCTCCTGTAAGCTAGTTGATGCTTTCTTTGCTTATTAATCACTCTTTGATTACTGGCATTCTGGCACAGATGATGAGAGCATACTAATATTGTTCTCATTGTACTATATTACACAAGAGAACACTAGTATTATACTCCAGATGTAGCTTCTTTCCCCATTGCCTGAGACTTCTATAAATGCAAAATGAATATTTGTAATAAGGGCATCAAATTTTAGGAAGGACATTGACAAAATTGTTTGCTCAGGATTAGGTGGATTGAGAATTCATACCATACAATTACGATCCAAGGCCCAAATTCATTTATATGACTCCTTGTTGGTGGAGAATGATTAGTCAATGCTCTATGCCTGTGTGCACGGTAGAATCAGCAAAAGCATGGCAGAGGAAACATTCTTGATCTTCTGGCTTCCAGTCTCAAGAGAAGACACACTCACATCCAGACTCTCTTCAAGGAGGGGTCCCTAGAGGGAAAGAAAGACTCCAGGAAGAAGCCAGAATGTAAAGCAGCCATGTCCCTATTCCCAGCTTATCATAACAGGGAACTTGCCCCACCTTGGGTGACCTCAGGAAATCAGGAATTCTCTCTCTGTCTCTGTCTCTGTCTCTGTCTTTCTCTCTTTCTCTCCTGTTAAGCTGAAATATCTCAGTCCTGGAGGGAAAAATCATTCACTGTGCATATTACCTAGGATATTATTACCTAGGATATTCAAATTTGTTTAATTTCTCTGATTTCTGTTTGCTATTGACTTGAATAAATGATTTCATTTGCTATAAGTTATAATCTTTATGGGACTGGCATCTGATGGGAAGGGAGGCAAGCCTTTATACATACATATATATGTATACATATATACACACATACTTGCATATATATATATATATATATATATATATATATATATATATATATATATACATACACATGTATGTATGTATATTTTTTGAAACACTGCTTCCATTAAAGGATAGTGATCAGGAGAGTGGCTTGAAGGTAAAAATTATTTTCTCCAGATTAAAAATGCTTAAGGAAGCAAATAGATGTAATTCTAGTCTGTTACCTCCTCTGTCTTCTCTGAGGAGAGCAGATACCCAGCCTTATGGCCCCTATGTTCTGCTTTCCACTTGGGTAAGAATCGAAGTCTCCCTTGGAGAATAGTGGTCAGAGGAAACTCTAGAGATCTATCTATTCATGTCTCCCTGTCAGCCACACCTAGATAGATTCATGAGGACACACATAATCTACACATACCCACACACGCACACACACACACATACACACACACACACACACTCACAGCTCTTACACAATGATGGTTTGAACAAATAGGATCTTTGGCCTAGAAAAGAGACAGGTTAAGAATAGTTTATTGAGGGTGTGACAGTATGCTGCTCAGTCATTTTCAGTCATGTCCAACTCTTTATAACCTCATTTGGGGCTTTCTTGGCAAAGAAATTTGAGTGATTTTTCATTTCCTTCTCCAACTTATTTTGCAAATGAGGAAAGTTGTGGTCAACAGGGTTAAATGACTTGCCCAGGGTGACATAGCTAATAAGTGTCTGAGGTCATATTTGAACTCGGAAAGATGAGTCTTCGTGACTCCAGCTAGGTCCAGTGTTCTATGCACTATGCCACCTAGCTGCCCAAGTGACAATGTAAGTGGCATTAAACCTCTTTCAGCATATAAGTTACAATTACAATCACCAAGATCACCATATAACCAAGATTTTTCACTTATTCTTATCATTAACCCTGGAAGATGGATTAACCAAGTATTCCACAAAATGAGATTTTTTTGTCACATGGGAGCAGACAATGAAACCAATCCTATGCAGATGATTCTCAAATCTATTTAGCCGGTCTTAAGATCTCTCCTGACCCCCAATCTAACATTTCCAATTGCCTATAGGACATCTCAGACTAAATGTCCCATAGACTTCTTAAACTCAGCATGTCTGAAACCAAATTGATTGTCTTTTCTCCAAAACCTCTTTCTAACTTCTTCATTATAGCCATGGGCACCACCGTCCTCCCAGCCATGCAAGCTCACAACCTAGGTCTCATCCTCGACTCTGCACTCTTTCTTACCCCACATATCCATATCAGTGGCCAAGTACAATTGATTCTACCTAAGCATCATCCTGCATATGTCCTCCTTCTTTCTTCTGACAGTCACTACACTGGTTCGGGCTCTCATCATCTCATGCCTAAATTATTACAATACCCTTTGGGTTTGTCTCTCTGTCTCAAGTCTCTCTCCACTCCAGTTTATTCTCCACTCAGCTGCCAAAATGTTCTTCTTAAAGCAAAAAAAGAAAAGAAAAGAAAAGAAAAGAAAAGAAAAGAAAAGAAAAGAAAAGAAAAGAAAAGAAAAGAAAAGAAAAGAAAAGAAAAGAAAAGAAAAGAAAAGAAAAGAAAAGAAAAGAAAAGAAAATGAAGGACTAATAACAACAATGATCCAGTGACTTTGGCCTCTTTTCTGTTCCTGGAACAAAACACTCTGTTTCCTGACTCTGAGCATTCTCATTGGCTTTCTCCCATACCCAGAATGTTCTCCCTTCTCATCTCTGCCTCCTGGCTTCCCTGACTTTCTTCAAGCCTCAGCTAAAATCTGATCTTCTGCAATAAACCTTTCCCAATCGCTCTTAATTCTAATGCCTTCCCTCTGCTGCTTTTTTCTAGTTTATCTTGTATGTAACTTTTTTTATTCATTGTTGTTTGTTTTTTGTTTCCCCCTTAGAGTGTGAGCTCCTTGAGAGCAAGGACTGTTGCTTGCCTTTATTTCTTTGCCAGTACTTCACACTGTGCCTGACATATAGTAGGGGCTTAATCAATGTCTATTGACTGATTGACTAAAGAGCAAATCTGACCATGTCACCTTCCCTACTATTGCCTCTAGAATCAAATATCAAACTCTGTCACTTAAAGACCTTTATAACCTGGCCCTTTCCCACCTTTCCAGTCTTCTTACAACTAATTTCCTTCCAAATACTGTACAATCCAGTGATTCTGCTCTCCCTGCTCTTCCTCACACAAGCCACTATCTCTTGGCTCTGGGAATTTTTTTTTTCCTTTTTGGAGGGGGGAATGCAGGGCAATTGGGGTTAAGTGACTTGCCCAAGGTCACATGGCTAGTAAGTGTTAAGTGTCTGAGGCGGGATTTGAACTCAAGTACTCCTGACTCCAGGGCTGGTTCTCTATTCACCGCCATTTAGCTGCCCCTGCTCTGGGAATTTTCACTGTCTATCCCTCATTTCTGGAATTCTCTTCTTTGCCACTTCTTCCTCCAGGCTTCCCTGGATTCCTTCAAAAATCTTAGTTAAAATTTCACCTTCTGCAAGAAGCCTTTCCTTTGCATCCTTATTGTTAATGTCTTTGCTTGGAAATTATCTCGAACTTGTTTGGACTTTGTTGCTTGTATATTGTCTCTCTAATTAGATTGTGAGTTGTATGGGCCTTCTTTGTATCCCCTGGCACATAGTAGGGGCTTAGTGAATGTTTGTTTCCTCAAGAGTTTGAGTTGACTAACACCACTAATTCCTTTCTGTACCTTTCTGAGGAAAGACTATGGACCATCTTTTCATTTAGCTGCAACTTCCTTTTGTCTCCTGGTTTTGTTTATCATGAAAATAGAATGTCGAAATTGATGATTCAGTTCTTCCAGAAGAATGTCAGTTCATTGGTAATTGGACAAAGATTTCACAATTAAATACCAAAAGTTAAGTGAATGTCCAATAGACAGCCTGAAAAGGAAATGATTCTTAGCTTCCTTTATCTTCTAGATCTGCCTTCCCATAACTATTACTTTATAGTAATCATGGTGGCCTAAGCCCTCAGAGAGTCAGGACTCTCCATTTTGAGAAACAATGTGTAATCTTAGGCTTTTTGATCTATGACAAGGATTTCAAATTGTGAGAAGTGGCTGGTTAGTGTTTATAGCTGTTCCTTCATGTTTAATCCCTCTCATAGTTATTTTTTTTAAATCAGTAACAAATTCTATCTAATGTTCCAAAGCAATTATGAAACAATTGCATATTGGTGCCCTGAGGATCTTTCCCCCAAATGCATTCTAAAATTGTCCATATTCAAAACTATTAAAAAGACTTCAATCGTGAATTTTATACTTTCTAATATGAATGACTGTTTTTCTTCCAACATCAAGGAGCGATGATTCCTCTTCCCTCATCATGGGGTAAAGATTGATCTATTTGGAGTGCTGATAAATTGCAATTATTTTTGTCTAAATGCCCTTATTTCTATGCAGATTTCCTTTTTATTCTTTTCTAAGCAATGACAACTGCCCTTACAACCCAGGAGAGATAATGTTATTGCCTGTTGCTGGTGTTAAATAATGTCAAACGATTTGTCTATTGCAAAAATCAAAAGTATGATGAAAAAACATGAATGGAAATATAACTAGGCAGTGAGAAAGCGTAGATATTTTTGGCACAACTCAGAAGACTACTCCATGGTAAAGGAGATAGCCAAGGTAAAGCAACTTTAAAACTGAAGGAAAGTCCCCTTTCCCCTCCCCAAATATTAAGCACTGATTTTGATTCTACATAGTAAAAATGCTCTTTAAGGCTTGGGGCTACAAATCAAGCAATCAACACTTATTAAGTGCCTACTATATGCCAGGCACTGTGCCAAGCACATGACTTCCTTCTCAGGAAGAGAAAATAGCCCCTCCCTTGCCCTGACACTAAACAGCAGAATAACAAGAGAACAGCAAAGGATTTGTGGATCATTTTTGTTTCAAGAAGACCTGTCTTCAAATAGCACCTTAAGCACTAGTGTGTTGCCAGGGTCAAGCCATTTAACCGCCTGAAGCTTCAATTTCGTCATCTTTTAAGAGGGAGCGATGATAATACTTGTAGTACCAACCTTATAGAAATATTGTGAGGATTAAATAAACCATGTAGCTTAAATGCTTTTTTTAAACTTAAAGCATTATATAAACACTAATTACTATAGCCATGCTCATCTCAAATTACAGATTACCTTTATAGAAAACTTTAAGAATGGCAAAATGATTTGCCAAAGGGATTATCTTAACTGATTGTAGGAACACAGATAGAGAGCCAGAAGGCATTTTAGAAGGAATCTACTCTAAGCTCCAGATTTTCGAGGGGAGCCACAGAGACCCAGCGAGACCCCAAGGTTGTACAGATAGCAAGTAACAAAGGCTTAATTGGAACTCACATTTCTCATGCTCTTTCCACTATACCATGTTCCCTATATTATTGTCCCCATTTTGCAGATTAGAAAAATGAAACTTAGGGAAGTTAAACGATCTCCCTGCCTCATATAGCTACTAAGTCTCAGAGGCAGGATCAGGGCTCAAGACTTCCTGGATATAAGGCCAGTGCTCTGTACTCTACACTGCATATATTTATTTATTTATTATTTATTTATTTTTTGCTTTTTTTTTTTTTGGAGGGGGGAAGGTAGGGCAATTGGGGCTAAGTGACTTGCCCAAGGTCACACAGCTAGTTTTATGTTAAGTGTCTGAGGCCAAATTTGAACTCAGGTCCCCCTAACTCCAGGGCTGATGCTCTATTCACAGCACCACCTAGTCGCCCCCACTGCATATATTAAAAAAAAAAAAAAGATTGCTACAAGTAACCAATCAATAAGTATTTATTCAGTTCCTGTTATATGCCAGACACTGGGCCAAGTGCTGGAGATAAAAAGGCAAAAGTGAAACAGTTCCTGTACTCGAATTTACATTTTATCAGGAGAGACAACATACATGTGTATTTGCAAAAGAGATCATGGGAGAGAGAGGTTGCTTACACGTGTGTAAGAGAGAGAAAAATAAGTAAAGATACCGTTTGGTTTCTTCCCTTTTCCATTCTGTCTAGGACCATGATCTCTTTTGGATTCACCCCACAAGGTTGTACCTGGGTATCAGTGATGTGCCAAAGTATAGGCTTTAGGAATCCTTTCCATCCCTTTACATTAAAGTGATGCTCAGAAAATCAGGTTCAATTGTCTTAATACATATTTCAAAGGCACCAGGAGCTTGGGGTTACCTGATTTCAAGTAGTTCTTCCTCGAGGCAAGTCTCCAGGGTTGCTACTAGCAAGAACAAAAGACTGACCATTTCACTTCCAGCAAGAATTAAGGGAGAGGAGAATTTCACAAGGATCTGCAGAAAGTCTGTGACATTTCTGCCATGGTCAAGTAACTGTTATCTACCTTGCAGGCTGGTTTTTTTCCTAGAAAGGAAAGTAAAAAGATTTAGACATCCCCTTTCTACATTCCAGGTTATAAGGGAGAATGAAATATCCCTTTAAAAAAGGAAGAAATGTACCAATGTGAACAAAGAAAAAAGATCTCGAGAGGCAGAGAACTAATAGATAAAGGAAAAAAGATAGAACATTGAACACTTGTAGCTAAAATGTAGATTTTTTTCTGAGGAGGAGGGAGCTGGACCCTCTGAAAAAGCAGGGTGAAGATATCTGAAGGATCTAAAAAAGATTCATGTTATTTTGACTAGTGAATTTGTCAACCTGGTAACAATAAAGAGGTCTATCAACTTTATGGGTCACTGGCTAGAATTCAGTCAGAAGACCTGGGTTCAAATCAGACTCTGTCACTTACTACTTGTGTGACTTTGTACTAGTCCCTTATCCTCTTTGGAGAGCAATTCACCCATCTATATGTAGCACATATAAAGAAAATGGCCCCAACACTGCGAGTCTCTGCAGGATCTTTCTTCCTAGGATGAGGCTGAGTCACTCACTCTAACTTTTACCTACTCAAGTAAGTGAGGGTGGTTCTCCAGAGGGGTGGTCATTCTATTACAAGTTACTCTCAGGGTCCTGGGGGCAACCCTGGTGTGGAAGGGAATATACATCAATACTTACAAATGAAGCTCCTGAGTCCCCATTAGTGTGCTTCCCATTTATACAAATCAATTATAATTACACCATTAACTCTTAAACATGAAACATTTACTAAATAGAAGGAAAAAGCAGGAATAACCAAGATATAACATGGTTATCATCCATAAACCAAAGTCACATTCTCCCATTAATGGACACAGTATTCATGGGAAAGAGAGAACACACACTCATAGAATCAAGCAATAAAATAGGAATAGAAAAACCCGTGTGCCTGAGGCAACTCACAATTCTGTGGGCTAAATGTTTTTGGTCTCTTTGGAACCACAAATTACCTGCTTCTGAATTCTCCTATTGGATAAAGCCACTTATCTGTTACTTTGGGGCCTCTCAAATAATGTTAAATTATTTTAGCTAATATCAGCCTGAAGTGTACACAATAATAGAAACATTATGCAATAACCAACTTTGACAAACTTAGCTCTTCTCAGTGATACAATGATTTAAGACAACTACAAAAGACTCATGATGGAAAACGCTGTCCACATCCAGAAAAAGAACTATGGAGTCTGAATGCAGATAGAAGCTTGCTTTTTTTTCCTCTCTTTTTTTGTTTTTTTCTTTCTCGTGGTTTTTCACTTTTGTTCTGATTCTTCTTTCATAACATGATTAATATGGAAATATGTTTAATATAATTGTACATTATAGCCTATATCAGATTGCATGCTGTCTTGGGGAGGGGTGAAGGGAGGGAGGGAGAAAAATTTAGAACTCAAAATCTTATAAAAGTGAATATTGAAAACTACAAATAAATTAAAAAGTTAAAAAAAAAAAGAAAGACACAAAAAAATTAACCCTAAGTCTGAAATCTGAAGTTTCCAAGGTGTGATCCCTTTGCTGAACACTGAAGTAACATGAGGTTTTTACAGTGAGAATTACTTTCATTTAATCCTGGCTCCTATAAAGCTATCCAGGTCCAGTTCTATGATAGGCTTTAAGGAATTTTACCCTGTGGAGCCACACAGGGCAGTGAAGGATTCAATGTGAGCCATTGAAGGATTTTCCATATCTAAACCTATAGGTGGCTCTAGATATAAAGACAGCCTTTCCCCAGCCAGCTCTTCACATGGAATAGCATGGTATTCTTGCCCATCAGCTCCCAGCATCAAAGCTTTCTTCTAATCAGTTCAATTCCTCCCCTCCCCACAAAAGTTGTGGCTTTTTAACTGTCTTCTAATATTGCAAAGTTGGACCTCTTCATGTATTCGACATTTACTGTCTTTGACTTGGGCAACTCAAAAATTCCCCATGCCTCAGTTTTGTCATCTGGAAAATAAAGGGACTGGTCTAGATGGCCTGCTACAGTGACCTCTCCTGTCAATGTTCCTCCTATTTCTGTCTTTGATCCTAGGATCTCTAACCTAAAACCCTCAACACCAAAATTTATGTGAGATATGGCTGAAATCGTTATTATATAATTGTTTCTTATTCTCAAAATAATTCTTCAATTTAGAATTTTCCAGCCATCAACTCCAAAGTCCTGAAAACATCTGTATTTAAATTAGCTGCTAAGAAATAATTCTGGAATTACTAACATCTATCTATGATTTTGCCTCTGAGCTACTCCCCATCAAGTCCTCTCAGTCTTTTATCTGAACAGACATTTGCTTTCAAGTTCTTAGAACTATGTATGTCTCTCCTCAAGCTGTTTTCCTCTGTGTTTTTCACTTGGATGAGTGATTTATTGATTGATTGATTGAGTCTTTCAGTAAGTAAAAATAAAAAGGCAGTATTAAAATGAGAGGGTGACATAATTTGGCTGCTAAGGTCCTCTTTCCAGTTCAAAATCTTTCAGCTCTGAATGAACCTGTAGCTTAATGCCAGTTTTCTCTGCCTGGGGGGTTACCCAGAAACTTTGCAGGGTAATAGAAATGTTGAGGTCTAGGGGTTTTGGGAACATGAAATTCAAGGGCAAGCAAAGCAGGTCCTGCCTCAAATGAATTGGACCCAAGTCTTCTTTTGGCCAAAGACAAGGTTTATTAGAATACCAGCTGGGGTGGACGAGATTTTCAGAATCCTTGCCTTTGTGATACTGTTATTGACAAGTGGGTCAGGTTGAATCTGAGCATTGGCCAGACTCTTAAGGAATCTGAGCACTTTAATGGAGACAAGATGGACCCTACATACAGAAGAACAGGGAGGATCTAGATGTGATCTATGAGTGGCCAAGTACTCTGGGGTGACTGGGAGGTAACAGAGAAAGACCTGGAAGAGTCAGGTGTCCAGGTGAACTCCAGGGACCTGGGCCACACTAGTCTTGATGGAATTAAGGAGTGGCAGTCTAGGGTGGGGCCCGTTGCAGACTAGGAGGGTCACAATAAAAGGGCAGTTTAGAGGATTATACTGAAATAAGCCTCAGGCAAAGGCCAGGTCTAGTGGGAGAGTTCAGGGGAAGTTGGAGAGTTGGGGGGGGGGAGGAGGGAGGAAGTACCTGACAGAAAGACTATAATAGAAACTGTACTTACTCTGTATCTTTTTAGTAAATAAAACCAATTTAACTAAGTCAGTAGTAAAATAGAAATCAGAGAAGGTATATAGATGGGAATATACCAGATAATATGGAGTGAATAAACTCTCCTAGTAGGAGTAAGATATCTCAGTGAAAAGGAGAGACAGAGATGGGCATAAAGGGAGACGGAAAGACATTCAGACAGAGTTCCAGGTCTCAAGGGAAAATTCCCCAAAGTTTCTAGTGGAGCAAGCTAGGGATAGGGACATGATTATGCTTTATGATGACTTCTTCCCAGAGTCTCTCTCTTCAGGGATAGAATCTGGAATCTTTATGTTCTCTCTTAAAGCTGCAAGCTAGGAAATGAGGCTCTCTCTTCTCCCAAACTTTCACCAATACCACAGGTTTGGAGCATCAATCTCTGCCAATAAAGAGACTCCCACACAAATGTGCTTTCAGTATGGGTTACATTCCTCCTCTGAGTCAGAACTTTTACAATCCCTTACAGAAATCATTTGGGGCAAGGTTGAAATCTGTAACTATATAGTGACAGGGTAGGGGCCCAAGATGAGACCTTTGTCCCTTAGTCCAAAAGAATTTGAGTCCCATTTCTCTATAGGCCCTGGAAAATCCCGTCTTGGACTCTCCTTGAATCTTTCCACTTGATCTGGCTGTAGACCATAAGCTTTTCATTTTAGCTATGCCCAAATTTCTGTTACCCTTAACCTAGCCTAGCCCTCTGTAAGACAAGATAAACACAGCACACAAGAAGGCTGCTAGCACAGATTCACTTTTGATCTGGTCAGACAGGAAAGACACTAAAAAGGGGTTAATAATCTTACTTTATTCTAGTCTAGTTTCTTCAGAAGAGGGTTGCTGATAATGGGAAGACAAACTCCTACAGAATTCCCTAATCACCTTTCTTGCAGGGGCTGGTGAGAAGGGGGGACACTACCCCTAGTCTCGACTGGGGTCAGTTGCAACAGGTATGACTTGCATATCCACCTAAATCCCCTCAATCCTCAATGGGGACCAGTTGAGGCAAACGCGGATTCCCCCCAAGCTTTGATGGGGGCTGATCAAGGCACACAGCATTCCAGCTTGTGCATTGAACACCATGGTTCCCCCTAAGCCTCAGTGGGGGCCAGTTGAGGCATACACAGCATTTGTGCCTTCAACCCTAAGGTTCCCTCATTCACTGACCAATGACCACCTGTTTTATAGGGGCAACAGACAAAGAAGGCATATTGCCGGCAATAGCCTCACTAGTTTACATCACCTCATCCCTGTATCTCACTGCACAGTCACAGTGGATGTTTGTATTATTTATCATTATATAATGCTGCACAAGTGTGGTAGAGAAGTTTTGAACCATAATTGTGGGAACTCATATCTAATACCTGGGAACAAGAGATTGTTATGGCTATGGATCCTGGGAAACTGAACTCTACGAAATAATAACAAAAATTCACTTTACACATGCTAATATTCACTTTATACCTTCCATGGTCTTTTAACTCCAGATTGCCTCCAGCTACTTCCCCCCCCATGATCCTATCACAATCCCATTCTCTTGGTTCCTAGTGTCAGTCTTCTAGTCACCCCAGCAATTAGCCAGTCCCATCAAGAACCTCCCTAATCCCCTCCTTTACTCATCCTAGACTACTTGGCCAACCCTAGATCCCTCCTATGGTCTTTCTGTATATAAGACCCATCTTGTTTCCATGAAGATGCTCAGATTCCTTGAGTCTAGCCGTTCCCATTCAGAAATGGTGAGATTTCTTAAGATACTGGCCAATTTGGCTGATTTTTAATAAACTTTGTTTTTCTTTGGCTGAAAGGCTTGGCTCAAATTCATTTGAACAGGACCCATGTGTCACTATTTTGGGGTTCCAGAACCTCTAAACCTTTATATATAGTATAAACACAAATATCAGAACTTTAGAACAACAAGAATTATTTTTTTCTGTCATTCTAGGTAATCAACCTATGATACCTATGTATCTTTGTATTACTGTTTGAAAACATGTGAATGTTTTTGTGTTTCACTAAGTGAAATGACCAATTATTTGAATATTCAGACTTCAAATCCTTCACTACACCAGATCAAAAACAGTCCAGAACAAAATTTAAATGTAGTGAGGGATGGAGAAAATATCCAATACTATGCATCTTACATGCTGAAAGAGGTCCTCCAAATCCTCATGTTTTCAGATGAGAATCTGCTGATTTCATCATGCCCTGGAATATTGCAGAGCCTCCTGAAAGAGATTCATAAGCATTCAAAAGAGTTTCTCCAGACCATCCACAGGAGAAAAGCCAAGTGAATGAAGAATGTCTATTGACCAGATTATGCCATGCATTTGAATGGATAGCAAGGTGTTTTATGATTGCATTTTGATCTCCTCAGTCAAATTATGGGAATGTTTCCAGATTTGTGTCAATTCGCCATATATCTTGGATATCAGAATTTAATCAATGACATTTGATACAAATACCTTTAATCAATCTTGTCTTCTTTTAGCTTCATTGATTTTATTTATGCAAAAGCTTTTCTGTTCTATGTAATCAAAGCTATCTATTTCATCTTTTTTGATCACTTCCCTCCCTTGTTCGGCTAAGATTTCCTCCCTTAGCCAGAATTATGAAAGTTACATCTTTACAATCTCAGCTCTTTAGAGCCACAGAAAGAAAAATGACGTAAACATAGTGTGATATTTTTAGCTTGTGTGTAGACTCAGTTTTACACAGTGAGGCGATGTTGGCATTTTCTTTTCTTTTCATAATGGATATAACATGAGAGCAATATAAAAGAAAAATGGAAAATAATTCAATAGTTCAAACAGAGCACACCAGAAGATGTAAACAATACAACTTTCAACAAATTCCCTTGAGGGCAACCTTTCAACTGAAAGGCTATTCTCATGTTATTAGAAGCCACTTAAGATGGCAAAGTGCAACTGGATCTAAACATTGTGTACCTTGTGGTTCATATCAACCTGGATTCAAAAAATCTACATTAACTGTTCATTTATGTCTATAGTTTGAGAGATTCAATACATTCCATTTTATAATGCTATAGAACTGGAAAACAGAGTCAAGTTGATTTAATGTCTAAGTGTTCTTTTGTCCTTCCCTTTCCCTGCCTCTTTAGATTTCAAGATGCTAATATTGTACACTGTGCATAACACTGACATTTAGGCGGAAGATTATGGATCTCTGATGGAAATTTGGAATTTTGATTACAAACACTTTTCCTTTCCAATCCTTCATCTAGTTTTTACATTTCAATAGGTTTCTGAAGGGCTTCACAAAGAGGGTGAAGACTATCAATCTGCATGACAATTGATGTGATGAGTCAATTGTGATTAAATTTTAATGGCAGCCCATTGTACTGTTTTCTATTTATTTCAACCTAGCATTTTATTTCAGAAAGTTGTCCATTTTATTAGTAATGATAATTTTTTTGAGTGTATGTGATCTATGTCACCTTACAAAACTCTCAAATTCCCTAGACTTTGGTCTCCTCATCTTTGACAATAACAAGTTTTACTATATGATCTCTCAGATTCCTTCCAGTTTTAAAAGTTCTGTGAATATATGGTTATCTATAGATTTAAAGTTAGGTAGAGATGGGCTGGGGAGGTGGGGGGGTAGACTCCATTCAAGTCTTAAAGAGTTAGACCCAGTTTGCATCAAAGATAAGGTGATATAAGAGAAGAGACTTCCTTCACCTTCCTTCTCTTGCCCTTTATGTGAAAAGTCAAAGTGTTTCTCCTCACATGCCCTTCTTTCAGCCAAAACCATTTACTCATCATTCCCTAAACCTGTCTTTTAATTATTTAACTTCATTACTTGGGTTATCTTCTTACTGTGTATGACTTGGAATGGCTTCCCTCCATCTCCACAAATTGAAATCTTACCCATTCTACATGTCTCTGGTCTTTAGTCATTCAAGGCTCTGGTCTTACCTAACCACCCTCCCCTAACCCCAGGACAAATTATTTCTGCGTTTTGATCTCTCAGAGGGCATTTATAACTTTCTCATGCATTTGACATGTTATATTTATTTGAGTTGGTGCCTTATATCACCACTACTAGATTGGAAGACAATGAAGGCAGATGCAGTTTCTTGCTCATTATGATATCTCCAGTGCCTAGTCCTGTGCCTTGCAGCCTCTAGGTGTATAAGAAATTATGGCTGAATTGAATTAAAGGAAGTAGGGAATAGCTCTTGGGCACTGGTAACTCAACATAAGACTATATCAAATATTTATTAAACTTTTCCTTGATGCTATTCTAGTTATTAGAGGAAGTGACCTCAAGGAAAATATAACTTAAGGGAGAGATAAGACACATAAAATATTTAATTCTTTTAGCAGCAAACAAGTTCTAAGGATTTTAAAAGAAACATATAAATGATATAGGAAATTTTCTCACAGCTTAACCACAGAGTCTTTGAATTTTTTTTCTTTGTCATTATTAATAAGTCAAGCAATTGATAATTATTGAGTATCTCCTATATCCCTAGGAGATACTGTTCTAGGTATACAAAAGAAGAGAATATGATCCCTGTTTCTGAGGGCTTTGCAGTCTGGCTTATATTTCACTAACATGTACCATATAGGATCAAAAGCAACTGTGAAGCCTTGAAGGCTTGATAGGACTGAAGCTGTATTGGCTTTTCCCTTTGGAGATTGTCACAGACTGTCAGGGCCTGGTGAAGAAGTGCCATGAGCTAAGAAGCTTTGGTCTGTGCTGGCAGTCCTGGTTTCTTAATCTTTTTAGAATGTGAAAGAAGCAGTGTCCCTGGTCATAATATAATTTACTTGGTTGGGGACAGAAACACCAATGACATTTAAGCGTTTCATCTTCAACTCATAGGACCATAGGACTGAAAAAGGCCTTAGATGCCATGGAGCCCCTTCGTTTTACATATATGGAAATGGAAGCAAAGGGAGATTAAGGAATTGCTCATGCTATTAAGAATCTGGTGTAGGACTTTAACCCAGATCCTTCTGATTCAGAATGATTTTGCCATCATGCCCTAGGAACTCCATGGTCCTGTAAGATCACTTCACACCTCATGAGTACCTGAAACTGACATCTAAAACTTGTACCTCATGAGTACCCCTTGCCTCTGGGGTTCCTTCTCTGATCTCTGATCAGAAAGGGTAGGGTAGAAGAGCCTTTCCTGAATCTCCATTTAAGGAAGGTGCCCAGGTCAACTGTCTCTTCATTTCTCACTGATTACATTCCTCTGGATTTCACCATGATGTGCCTATTCTGGCTACCTTCTTCCCTCCCCATTCAACTACCTTTTGTCTTATCTTCCTTCATTAGATTGGAAGCTCTTTGAGAAAAAGGGTTATCTTTCTTCCTTCCTTCCTTCCTTCTTTTCTTCCTTCCTTTTTTCTGCCATTGGCACAGTGCCTGGCAAATAGTAGGTATGTAATAAACAGTTATTGACTGACTGACTGATTCCAAGTCCAAGTGACTTAGCCGCTGTGACCTATACTATACTACCTCTCCAAAACTCATCTTTTGGTGGGCTTGCATGTTCCAAGCTACTCTCTGGACCTGGTGACAGCAGTTATGTGAATGTTATGTGATTGGACTGCCTACTTCAGGGGAAAGTGTAATAAGGAGGGTGCGTGTACGATAAGTTCAGTAGTAGAGTTTAATGAATAGACCGTTGAACTTGGGGTCCGAAAGGATCAGTTTGAATCCTAGCTCCAAATGAGAGACCCTATCAAGTGACAAAAGGACTCTTGAGACTTAGTTACTTTATTTGTAAAACAGGAACATTGTAAAGTTGGGAAAGAAGTACTTTGTAAACCTTTAAGTACCATTGAGATATGAGTTATCCTTTACTCACATGTTTGCCCCACTCTCACTCTGAATAGGAGCTGTCTAGGAAATGGGGAGGGGAAGGGGCTCGTTTTGCCTCTAGAATAAAATTCAGACACTTTAGCATAGCATTGAAGCCTTCTCATCCCAGCTTATCTTTCAGATGATTTATGTGTTACTAGTTCCTTATACACATTCTATGCTCCATCTCGAAGGGATTACTGGCTCTTCTCCACAACCGACATTTGCTCGCCTACCTCCATGTCCTTCGTGTTTGTAATGTCCACTCCACTGACATCCACCTTTCAGACATCCCCATCCCTGCCCAGTTACCCACCTCTCGCAATAATCCAGGTGCTTTTGATTCTGTGAACCTTTCCCTAAACGGCACTAAGATACAGTGACGAAAGCATTATATTTTACTTGAGACTCAGAGAATTTGCATTGAAATTCTGGCTTTTCTGTTTGATATTTGTGTGACCTTGGGTGAGTCACAACCTCTTTGGGCCCTGATTTCATCTGTATTCTGATAGACTATAATCTCCTAAAGGGAAAAGATGGTTCCATTTGTGTCTTTGTATCTATCCTCAATGCATAACACAATGCCTGACATATAATATGTACTTAATACGTGCTTATGAATGAGTGATTAATCAATGCATCTGTAAAAGGAGAAGCGGGCACTAAATAACCTTTGAGGTTCTTTCCAGCACTAAATCTATGGTAATCTTTATTTTAATATTTTTTCATCTTCACATTATCTATATATAATTTAATTATTTATCTCTCTACCTATTTATTCATTCATCTATCTATCTAGTTAGTTACTAAGGAGCAAATTGTAGCCAGGCAGCAAGGTTTCCCAGTGGTTAGAGTACCAGTGCTAGAGTCAGAAGGACCCGAGTTTAAATCTGGCCTCAGGTATTTACTAGCTGTGTGACCTTGGGCAAGTCACTTAATTTTGTCTGCCTTAGTACCTTATGTGTAAAATGAGCTGGAGAAAGAAAAGTCAAACTACTCCAGTATCTTTGCCAAAACCACCCCCCTCAAAAAAAAAGGGGGTGGTGAAGAGTGAGACATGACAAAAAAATGACTAAACAACAAGAATATTGTAGCTGCCCAAGATGAATGCAATTTCCTCCAGAGCAAAGACTCTTTGGTTTCTTCCTTTGTTTTCCCTGTGCCTAAATAGTGTCATCGTAGTGATCACTCAATAAATATTTGTTGAATTGGATTTAAATGAAAATAATATTATTACAGAAACCCAGAGATAGTAATTACAATTACTTTCCTTGATTACCATTTGAGCTCTTTGGGCATATTGGTGAGCCTTAGGCTATGCATGGTCCAGAATACTCCCAAGGAAAGCATGAAATCCATAATTAATTAATACATTTATCAGCAACAAAGTACAGAATGCATTAAACTGGTTTGGGACCACAATGATAAGAGATACTACTCTTTAGCCTCTTCCATTCTTATGGGATCTGCATCACAAATAATACAATCAATGTTCCTCACTCTCAGAAGACAAGAACAGACATTTTTGCTGCACAGCACATTCAGCAATTTGAGTACTAATTCTGTTCTCTGCTAACCCAATCAGGGCTTTTAGAAGGGCATATCTGGCTAGACAAATGTCAAGGGGAAAGAAATGCAGTTGAATACCGAGTCAACAGCTAGTCAAAATGAAGTTATCGATTTCTGGGGGACACTGACCGCTGCTTGCTAAGGGATAGATGATATATCCTCAAAGAGCATAGTCAAAATAGATTTTGTGGGAAGGGGTGTAGATAACCTTGTTATGCATTTACATCAACAGATGGAAGAGCTCCTTGACTAGCTATCCAAGTACTGACTATAAAAGCTTAGCAGTGGGGCAGCTAGAGCCCTGGTCCTGGACTCAGGAGGACCTGAGTTCAAATCCATTCTCAGACACTTGACACACTCACTAGCTGTGTGATCTTGGGCAAGTCATTTAACCTCAATTGCCCTGCCTTCTCCCCTCCAAAAAGACCAAAATAAAATAAAAGCTCAGCAGAGACAGAAAAGACATTTCTATTTGTTGTTAATGCCGTTGTCATTATAGGAAGACTGCAATTGGGACAGTTGTCTCATAAGACATTGTCTTTCAAGTTTTACCCTTCATCCTCTCAAAAATCAAGTTCCTAGGTTCTTTGCCCCAATCTATCCCTGTGGGTCCAAATTTTCCATCAATAAGTAATTCCTTTTCATAGCCTACTCTGAGTACAACCGTAAAAATTTTGCATTGGTTTCCACTACTTTGTATTTTCGTTCATTACTCTGTATACAACTGAATCTAGACCAAGTCCCTGAAGACTTGACCTTCTTAGGAAGGATGGGTGGGGAATGCACAGTGTTTGTACAGAACTATGGTCATTCCTTTATCATAGTAGTCACTTAATAAATATTTGCTGAATTGAATTTAAATTAAAATAAGGTATTAACTTTTGTATCTAAGAAAATT
>CM053587.1:182255668-182288684 GCA_028646515.1 Pseudochirops corinnae
AATGGGGTTAATCATCTCATACAGAAGAGGCAAGGGATAATTGTTACAATGGAGGCAAAAGAGAAAGGGTCAATCTTACTCTCATTGAATTTGGCTTAGAGAAGTAATGACATAAACTCTAAACTGGGTATCTTGCCACACAGGACAGTAGGAGGGATAAGAATGAGAAATGGGATGATGGAGGGGAGGGCAGGGTGGTGGGGAGAATTGCTGGAAGTACACACTTCCGTAAAGGGACAAGGACAGGAACAGGGTAGAGAATAGAACAGGAAGGGCGGGATAGGAAGGAGGGACATATAATCAGTCTCTCACAATATGCCCACTGTGGAGATGTTCTGTGTAATTACATATATGCAGCCTCTATTTAATTGCTTGTCCTTCCAGTGGGGGTGGGTGACAAGGGAAGAAGGGAAAGAATCTAGAATTTAAAGTTCTATAATCAAATTTTAAAAATGTATATGTATATATATATATATATATATATACATTTATTATTATTATTATTATTATTATTATTATTATTATTAAACTACATCCAACTGGGAATTAAGATATACAAGCACTGTGGTAGGGAGATCCATTCTGCCCTACCAGAAAATCAGAGGATTGAGGGAGAGAACATAGGAGAGAGCAGATTGGAGGAGGTATTATACAGTGGGATGGCTGTTTTGAGGTGTTGGATAGGGGAAAGATGGGGAGAAAATTTGGAACTCAAAATCTCATGGAAATGAATGATATAAACAAGAAAATAAATAAATTAATTTATTAAAAAAAAAAAAAGAGAAAGTGACGCATAGACCAAATCAGAAGACATCTGCCTTATTCTGCACCTATGGTCCTCCATCTCAATGTGAGCTTTACCATCATTCCTTGGAAGCTGCAATTGGACCTTGCTTCACTTCAAGTTGTTAAGTCTTTCAGTGTTGTGTTCCTTCACGTGATTGTGGTCATTGTGTAAATTTTTCAGAGATCTACTCTCAAGCCAAATTTGTCTGACGCCCTTCACTGCACAGTATCTTTCAGCATCCTTTTGCCACATCTGCTTTCCCCTCACGTATTGTTGCCAGAAAGCTACATGAAAGAACCTGCAGTTTCCCACCAATAACTTGATAAAGGAGAATGCAGATGGAGACCTTTTGACTGAATCCCAAGCCTGAATTAGCCTCAGCTGAAGGGTACGAATTAAGAAAGGGGCAGAGTATGAGGTGCTTAGGAGACTGCATCCAAACCAGCCCAAGCAGCTCAATAACACTTATCTCATTTCCACCAGGGACTCCAAAACCCTGACTTTAAAAACATGTTAGGAATTATGCCCTAATTAGAAAGGGATTGCATTCAGGGTTTGAAAGAGAAGAATAAACAAAAATACTGACATTTTTCCCCATTTTCAAAAGTGCTTAGACCAAACATACTCCCTCCTCGACTCTAGGGAGACCCATGACCTTCTTTTAATTCTTCCTCTTTATTCAGGATGATGAGACAGAAAGAGGGGCAAATAGGTGGTTCAGTGAATAGAACACCAGGCTGGGATCAGGAAGAATAATCTTCCTTAATTCAAATCTGCCCTCAGAGACTTACTAGCTTTATGATCCTGGGCAAGTCACTTCACCCTGTCTGCCTCAGTTCCTCATCTGTAAAATGAGCTGGAGAAGGAAATGGCAAACCACTCTGGTATCTTTGCCAAGAAAACTCCGAATGGGGTCACAAAGAGTCAGACAGAACTGAAATGACTCAACACAAGATAAAAAGTTCATGCATGAACTCATTAAAAGAGGATGGGCTAACCTGCAAGCTGTGACTTTCTCCTATGTTTCTTTCTCTTTTCTTGGTGCCATCCTCAGCTGGCATTGGTGCCAGAGGCCAAAATTCAATTCTACTCTCTCTTCCTCCTGTGGCTCTTCCCCAGTCCTTTTAGACCATGAGCTGAACACGTTATTAGGGGCAGAGAAATACAGACACAGATCTGGAAGGGACTCTAGTGGATATCTATTCCTACCCCTTTCATTTTACAGATGAGACAACTGGGACCTGAAAAGGCTAAGTCTTTGCAAGGCCTCTGGGCTCTACCCTTTCCACATCTTTTCTGGTTTTCCAGTCAGTGACTATACAGAGGCTTTACATTTAAGAACAGTCAAAATTTCTGGGTATTGCAAGGAAGCAATTTCTGTCTCTCAAAAAATTTGTCTCTATTGAGGGGCCCAATTGTTCCTGTTAGAGCAAGCACACCAAAATGATCATGATGATGGTTGTAATAACAACATTGTATTGAATTCCAGCAGTGATCAATCCATGTGTCAGTCTCTAATCTGAAGCCCTTTCTACTTCCCCCTTCAGTTATGGCCTTGTCTTCTCCTTCCAAAAAGGTTAGATTAGGAGAAGAAAGTGATTCTCATGGGATCAGAAAATTAAAAACAAGAGCCAAGAGAGAAACTTAGTCATTAAAGTATTGAATTGCACATCGATTGGGGGTTATTTCAATCAATCTGTTCAGGGCTATTGCTCCTACATCAGCCTGAGGGCCAGCCCCCTCCTTCTCTATCAGAGAAGGTCTCATTACAACCACTGAGTATGTCTCTAGTTTCCTTTAAGAAAACAGTTTATGGAGGACTTAAGGGGAGGAGGAATCCCCCAGACCCAGAAGATTTATTTGAGTTTTAACTTTTAAGGGCATAACTAAGAATCACTAGGGTTTGGTAGGGTGTTTTTTTTTTTCCACTTTCTTTAATGAAAATGTATGACTTGAGAATTGATTTGTCATCGTCTGGTTTTAAATGAAAAATTTCAGACTGGAAAATAATAATAATTGTGTCATTTTCTTGATTTCATCCATGTTGAGAAGTATTAAGAAGCATTGCTATCTTCTAGGACAGATGGTCCCAGTTAGTTTAAGCATTGAATTGGATAGTTAAAATCATTTCAAGGTAAAGTCCCACCTTTTGATTTTTTAAATTATTTTTTTAAATTTAATTTAACTTTTATTGATGCCTTTTATTTTATATTACATCCATTTCCAAGTAACTCTCCCCCATCCAGCTATCCATTCTAATAAAGATTAAGCAAGCAAGAGAAAAAAGAGCAGTACATCAAAATCTACCAACACACTATGTCCACACCCACAGCTCCCTACCAGTGCAGTGAAAAGAGGGAGGATACCACATTTTTAAATGATATACAGTATTCCCCTTCTTAACTGAGATTTATGGAGAGTTTGTAATTGAGAATAACTTTGAATTTTCATATGAGGTCAGATTTTTAAAAATCATCAGAGATGACTGCTTTGGAATAACTTGACAGCATTAGGGTGAAACATACCTTTAGTCTGTTGTTGTTTTAAATCAATCAATCAATTAATATTTATTAAGCACCTACTATGTGCCAGGCATTGTGCTAATCAGCAGTTCTCAACCTGTAGGTCGCGACCCCTTTGGGGGTCAAACAACCCTTTTACAGGGATTACAGGGGTCGCCTAAGATCATCAGAAAACATATTTCCAATGGTCTTAGGAACCAAGACACCGCTCCTCTATCCATCTCCAGTGGGTCTGCCCACATGCAGATAGGCCCACATATGAGTATTAAAGGGTTTCGACATTAGAAAGGTTGAGAACCACTGTGCTAAGTGCTGGCAATAATTAAGAAAAAGTTAGAGAGACAACATAACATGGTAGATAGAGAGCTGGCTCAGAGTCAGAAAGACCAAGGATCGAGTTGACACAAAATGACTGAGTGTCCAGGGCAATTCACTTAACCCCATAGAGTCCCATGAAGACTTAAATGTAGCAGAGCAGGTTGTTTCTTTGTAATTACTCTCAGGAGTTCCCATACAGATGAAATAAATCCCAAGCATAGTAAGAAAAAACATATAGACACCAACAAAAGAAAAATAAAAGGTTTCAGGTTATCTTGATCACAAAATGGCACTGATATCCAAGGACTCTTCACTTCCAGTTTCTCAAGGAAACAGCTATTTTCCTCTTCAGAAAAAGAAAAGAGGAGAAAGGTAACATGTCATCTAAGTCATTGCCCTGAAAGAGTTAGCACACCTTCCTGAACGTAAACCAAGCAAAAGTGGAATAGTAATAATTAGCTAGTTTGTACCTACATGCATGCATGTATACATGTATACAGTAGAATGTAGGAAGAGATAGGTGTTAGATGGTATTCAAAACATAATAGGTGTAGACACTGCCTATGTAGTTGTTCAGTTGTGTTTGACTCTTCACGACTTCATTTGGGGTTGTCTTGGCAAAGATACTGGAGTGGTCTGCCATTTCCTTCTCATTTTGCAGATGAGGAAATTGAGGCAAACAGGGTTAAGTGACTTGCCCAGGGTCACACAGTAACTAAGTGTGTAAGGCCACATTTGAACTCAGGAAGATAAAGGCTGGTACTTTATCCACTGAGACACCTAGCTGCCTGAAGGACCCTGTCCATAGGTTACCAGTTTGCTCATTTTACTCTGCTCTGCTGGTTTCACAGAAAAAGATGGCCCTGAAGGTAATCTCATTTTCTTTAATCTTGTCACCATCTTGTTAACTCAAGCCTTGACTGACACCCCCTGCCTCAGCCTCTTCTCTCCTCTGATTGGAGGACTGAATGGTGGGATACTAAGCTCCTTCTTTATAGAGGGCACAAGTGGGATTTTTTTTTTAATCACTCCACTAGATGTCTGCTATTCTCCCTGGTTTCAACCTTGCAGAAGTAGATGCCCCGTGGTGGGGTAATGCCTGTTCCTTCCTATCTCACTTTCCTGTCTCCTTCTATATAGTTTCTCTACCTACACGTTATATTATAAGGTCTTTGAAGGCAAAGATTGTCTTTTTTTTTCCAATTATTAATTGGAAGCCCCAGGGCATAGCACAGTGCTTGGCAAGTAGGAGATGCTTAATGAATGCTTATTGGATTGACTTATTGGTTTAGATACAGATCCTGCAAGAAGACCCACTCACAAAGGAAACTCCTGGTTTCAGGAACTATTATTCATGGTGCCTGGTTGGAGAAACAGATTTTCCCATTTTCAGAACAGAAGGTAAAAGTCATGAAACTAATAGGTGTAGAGAAAAACTTAGTGAGGTCTGCAATGACAGGATTTATCTTCTTGGAACAAGGATTTTACTTGCTCTAGCTAGAGAAAGAGTTAATGATGCTATGTATTTATATAATGCTTTATATTTTGTCAAAACACTCTCAGATACATTATCTCATTTGACCTTCATGACAGGCACTCTGAGTGTAGAAAGAATGGATATTAGTGCCTCCTGAGTAAAAGCTAAGTCTCTTTTCAGGCTCCCCATAAGTAGGTAGTACCCTTTCTTTTTGGCTTTATAATACTCCCCTCTGAATTCTACACACCAGACAAGTTGATCCACGATCTGTTCCCCAAATACATCATGAACCCTCCCCTCCCCCTGTCATTGTTCACACTGTTCCTTATGCCCACTATGCCTCCCCTCCCCTCTTCATCTGGTGAATTCTAACCCCTGCCCCGACATTTAAGCCCAACTCCAATGCACAACCTTGGCCCCTCCAGGACCTTTCTGTTGTCTGACTTCGTATTTTGTTTTGTGTCTCTCTAGGTAGCTGCCATATAATTTAGATAGTGCTAGGGACTGGACCTGTGATTTCATTAGGAAACAGAACTCCCAGATGAAGAAATTCCTTGTATCAATGCAGTTTGGTACCTTCTCTTCAATTTAACTCTCTTAAATCCCCTCGATCACTGAAATGTTAAGTGACTTGTCCAGGGAGTGACATTTGAATAAGGTTTTCCTGACTGTCTGTCCACTACACCATGCTGCCTCACTTCCTATATAATTATTTCTGTCTTTCTTATTCTCCTATCAGATTGTAAACACTACTACGATTCATCATCTAAATTTGCTTTCTTCCATGATGTCTTAAACAGTGTTCTGCACACTGTAAACATTTGATCAATATTTGCCAAAATCGTTCAATCAACCAAAAGGGGAAACTGAGGCTCAGAAAGGCTAAGTGAGTTGACCAAGATCACTCAACTAGCTAGCATCAGATTCGAGTCTAGAGCCTAAGCCTTCTGACCGCTAAGTTCATTCTCTTTCCACTATAACAAGTGGCCCAATTCCACTAAAACAATTAATATTTGCTTACTTCCAGTCAGAAGCTTTCATTTTCTCTTTGGAAGTCTACTCTTTCCCCCATTCTGTAGAGCAGTTGCTCTGACATACGTTTTTCCTTTTCTATGTAACTTGGAAGTGGAGCAACTTGCTGAATCATTGTAAATTCTCCCTCTTTAAACAAACAAAAAAATGTACCGAGCATGACAGTGAGATTCTCCCTTTTACATCTGAGATAATGTTTGCTATATTGTTGCTCAGTACAAAGGTATTTCTCTCTGCCTTCTTCCCACATAATCAGGCTTACTTTTCAATGCAGCAGAAAGTAACTGACTACAACTACCAACTATTCTCCCAACCATACAGTATCTGGAAAAGGGAACTGTCTATGTGTAATGACTGGGTAACAATCACCTGCATGATGTATCTGGCAAGATGCCTATGTTCTTTCAGTCATTCAGTATGTATTCAAGCAGAGAACAGTGCCATAGACGACATATGAAAAAATAAACAGAATCATTAAATCTGAGGGTTGATGTGGACTCATTGCTTACTGACACAGTCCATTCCAATTTTGGACAACCCTGATTGTTAAGAAGCTTTCCTGCTAATGTGTAATTTTATCCACTGGACCTAGTTATGTCTTCTGGAATAATGCAGGATATGTCTGACCTGGATTCAAATCCCACCTCAGATAGTCATTAGCTATAAGATCTTGAAAACATCATTTATTTAATTCTGTTTGCCTCAACTGAAAATGGAGATGATAATAATAGCACCTATATCTCAAGATGATTGTGCAGCTTAAATGATGTAATAGTTCTAAAAGATTTAGCGCAGTTCTACATAGCACAGGTGCCATAGAAATTCTAGTTTTTGTTGCTGCTGATATTGTTACATCTGACAGCCCTTTGAATCTGTGAAGGGTTGGCTGCTTGGTTGCTGTCCCAAAGCTTATGGTCTGTAACAGGGTCAAGATAATACACATATGCATGTAGAAACATAAGGTATTTAACTTATGCTCTAGCTAATGGTATGTTTCAAATATAGATTATATCATCGGTATGATCACTAACTCCGCCCAGACCACCACCTCTCCATAGCTTGACAAACAGTATTCACAAGGAGGTTTGGCTGAAAAATCAATTACCCAGCGACCTGTCCAAATTAGCTAGCCTGGTCCTTGGACACAGAGTCTGTTGCTGAGTCCATATTTGAAATCCTTCCAACCTGATAGCACCTGCCAAAGGTTAGTCTCCACTGGCATAGACTTTAAGAACTCAGAGTTCTCACCATGATGAAGCATTAGAGCAAGATTTTAGTGAAATTTAATAATAGCTTGTCTTTTCGTTGTTTTTAAATTTCCAAAGAGCTTCACATGCATTACATCATTTGAACCTTACCACAACCCTGGAAGGTACACAATGCAAGTGTTTTTATTTTCATTGTACAAATAAGGAAACTGAGGCTTGGAGAGGTTACGTAACTTACTCAAGGTCACCTCTCTTAAGTGCTGGAGCAATGAATCACATCCAATTCTTCTAACTTTTAGTCTCTGCAAGGATGCTTCTCTCTATGACTTCCTTCCCTCTCCTGTAAACAGACAACATCACTTAGCAAATTCATTAATTAGGGTCATTCTATTATCAACTCTAATCATTTTTTAGCTTGAACTGGGGTCTTAGTTTATTATAGTCATTACTCCCTGTCAGTAAGAGATAATGAGCTTGGATTTTACAAGTGGCTACCATTAATAATAACCACATGCTTTGTGATTTTCTAGAATGATCCTGGGCTGACTCAATGTTTTCATATAACCAAAGATCATAATGAAGGTAAGGGGATTTCATGAAAAGTAACAAATTATTAGATTATCTTTCATAATAGTAATCACCATGTGCATTCAGGAGGGTAGACAAGGAATGGATTGTCACATTGGAAGGCAGTGGAATCAATCAGTTGCAATTAAAAGGAGGCAAGAACTGCCAGAGAAGCAAGACTGATGCACTGTTAAGAGAAGGGCATACATTCTATTAGGAACTTTGAAGTCCTTTCTGGAGAGACTTTATATGCTTTTATGGGTTCGTGATCTCATCAATAGTGTCACTCTGTCCACTAGAATAGATCACAGCCCATCTATCTTTTCTTATCCTCTGTGATCCTTAGCCACGTCTTTCCATAAATTCTCCATTGAAGACCTTCCCAATGTGCTTTTAGCATTTCATGGTTACAAGTGCAACATCTTCCCTGTTCGTTTATTATTCTTCCCCCTCCCTGCATGATCATCTCTTTTTCCAGTCATATTTTTCCTTTGAGTCATCTGCAGTTATCAAAATATTCAGAGATACTGAAGCTTCATTACTTATAGCTATGTAACATCAGCAGAAGAATACTAAGATTGAAAAGATGCTTAGGTGCCAGAGTGAAAAGCTTATGCTTTTAAACCTTAAAAGCTTCAAATGCAAATCAGGCCCATCTCCTCCTACAAACAGACTGAATCAAATGGCTAACTGTCTAAAGCATTATAAAAATGTGATTATGACTGGAGTTTTTTTTTAATTCTCATGTTTTCGTCTGATTCTTATAAATGGGCAAAAACTTAGAGATGTTATATGTCTCCTAGTTCAGCAGCTTAGAGTCAATTTGTATCAAAAATGAAAATTATTTAAAGAGAGAAGTAATGAATAAGTAATGTAGTTTAGAGTTTAATAAAATAAAGATAATTTCATCAGCAAATCGAGTTATAACATATTTGTACTTTTAAATTTAATTTGAATTAAATTTAATTTTTATACTAAAAAGAAAAAATATATGTTTCAAAAAAAAGAAAACTTACTTTGAAATGAGAGTTATATTGGCCTCAACAATCATCAGACTTTGAAAGTTCTATGTATTTTCTGGAAACTCCTGAATTCCTAGAAAATGACCCCCCCAATTTTACATAGATAATCATACACTTTGCCCCAATTATTCTGTTGCTAGGAATATGCTCTGAAAGTGTTATCAAGAACAACAAAAAAAGCTGTCTATTCAAATATTTTCATGGCAATATTGTATGCAATTTAAAAAAAATAAGCAACCTACTGTCCAATAAGGAGGGATGAGTTAAATAAAATAATGTAATAAAAACCAAGAGGCATAAAAATACAATGAAATTGGCATGGGGGAAACTCTATTAAATAATATAAAATGAAAAAGGAGGATAGAAATCCTGGACTGGTAGACAGAAAACTAGCCTAAAACTAAGATCAAGTCTCATCGCTGACACATACTGATTGTGTGATCCTAGGCAAGTCACCTAATCTCCCAGTGGTCTAGGTCAGACATATCACACTCCTGAGTACAGTGGAACAAGATTAAAATATAATTGAGAAATGTTTAACAACAACAATAACACATACACATATACATATATGTGACACTCTGTCCACTAGAATTGTCCACCACTGTCCACTATATATGTGTGTGTGTGTGACACACATGTGTGTGTTTCTCTTCAACACCATTGGTCTCAGGGCCTTTCTAAGACTATAAGTTGCAGAGGAAATGTAGGTCTACACCATTTTTGGAATGCAAGTCATTGCTGGTAATGTGCAACTTTATTTATACTCCCCACCCTGTAGATTGTTCCCTCGTCCTCTAGGCAATTCTTCAGAAATTTTGTTGTACCCTAATTTTCAGACTTACAGCATTTCTGGGAAATTTTTGCTCTGAAAAAAATAGGCCTTTATGCCCATGAATCCCTTGGGATCATCCAGAGTTCTTTGTGGCTTCCAATTCAAATACAGCACATCCTTTTTCTATTCCATTCTGACAAAACTAATGCACTTCATTATGAACATATACATGTGTGTATATATGCATGCATACATATACATATGTATACATACACATATGTATACATAAATGTGTGCATATATATGTATATATATGAAATGTATGTATATTAGACTAAATTCAGTAGTGTGCCCATCCAGCTTCATGTCACAATTTGGACAATATGCATTATTTATCTTCCTCATTTTCCCCACATGTCTTAGTAGGATGATATTTTTTAAAGTAGTATTGATGAGATAACATTACTTTATGCAAACCAGGATAATTCCATCTGCAAGCAGAAGTATCTTAAGGACCTCACCATCTATAAGGAATCCCTCTTTTATTTAGACTCTGAATGAAAGATGTTCCATAAGAACGATAAGCATCTTTGGCAAATCTCTCTCTCTTTTTTATATTTCACTTGACTCCAATCAGATGATCATTGAATAGAGTTATTTCCATAGTTGTAGCTATTGAGTGATCTTGTACAATGAAAGTATCAATGAAAAAGCAATTATTAAGTGCTAGCTGTGTGCTAGTCACTGTGCTAGACTCTAAGAATACAAATGTAAGCAAATAAGACAGTATTTACCCTCAAAGAGTTTCTATTCCAAGTGAGATCTTGTATTCAATCAATCAATAAACATTTATTAGGCACCTATGAGGTGCCAGGCACTATGCTAAGCACTGAGCATGGTATTCACTATAATTTTCAATCATGTCATTGTGAACATATAGTTGGCTACAAAAAATTATCTGCAAAAGCCTATAGGTTCTTTTCTCATATTTTCCAAGGCTGTACTCAACACATGCACAAAATATTCTTATAAAGATTGTGTAGATTGGTTAGTTGTTGTGCTTCATTCTCAGAGAATCCCTATGACATCACTATGCTAGAGTCAAGTTACGGTGTGTCCAGCTGTGACTGGTCAGACCAATATGAGCTCAGAATGCTGTACCACAAGTTGGGCACAAATAGTCCAAGTGAACATTTTGGTCAGATTTTCTAAATTTGCTCATTAAGGCTTTAGTCACTAATGTCTCCTTGAAGGTCTTTCTTTGGGGGGCAGAGGAGTTTTAACACTGTCGATGTTGGGGTTTTTTTCTGTTTTTAGAAATGATTCTTCCATTAAGATACTTTAACATTTAATATAACACTGAATGACTTTGAAATTTTGTTGACTCTAAGACACATTCCTCCTTTGGGTAAATAGACAACTTTTCCTTATTTTACCATCTTAAGTACCATTTCTACTTCCTCATAGAGTATATTGGGTAGTAAGCAGTTTTACTATCCAGATTTAGGAGGAGTGAGAACAGCTCACAATGGAATGACTAGCAGTCCTATTCTACTTTCCCGCTTTTTAGTTTTATTTATTCATTTTTTTTGAATGACTGGCCTTACCTTGTCTCTGCCAATCCTTCATTTTCTCTTCCATTGTTCTTTTTCTATTTTTGAAAAGTTGCGTTTTTCATAAAATTCCATCCCCTTCCTCCTCTGTAGTTTATTGTGTGAGCAATGGTCTGATGTTAGAGATCAATGGCCTAATATTAAGCAGATCTATTTAAAGTCTCTCCATTGGCTGCCATGCCTCCCCATTTGACAAGGAAGTGGACTCTTTACTATCTAAAGGAGTTATCTGGGTTCTTTTGGCCTTGTCACACTTGTTTCACATTGCTTACATTTCTTGAGAATCATTTGAAGAAACTGGATATTTTTAACCTAGAGAAGAGAGGACTTAGAGAGAAACTTCTCTAAGAAATGATGATAAAAAAAAATAGTGACTACTTTTATCCATTTTTCATTTTTCAAGTCAGCCTGTTCAAATAAGCCATGTTGGATCTGTTATAATTACAAGCAGTTGTCCCATCTTTATTCTTTCTTCTAGTTTAACATTAATTTGAACTTTGACCTGAAACAATTGACAAGCTGACAGCACACAGAAAACTGATTCTGAAATGATTCCCACATTAATAGCCAGTTTCATTTTTTTTGTGATGTTGTTTGGTTCTGTCATGTTAATAAGCTTTCATGATGAACAGGTTTCAAAAGAGACGAGATATAACCTATTAATAACCATCTGAAAAAATGTTCAAAATCAAAATAATCTGAGAAATGCAAATGAAAACAACCCTGGAGCATCACTTTGTAGCCATAAAGCTAGAAAAAAGACTTACAGACAGGAAAACTCACTATTGAAGGGTGTATGAGAGGAAAGACATGAAAACTTTCTGTTGATGGAGCTTGGAGTTGGCTCATTCTGGAAAACAATTAAGAATTTTTCAAGAAAGGTTGCTAAATTGTTCAAACTCTTTGATCCAGAGACATCCCAACTGGCACTTTATCCCAAGAAGATATTGCTAACAAGAAAAGGCTCCCATATGCAAAAATGTTCATAGCTCTGTTATTTCTGATAAATATTTGTTTAATGATTAGGGAAGGTAAATGGAGGTGATAGAATATTATAGGACCTCAAGGTAACAAGGCATAATGTATAGAAGACCAGCTCTGGGGACAGACATTGAAATTTTCTCCCATGGCCCAGCAAAGCAGTCTACCATTCTAGGGGCGGCTAGGTGGTGCAATGAATAGAGCACCCGCCCTGAAGTCAGGAGGACCTGAGTTCAAATCCAGCCTCAGTCACTTAACACTTACTAGCTGTGTGACCTTGGGCAAGTCACTTAACCCCAATTGCCACTCCAAAAAAAAAAAGCAGTCTACCATTCTATAATTCTAGAACCTAGATTCAATCCTTGCCTCTGACACATGCTAGCTCTCTAAGCATGGGCAAGTCACCAACATCTCAGTATCTCAGGCAACTTTCCAAGACTGTAAGTGGCTGGTCAGCATTCGTGAAGAGACATTCCACACCAGGATTGCTTACACACAACAATCTAAGGTCTACCCCTAATTCCACATTACAAATATAAAGAATTTGGAGAAATGTGAGAATTGTATGAAGCTTAAAAAGCAATCAAGGAAGAACAGATTTTTTTTTTCTCATCTAGCTCTGGCTTTTAATCCTTCTTGCCCAGCATACTCCCCAGCCAATCTCCTGTCTGTCTTGTCAGAATGCACTCAAGGAAATCATAAAGCATATTCCAAAACCAAATATAAAATGCTCTTTGGATTACCTACTCTCAAAATAGATTTTTTTAAAATCATGGCTACCATAAGGCAAAGTTAACATTGAGAAACCATACTGGTCAAATGCGTTAGTTGATGACAGTCTTGTGCTGGTAAAGAAAAGAGACAGCTTTTATGTTAATCATCAGCAAACTGACTGTTTTTCTGGAAATGCACCTTGTGTCAGGGTTAGGCATCATCTGGACATTTGTTAAGAAATATCTGCCATCACAAACTGAGTCAATAATTTTTAAATGAAGTATTTCAATTTAATTTAAATATATATATATATACATATATATACATACATATATATATATAGTTGTTGTTCCATTATGTCCAACTTTTGAGACCCTGTGGACCACAGCACACCAATTCTATCCATGGAATTTTCTTGGCAAAGATGCTGGAGTGATTTGCCATTTCCTTCTCCAGTAAATTAATTCGAAGAGAGGTTAAGCAACTTGCCCAAGGTCACACAGCTAGTAAGTGTCTGAGGCCAGATTTTAACTGAAGTCATGCTGACAAGCCCAATACTCTACCAAGTGCTCTACTCCAGCCATCTAGCTGCCCCTAAGTCACTTCATACATGTCTGATATACAGAAATGAGGGTGCTGCCTCTTTAATTTCTTTCCCTCTCATCACATTTGTCACCATTGTTCACTGTCCAGAGTTTGCCTTGATGCTGAATTCATCAAGCATCACAGGTATTTCTTGCCACGTTAGGAGGGATCTTCTCACAGTCTTCGCAGACTGTTTCTTCCTCCTCTGCAGCAGATGTTGAAGGATAAACTGAAATCATTGTCATGGTGATCTTTTTGCTTATGCTCATTGTGAGGACTGAAAAGTGAGAGGACCAAAAGCTTCATAAAATAAAGTTTTCACAGATTCCTTTATTCACCTCCCCAAGGGAAGCTCATGAGTCATCTTTGCATTTGGCTGCAACTTCCCTGTGCCATTTTGTTTCATGTAGAGCAGGGACTCTGAAACTTGTTTTATCTTATAGACCTCTTTGACAGTCTGGTGAAGCCTATGGGCCCTTTTTTCAGTGTAACATTTTTAGATTGGAATACAGTTGTCAAAGCATTTAAAAAAAAATAAAATCAAGTTCGTAAACTCCTAATTTAAAATCACTAATTTAGAGCAAGAATGTGAAATATTAATGATTCCACTCCCCTAATGATAGGGACAGTAGTGTATCATTGGAGCAGAATCTCATATTAATCAGTCAGTAAATATTTACTAAGCACCTACTGCCTGCCAGGAACTACAGTAAGTGTTAGGAATCCAAAAAAGACCAAAGTCTTCCCTGACCGCGAAGAGCTTATGTTCTATTGGGGGAAGAAACATGCAAATAAATAGGTACATACACAAAACACTACCAATGGCTAAATAAATGTTTCTAAACAGTTTAAATCCTAATTTTTTGTGTCCTCTGTCCCCCCCCACCCCTACCAATTTGCCACTTTATCACTGTGGAAGTGGAAGATGCCCAAATCTGCTTGAGCATGAGTTCAGCTGTCATGACCTTTGAGAATTTAGTCTCTTGCTGGGAAGAGACATTGCAGAGGAGTTTTATGGAGTCTGAGAGAGACAAAGAGAGAGAGAGAGAGACAGACAGACAGACCGACAGAGACAGACAGACAGAGACAGAGAGACAGAGAGAGACAGCCAGAGAGAGAGAGACAGAGACAGAGACAGAGAGAGAAGAGAGTTTATCTTTGTACATCACTTACGATAAGGTGATTACTAAGATCTCCTGTCTTTTAACTAAGTGCTTGAGTAATATTGTCCCTAATTTCCACAGCACTCTAAGATTTACAATGTGCTCCCCTTGGACCACCTGTATGAGCAGGAATCTCCATTTTGCTGAGGAGAATGTGAGCTTGAGAGAAGCAGAGCAGAATGCAGACCCCGGCCCCTGACAGAGGGGGAGCATAGCTCTCTATGCTACCTTATCCGGATAGACTGTCCGTTTCTTTAGTCCCTATGGCGGTATTTGTTTTCCAGCTCTTATTTGAAGGGCAGTTTAAACCTACATGATCCTACTCTTTTTAAATCCACATTTAAAACATTCTTTTCCCTTAACGGCGGCGGCTATTAGTTGTTGCATGGGAAGTTTTTGTTGTTCTTTCTCAAATCTCCAAAGAGTTTTTCCTCTGTATTGTTTTATTCACGTCATTGTGGAGACTTGGTGAAGAGGGTTGTCACAAGGGTATGCTGAGGGAAGGGGATCCCCAAGGCTCCTCCCTCTGGACTGAGGCTACGGGCACAAGCCTCACAACCCCCAAAGGAGACAGAGAGAGCAAGGAATGGGGGGGTGGGGGGAGGGGCTCCTGAAGCTCCCCACTGCTTTTCTCTCTTCTGACAGCTGTAGCTTTTCATAGGACTCTGGCTTTTTTTTTTTTTAATGGCAAAAAGGAATAAGTTAAAAGAAGGTCTGGTTTGGTGTCCTGGCATTCTCTCTGGGCCTATAATTTAGTGCTCAGTCATGATGGGAGAGAAGGAGGCAGGGTAGGGGAAGAGGGGCAAGGGGATGACAAAAAGTATTATTTTTCCAAAAAGGAGGGGAGGGCATTTATGAAGGTTTTTGTTTGACTGTTTGCTTAATTGAAAAGACTTGCTTGGGAGCAGCTAGGTGGCACAGTGAATAGAGAACTGGCCCTGGAGTAAGAAGGACCTGAGTTCAAAACCAGCCTCAGATACTTGACATATTTACTGTGTGACCTTGAGTAAGTCACATAACCCCAATTGCCTTGCCTACCCCCCTCAAAAAAAAAAAAAGACTTGTCTAGCGTAACACAGCTATGAACTCAGCATTGACAAAGCCTCCCTGATTCTAGGCCCGGACTCTATCCACTGCTTCATCTAGCTGGGGGTGCTCTGCCCAGGGGATGTTATATTTGGATGGCCAAAAGCTGCCTTTTTCCTTTTGGGTTGACTGGCTACATTTCTTGATGAAAGACCAAGCCTTAAACCCAATTCACTCTGGAGCTCATAGATTATAGATTAGACAATAGGTCCCTGCCCTCCTAACACAGAGTGAATGTAAATGCTAACTACTAGGAACTGTTGCTCTTTGGGCCAGGAAGCCTGAGGGTCCTCCCCTCCCAGTTAGATTTTTTTTTCTTTTCTTTCTTGATTAAAGGAGCTGCCCCTTGATTAACTTCTTAAAGAGGTCTATTCACTGAATGGACATTACCTCACTCAAAAGTGAGAACCTGAAAAGATCTTAGCCTACAAGGGCCAGGGACTCCAATTGTATCTTGGGCCATCTTCAGTCATCTCAATGAATATCTGGCCACTGGACCCAGATGACTCTGGAGGAGAAAGTGAGGCTGGTGACCTTGCACAGCCCTCCTCACTTAAATCCAAGTCAATTGCAAGTCATGTCATCATCTCCCTGAAGTCATGGAACTCTCGGAGAGCAAAGGACAAACATAACAATTGAAATTATGGAGGTAGAGTCAGAAAACTCTGGGTTCAAATGACTTGTTTATCATTTAACCTCCTTAAGCTTCCATTTCCTCATCTATAAAATGGAAATGATATCTGTAGTATTCATAGGATTTTTGGGAGGATTACATGAGGGTTTGCAAAAATATATATGTCACTATGTCATTACTGACAAAAAGCATTATGAAGCCATTGCCTATAAAGGATATCTGTTATGTTGGGGTACTGGTGCTGAATAAAAACATTTGTATGTTCAGCCCATTTCATGAACTGCAGGAATCATGGTTTGCCTGCTTGAGGAGTCTGTGCCAACTGCACGGAAGCGTTTCCAGAAGGTGGAGTACCGTATTGTTATTTCTGATTTATCCCAACGTACTTTGTCTTCTAATGGCAACTTAACACTAAACAGTGCCACTTCCTCCACTACCTCTGCTTCAAGTACTGATAGTTCTGAGTAGGGCCAACCTATAAACCTATGCCTTCCCAGACATTTCTTGAATTCATAAGTGCGATTACATCCCATTGGCTTCTGTCCAGTCTCTAGAGCCTACCTGGCCAGTATTTCAGGGTTCTTGCCAGGCCTCCCCAGTCACCATAGGGATCTCAGGGCACATAGATCATCAGCTGTATATCATCCCAGGTGGCATTTTGCCTTACTCCTCTACATAGTGTGAGTAATGAGTTGGACTTTGAGGGAGTTTTATTATTATTATTATTATTATTATTATTATTATTATTATTATGGAGCACTAGGCCTGGAATCAGGAAATCTCATCTTCTTGAGTTCAAATCTGGCCTCAGATACTTACTAGTTATGTGGCCTTGGGCAAGTCACTTGACCCTATTTGCCTCAGTTTCCTCATCTATAAAATGAAGGAAATGGCAAACCACTCCAGTATCTTTACCAAGTAAACCACAAAATGGGATCATGAAGAGTCAGAAACAACGGAACAACAAGAACGTGCTACAAACTGTGTTGAACCTTGAGTGTACAAAGAAAGGCAAAAACCTGGTCCCTGCCATCCAGGAGCTCAGGTTCTAATGGGAGAAACAATATACAAACTATGTACACATAATGTATATACAGATCAGATAAAAGGTAATCTTAGAGGGAAGCGGGGAGGGGATTTGAAAAGGCCTTCTATAGTATCTGGCCAAGTCTTTAAGGAACCCTAGGAAGCCAGGAGGCAGAGGAGGAAAAGGAAAACATGGCACAATTACAAGATGAAGAATGTGCAAAGGACAGCAAGAAGGCAGGTGTAGCTATAGCATAAAGGATATCGAAGAGAATAAAGTTTAAGAAGACTGCAAGGCAGAAAAGAGCCAGGCATAATAGGGAACCACATAGTTTAAGGGCTTTTACCCTCTCCTTGGATTCTTAATCTTCTTTGTGTGATAGACCCTTTGGCAGTCCAGTAAGGCCCATTGACTGCTATATAGAATACTGTTTTTAAATTATTTCAAAGGAAACCAATTATATTGAAACAAAAATGGATTTTTTTTCCTATTCAAATCAACAGACCCTAAAATCTCTCAATGGGGATCTTTGAACCCCTTTGTTCAGTCTGGTCTGAAAACAGGGAAACTGGTTCTCTGAATTTGGTTCCACGACTAGTCCTGGGAAAGAGTGAAGAATTGTACATTAGACCCAAAGGAGGAAGGTCATCTCCTCTTTTACCCAGGAGGCAGGCATAGATGGGGTTCTCTTATGTGCAAAGGGTCAAATAGATTTGGGAATTGAGGATACTTCATATATTTGGGGTATTGAAGTTGAAAAGGTCTTTAATCTCAATGACCAGGCTACTATAGCAAGTTTGTGCTGGTTCCTAATGTCTCACATTTGTATTCTGGGAGTCGTTTTCCACGTCTCCAAAGCCCACCACAGTTTCAAGGTGATGGATGCTACTCCTATTGGCCTCTTCTTTGCACTCCTGAAATTGCTGATCATACTTTTTTATGTCCTCCCCATCTAGCCTACTAAACCTTTATGTTCAGGACTTGAAGTTGAATGATTATTTCTAGCTCCTGCATGGGTTCTACACAATCTACAATTTTAGAAGAGATCTCAGGGGGTTCATTGCAGCAAACATCTAATTCACGCTGGGATGCTAATAGACATACTCCATTTTCCTATCTTTTGATAAAGTTATTGACAGAAACAAGTGGGCCACAAAGGACTCTACAGGGAAGCATTTCCCCTCCCTGAGCCCCATGTTCCCTCCCCCAATAACTGATATTAAATGAGACTAATGTCTAATTAAGAACTTGATTGTGTCCTAAAATATTTCTCCTCAGGAGTCTCATAAATTGAATCCAAGTCATTAGCAGAACCCTGAGCAGACTAGGAAAGGCTCTGATGGCTCTGACCTCAGACCTATTGGTTCTTTTTCTGTACTTTTTGAAATCATTTATGGGCCTTCTGGGCCATTCAGGTCACATTGAAGAGGGCCTGGTTGAAGATGTATTGAACACCTGATACCAAACAACAAACCAGGAAAAATAGCTGGCATTTATAGCACTCTATGGCTTACAAAAACCCTATACATTTGAATCTCCCAACAAAGATATTGGGGAATCGCTATACTTATTATTACCACTATACCAAGGAGACTGAGGCTCGGATAGGTTCCAGGGTTATAGAACTGTTTTATACACACACACACATACAAACACACTATGTATATATATATATATATACATATATATATATGCATATATAATTTATATACACATAAAATATATACAATTTATATATACATAAAATATATATAATTTATAACTAATAATAGAACTGTAAGTTATATAATTATAGTCAGTTCACCAACAGAACATCTCAAGGTCATTACCAAGGACTAAGTAACAATGTTCCAACTGCTCTTCAGTGTTGTCTACTAAATTACATTCTCACTCCTCAGCTGAGCATTCAAAACCCTGATGTATTCTGACACACTTTGGCAAGGCTTTTCTCAATCACATACTCTAGGCAAGGAGGTGGCAGCAGTGTTGGGCCTAGAATCGTAAAGAACTGAGCTCAAATGCAGCCTCTGTCACTTACTAGCTGGGTGATGCTGGGCAAGTCACTTAACGTCTGTTTCCTCCTCTGTAAGGTGGGGATAATAAGACCACCTCCCTCCAAGCGTTGTTGGAGGATCCAACGAAATAATAACTGTAAAGCACTTAGCACAGTGCCTGGCATATAGTAAACACTCTATAGATGCTGACTTGCATTATTTGTTAGCTATGCTCTTTTTATATCCCATGATATCTCGCCTTCCTTTCTTTGGTCCTTCCCCTATCTTCTTCTGTTCAGACCTTTCCCTTCCTTCAGTGCCCAGCTCAGACTTTCGCTGTAAAGCATTCTCCCATCACCCAGTAGCATTCTCTGATATCTTCCTTGAGATCCTCCTAATACTTTGTAGCCCTCGCGAGCATTTAGATATTTCGCGATATAAGTAGGTGAGCACGTGTCATTTCCCTGTGTCAGAGCATTGACTCCCTGGGGGAAGGAAGCACCTCTTATTCTCCTTGGTGTTCCCAGTGCCTAGGATAATGCACACAGTGGGCACTCAGGAGAGGTTCAGTATTGATTGTCAAGTTCTTGAAGCTGCGAAGGCACCCACAAGACCGCAGGATCATGTTTCTGAGAGCTGGGAGGAACTTCAGAGGCCGTTGAATCCAACTCCCTCAGTTTACAGATGAAGTCTTTTGCCTAAGGTCACGTGGGGGGAGGAGATGGGGTTTGAATCCCAGTCCTCTGACTCCTGAACTAGAGCCATGCTATACCACTCTGTACTTCCTACCCCTCCCTCCCTGTGTCCTTCAGTTTCAAGTCATAAAGAAATTCACAAATACCGCACTGACCGGAGCTAACAAAGTTGATGGTATTCTAAATCGGCGGTGTCAGATTCAGACCGAGAGACCGCTAAACTGTATAGAAGGACCTCTGAAGTCCGAATATTGATATTTGGCTCATGATGCGTCTGACACATACGCTCTAAAGAGTATTAGTGTTTGGTCTCTCTAGGGGGTTAACAAGATTCAGTGATCTCTCCAATTCCATATTAACAGCACAATGATGTAAAGAAATTAGGGAAAGACGCCTGTAGGGTTTTTAATTTTGAGCTCCCTTTCCCATTGTCGATTTGTTCATTGACTATCTGATCTCCAAGGGGCTATCTTCTAGTCAAAGCCTCCCAGGGAGGAGGACTCTTTTCTTCTGCTGATATTATCTTCCCAGATGTAACTGCTCTCTCAGCAAAGTATTACTAACTGTATATCTCACCTCCTTCCTTCACATTGTGGTTGAGGCCCTTTTCTTCCATTTAGGTCCTACTTAGGAATAGAGAATAATTATTTAATTGCCCATGTATAAGATAACCTCAGGAAGCTAAAGACAATTATTGAATTACCAAGCTCCACAGTCTTTACTTCTGGTCAAATGATTGCAGTGCCCTTAACCTTTCCTCACAGGCAGACACAGAATACAGGTCCAGTGGGTGTGGAAGTAACTGTGCATGGAGTATATTATTGATGCCCAGACTACTTACTGCTTCTGGGGTATGGACACAACCCTTCCCAGGTCACTGCTCCTTTAATGCAAATGCCCCCACAGGTCTGATCCTACCATATAGGACAGAGGACACTGCCACCACCATCATCCATTCTCTGGTTTGTAGGGATGAGTTACTGGCTTTGATTCACATCCTACCCTATTCTTTCAACCAAAAAGGGTGGCAAATAGAAATAAGAGAATTCAGGGTAATAACATTAACTCTTCCAATTTCTGCTTATATACTTTGTTTTCTGGCCCTTTAATATCAATGTGTCTTGAAAAGAGTACTAAAATGAATCAGTATACCAATATTTAAAAAATCATTTTACCTCTCTGTATTTTAATTTCCTCAAATGAAGGGGCTGCTCCAATTAGCTTTAAAGATCTGTGATTCCTTGTAATGATGATCAACTGTGAAAGACTTAAATACGCTGATTGATGCAATGATTCAAGACAGTTCCAAAGGACCCATGATAAAAAGTGCTATCCACCTCCAGAAAGAGAACTGACAGACTCTGAGTGTAAATGGAAGCATATTTTTTCACTTTCTTTTTGTTTGTTTTTTCAACATGGCTAATATTAAAATATGGGGGGTGGGGGGAAGCTACAATTCCTCAAAGTATGCACCAAGTTCCATCACGTCAGCCTCTTTGTTAGTGTTTTCCTTCTGTTGATTTCCAATTTATCCTGGATATATTTCGTTTGTACCAAGTTGTTTGTGGACTGACTTCCCCTTTAGATTGTGAATTCCTTGAGAATAGGGACCATTTTTGCCTTTCTTTGTATCCCAAAAGCTTAACACAGTCCTTGGCACATAGAAGGTACTTAATAAATGCTTGTTGACTCTTGGGGCCTCCATCTTCTTAATTAAAAAATAGATTAAATGATACCTAAGATCTCTTCTAGTCCCAAAGCACTGTGAATCCTTGACAATATCAGAACTGAATGAAATACTTTAGTAACTAGGGAAGTCTCATGGTTCTTACATGAGACTTATTTACGATTGCATTCATTATCATTCCTGGTTCTTTCAGTTCAGTACTACATTGCTGACCCAGGATCAATTTTTCCACTCCCACAACTAGATCTTTTTTTGCCAAATTTGCAAAATGTGAGATGTCTTATCTACATTCATCCTTGCAGATTTTTATTCTGAATGCTTTCTGTGACTTTTCCAAAGTCACCGACTCCTAATATCTGTGCTGGAATATATTTTATATGACATAAGTATTTTATGTCATGTTCTCAATAAGAGTGGGGAGTGTGATTGACAGTAGGGTAAATAATGCTAAATAACCATATCGTCTCTTTATGGAGAAACTCCTTCTTTCTTTCAGCTGTTTTAGCCAATGCTTGTCTTGATTGATTTCCAAATCAATCACCAAATATGTGCCAGCCTCCAGGCTTCTTGCTGATTTTATGAGAGGACTTATATTCTAGTGTTTTCTGGGAACTCTCTGGTTCTGTTCCAGCCCCTTGATTCTTTTATTTTTCCCCCATGGGCCAACAGATCCCAATGTCTTTGGCTATTTCCTTATGAAACTCCTGACATGTGAACTTTTTATGTGCATGAGAATAAATTTCAGGATTTTTTCGCCCAGCAGCCTATGAATCACCTAAATTCATTTACAAAATAAACAATTTGCCAGAGGAAATTCATTTTGGATGACTGTGGAGAAAAAGAAGTTCACGATACAGAGGGCTTTTCCCTCTTTATGGTCATGAACTATTTCACCAGGAGGAATAAGAATGGGCAGCCATGTAATACTTTTAAATGTAAGCTTCTTGGTAATAAAAATATACATCACACATAATGTAGTGGATTCATATTCTACTTTTCATTGCTCCATGGCATTTTGTCAAACAACTTGGACTTTATTTGGGTCTTTTGCTGAAAGGAGGAAGACAGATATTATAATTTTTTTTTAAAGCTAGAAGATTTTATAGAGTGTTTTTGCTCCTTGATTTACTGAAAAGACATTTATCTTACCACATGGGGATAAAAAATAATAATAAAAAGAAAGAAAAGAAGGCCTTAAAGATCCCTTGCTAACATTCTTGAGTATGTGAATATAAAATGGGAAATTTGGTGCTGATATGAAATGTAGTTTGGTGTGTCCTTGGCGTGTAGAATGAATATGTGTGTAATGGAGCACAAGGTTTGCCATCCGCAATGATAAGTCTCAGATCCATAGCTTTTTATTTTATCCCTTCTTTGTGTCTCTGTAATTGCTGGCTACATTGTGTTTCTCTAACTCTCCCTGTTCCCTCTGTTGTTTTTATATCCTTTTATGGGAAAGTGGAGCTGGTGCCCGGGAATGATGATGAAGGATTTGTGTAAAAAGCAATCACTGTTACTTTATCCAAACCAAAGCAGATATTTAGGTCATTTCTTTTGATCAGAACCTTTGCTTGAGTTCCCTGACATACTCTTATGAGCATAGATGGTGGGGCTAGGAATGGTCCTCTAAGATGCTATGCCTCCCTAGTACCGGATATGGGGGAATTGCTGACCTCAAGATGAATTGTAACATCACTAGAAACTTTCAGAAATCCTTTTATTTACTCACTCCAATTACTCTACAGAATGTTTTCTGCAAAATTTCTTTTGATGATTTGAGACAAAGCTACCTCTCCCTATATGGTACAGATTGGGTCATAAGCAATCAAAAACATACTAAAATAACCTTAAAAGGGGATCAATATATAAATGTAATATAGTATTTTTGTGTTGAGACTGGCCTTGTGTCACTAGATCAATATACTCAGACACCAGATTGAATTCAAAATACTAGTATGGTTTTAATGGGTTGGTCCTGAGTCTTTGATCAGCCTAACTCAGTATTTCTGGTATCCTCCTGATTAAAGAGTGATAGAAATGTAGTACATACAGATTGACGAGCCAAAAATCATTTATAATTTACTCGCACTTATTTAGTACTTTCTGTATGCAGAGCATACGGCGTTAGCCCCTCAAGATAGAAAAATTGGTCTTGGCATCAGTTATCGTTGCTGTTCAGCTGTTCAGCCACGTCTGACCCTTTGCAACTCTGTGGGCCATAGCACACCAGGCCCTTCTGTCCTCCACTATCTCCCAAAGTTTGTCCAAATTTGTATTCATTGCTTCTATGACACTCTCTATCCATGTCACCCTCTACTATCGTGTTTTCCGTATTCCTTCTTTTTTTTTGCCAATCTTTCCCACCATCAAGGTCTTTTCCCAGTAAGTCATGTCTTCTCTTCTGGCCAAAGTACTTAAGCTTTAACTTCAGTATTTGACCTTCCAGTGAATAGTCTGAATTGATTTCTTTAAGTCAGAGTACCTGGGTCCACATTCTGCATCATGCACTTACTGGCTGTATAACTCTGAGGAAGTCTCATAAGCTCTCTGTGCCTTAAGTTTCTTCATCTATACAGGATGGTGTTGAACTAGATGGGCTCTAGGGTCCCCTTCAGTTTTAATTGTATGATCCTAGGAATAGAAAATGAAAAATCGTACATTTCCTACCTTTCAGTGAGCTTAAAATCAATAAGCCATGCATGCAAATAACCAAAACATATATTTGCATATATGCAGATGAGGTAGAAACAAAAGGTTATAGAGAAATTTGGAGAAGATAACACTTTCTTCTGGGGGAAATCAATGGAGGCTCCATGGAGGAAGTGCCCCTGAGCTGGGTCAAGGAAGGGTTTCTGCAAGTGGAGAAGTAGGAGAGTCTGTAGAGTGATCCAGTCTGGCTAAAATGTAGATTATGTGAAGAAGAGAAATGTGACATGGCTGGAATTATCATTTGTGGGTCAGATTATGGGAGTCCTCGAATGCCAGGCTGAGTTTTTATTCATCACTCAGTGGAAAATCCTCGAAGGTTTTTTGAGCAGCATTTTGTTGGTCATTCTTTTCAGTCATGTCCAGCTCTTCATGACCCCATTTGGGGTTTTCTTGGCAAAGATATTGGAGAGGTTTGCCATTTCCTTCTCCAGTTCATTTTATAGAAGAAACTGAGCCAAACAGGGTTAAGTGACTTGCCCAGGGTCACCCAGCTAGTAAGTATCTGAGGCTGGATTTGAAACCAGTTCTTCTTGACTCTAGACCCGGCACTCTATCTACTGCACCACCCAGCTGCCCATTTGAGTGATATAATGATGTCTTAATGCTAAACAGTAAGAACATTATACAGGCAAGTGGGACATAGGATGATTTGGAGTAAGTAGAGACAAGAGCCACTGAAATCATTTCAGAGGCCATTGCAGCAGACCCACCATGAGCTGATGAGGGCCTAAATGAAAGTGATAGCAGAGTGGTTATTGTTTGGTGGCAGTGGTGGTTGTAGTCCTTCGTTCTCAAAGAGGACCAATGACGTCATGAAGATAATGTCTTGACTCGCAAGTAAATTGGATTTGAGTTAGGCAGAATTACACAAGCCATCAGCCTCATTCTCCCCTCCAGAGTCTCTGTGGCAAGAAATAAATCAAGACAATTGGTGACGTCCCTAGCAGAGTAGATAGAAAGAAGGGAACAGATGGGAGAGACCTTTATGATGAAGGATACCAGGACTTAGTGACTGATCAGTATTTTAATTTTTTTTTTTAGTTGCTGTGAGTATAATTGACTTAAGTAGAATATGGAGCTTTCTGTTTTAGAATACCATTAATCTGAGAGTAGGGACTGAATTATTATATTTGATACACTATTCATAGTAAAGATATAAACTGACTTTTAATCACAAATTAAGCCATTTTGTGTACCTTTAGCACCACATAATGTAGAGGAAATAATAAAAATATAGCTCTGTAGAGTGATTTCAACTCCTGGCTAAGCCATACTTAAAAATTCTTTGGACCTCAGTTTCCCTATGTACAAAATATGAAGATTTGATTATGGCAATTGCTATTGGTGGGTCTGCCTGCCTCAAGTTTCTCCCCATTCCAATCCATCCCATATTCAACCAGTAAAGTGCTTTTCCTACAGTGTAGTTCCAATTATGTCACTCACCCCCACACCCCACTCAATAAACTCCAGTGGCTCTTTACTGGCTCCAGGAGTAAATAAAAAGTGCTCTATTAAGCATTCAAAGCTCCTTTCCTACCTTTACAATCTTCTTATACTTTGCTCCCAATATATATTCTTCAGTCAAGTGACACTAGCCTCCTGGCTTTTCCATGAACAACACACTCCATCTTTTAGCTCCAGGCATTCTGTCTCCCATGTCTGGAATGCTCCTTCTCCTCTGCTCTGACTACTAACCTCTCTGGTTTCCTTTATGTGCCAGCTAAAATCCCTCCTTCCACAGGAAGCTTGTCTCAACCCTTCTTAATTCTGGTTGATTATTAATTAATTAATTCTTTGTTGGTTATTTCCTGTTTATCCTGTATGTAGCTTGCTTTGTATGTTTTTGCTTGCATATTGTCTCCCTCATTAGATTGTAAGCTGCTTGAGGGCAGGGACTGTCTCTTGCCTCTTTTTATATCCCCAGCACTTAGCACAGTGTCTGGCACATAATGTTTAATGCCTGATTCATTGATTGAAGGAATAGAGAAGGACTAGGCTATGTGTCCTCTAGGTTTATCTTCTATGATTCCATGTAACTGTATGGATGATAAGAATTAACAATTGCTTATATCTTTCTTTTTAAGTAAATTTAAGTCAATGCCATATATGTATATTCAAGTTGTAATTTACTACCCAACTAATTAACCAATCAATAAACATTCATTAAGTACTTAACTGATACCAGGCCCTGTACTAAGTGCTGAGAAGGCGAAGAAATCCAGTCTTTGCCTTCAAGGAGCTTATATTCTATTGAAATGATAAAATCATTCAAGGCAGATATTTTCTACTCACCAAGGTTGCTGTCCTTCATTCCTGAAGAGGACCATGACATCAGGGAGGTCATGCTATGACATTCGCTTGCCCTAGGCATGGCAGGTGGTGTGAATGGCCATCTCCTTCTCCAAAGGAGCCACTTCCCCAGATGATGGCTATGAGACCTGGGCTAAAAGCAGAACTACAGACAAGTTATATGATCATAGTTAAGTTACAGGGTATCTGAGAGTCATCATGTCCAACTCCTCATCTAACAGATTTGGAAACCAAGACTGAGACAGGTTAAGTGACTTCCCCAGGGTCACAAAGCTAGTAAGTGTCTGAAACAATATTTGAAGTCAAGTTTTGGATCAAGTTCAGCACAAGTTGAGCCAATTTCCTCATTTGTGAAATGAGCTTAATACTATTTATATTCTATACAACACAGAGTAGTTGTAAGGAAAATGATCTACAAAACTCATAGTGTTAATTGGAGTTATTATCATAATGAGGATTTAAAGGACTTTCAAAGCTCACTTATGACAAAGTCTCTTGCCTGTGGTCAACCACCACTTGAGACATTAATGCCACTTTAAATAAGCATTTATAAGTAGGGAGAACCCTAATGAGTGCCTTTCTGGGGAAAAGAGGCAGGAAATGCTCCAGCTAGCCAGGCCCAGTCTCATCCTATGCTCCTTCCCTCTGCCAAGTTTCCCTAATCCTCCTTGGTTACTTCCAGGACTCAGTATCATCCAGTTCTTCACAGGCCACCTGAGGCCCAATCTAAAACTGTTCTCAGCAAAAGCTCTAAAGCCTGAATCATACATGATCTTATCTGAGGTATATTTGTACCTGAATACAGTCTCCCAAACTATGGGGAATACCTGGTTGGAATGGGTAGAGTGGATGAAAAAAACCCTTTAATATAAAACAATGACCAGAATGATTGCATATTTTCAAGTACATTTCCCACATAAATAAATCCATTTTTCTTTTTTTTCTTTTTTTTTTGTTATTTCAAACTTAAGCATCAATAAACTTATGTCTTTCCATACAAAAAATAAAAAACAGGAAAAGAAGACTGTAATTAGGAGCAGCTGGATGGTACAGTGGACAGAGTGCTAGACCTGGAATCAGGAAGACCTGAGTTCAAATGGGACCTCAATCACTTACCAATTGCGTAAGCCTGGGTCAGCCATTTAACTTCTGTCTGCCTCAGTTTCCTCAATTATAAAATATGGATTATAATAGCACTTCATAGGACTGTTGGATAATAATTGTGGGATAATCAAATGAAGTAGTGTTTGTTAAGCTTTATTTTATTTTCCCTCCCCCAATGCGAAACCACAAATTTCTGTTACATATAGTTTCTTTTGTTTGTTTAATCATATACTAAAAATGCTTTGTTTATATTTTACAGTGAACCTCTTCTATCCTTTTCTATTTCATTTTTAAAATGTTTCATTGATGCTCTTTTCTTTTTTTATTTGGCATAATTATCTTATTTTATTGGCATAATTTAATATCCTTTTCCCCCTCAATTCTCTCTACCCCAAAACAATAAAAAAAACACTCTCTTGTAACAAGCTACCATGGCAGATTGAGGCAAAATAAACCCGCACATTAGGCATGTCCAAAACTGTATATATTTCATCCTACATCTCTAGCCCATTATGCCTCTCTCAGTAGGTGGTAAGCATGGTTCGTCATTGATTTTTTTGAAATCATGGTTGATCTTTACACTGATCAGAGTTGAGTCCTTCAAAGTTTTTTTTTCTGTAGTCTTGTAGTAATTATATAAATTGTTCTCCTGGTCCTGATTGATGACTTCTCATTACATCAGGTCATACATTTTCCCAGTTTGCCCTGAATCTATCCCTTTCATCATTTCTTACCACATAATATCATACTACATTCACATACCATGATTTGTGCAGCTAGTACCCAAATGATGGACATCCCCTTAGTTTCCAGTTCTTTGCTATAAGAAAAAGAATGCTGTTTTTTTATATCCATTTTTATAATGGATATAAATAATTTTATTTTTTTATAAATAATTTTATATCCATAGATCCTTTCCTTCTTTATTTGATCTCTTTGGGGTATGTAGCAAGTAATAGTATGTATAATTTAGTGATTTTTATTTACAAATTGGTTTTCAGAATGGCTAGAGCATTCAGAGTTCCATAATGCACAAGCATGCCTGCCCTCCCATGTCCCCTCTAACAATTGTTATATTCCTGTCACCTTTGCCAATCTAATCACTGTGAGGTAGAATCTCAGTTATTTTCATTTTCATTTTTCCTATTTTTAGTGACTCAAGGTCTTTCTTTTTTTTTAGTATGGCTGTTGACAGTTTGATTTTCTTCCTTTAAGAACTTTCTAATTATATCCTTTGACTACTTATCCATAGGAGAATGGCTTCTACTGCTTAAGTAGTTCCATATATATTTGGCTAGCACAACTTTATCAGAGAAATATGCTATATTTTTTCTAATAATTGCCCTTTTAATTTTAACTGCATTGATATTGCTTGCCCAATGCTTTTTCAATTTTATTTAATCAAGATTGCCAATTTTATCTCCTATAATCCTCTCAATCTCTTATTTAATCAAAAGCTCTTCCCCTATCCACAACTCTGAAAGTTTTCTTTTCCCACTCCTTTACTTTGTTTGTTACATGAATACATTTCTATTTGGACCTATTTCTGGGATATAGTATAAAATGTAGGCCTAAACTTTATTTCTGCGAGACTGCTTTCAGCTTTTGCAGCAAATTTTGTTGAATGGTGAGTCCTTACTTCAGTAACTGGGATTTGGACATTTATTGAACATAATGTTACTATGTTTGTGTGCATTCCTAATCTATCCCACTGATCAAATTTTCTAGTTTTTTTTTTTTAATTTAATGACAATAGTTTTTTTTTTTAGTATAATTTGAGATCTGGTACTGCTACATGCCCCCTACTCTCACTTTTTTCATTTTTTCCATTATTATTCTTGATCTTTTATTACTCCAGATGAGCAGTAATTTTTTTTCTTTATAAGGTAAACCTTTGATAGATTAATTGGTATAGCAATGAAAAAATTATTTTAGGTAGTATTGTCATTTGTTTAATGTTGGCATGGCCGATCCATGAACAATTAATATCTCTCCAATTATTCAGGTTTTTATTTCTGTAAAGAATATTGTACAAAGAATAGTTTATAATTTTATTCATATAATTCTGGTGTATCTCAGTAAGTGAATTCTCAAATAGTTTACACATTCTGTGGTTGATTTTAACAGAATTTCTGTTTCTAACTTTTCTGATTTTTTTTAATTTTGCTGAAAGACTGATGTTTTGAGAGAATTTATGTGTGTTTTGATACTTTACTGAAGTTTTTTTCAATTAATTTTTAGTCTCATGTCTAAAGTTCATGTGCTTTTCACAATAAAAACAAAATTTAAATATAAGACAACAAAAGTGAAGCTAACACTGAGAATTAACTCCAAACAACAATGAAGTGCAACAGTTATTTAATATGCTATATGAAAACAAAGTCACATTTGATTCAGCACATATCAAATCTTGATGCCGACATGATCTGTCACCATCATCATCAGTAGGTTCATGACTTGGAAAAATTTTGCCATGGACCTTGCTTTATTTGTGTAAAAGTTAACATGCCATAACATCATTTTGGTGATTAAAATGTAGCAAACAGCTTTGCAAATAAAACTTCACTTTAAAAATTGAATAACTAAAGAATGACTTTATATATATCATATATGATTTTTATATAAATTATTTATTATTTACATGATGTATTTTATATAATATTTTATCAATAAAGTCTATTTTGATATAGATACATATATTGTTTTGAAATTTTAGACAGTTAAATTTAAATTTAATATTTTTAGTTTCTTTAATTTTAAAAAGTGAAAAAGTGCAAAATCCAGAAAATATGATCCACTATACTTATCACTGGAATTTATGGATGGAGAGGAAAAACTGCTATTATTTGTTTTGTACAAATGCTTTAGCTTCATATGACATAAAAAATTATATTATATGAAGATGAGAATTTTTCCAGAGAAAACAAAATGCTTTTTTTCCCAATTTATTTACTTATTTTTAGTTTTCAACATTCATTTCCACAAGATTTTGAGTTACAAATTTTTCTTCTCATCTTTCTTGTACCCCCACCCCAAAATAGCAAGCCTACTGAATACCCCTTCCCCCAAACTTTTCTCTCTTATATCTTCCCCCATTCCCACTCTAACTTTCTAGTAGAGCAAGATGGATTTCTTCACTCCAGTGCCTGTATATCTTATTCACCAGCAGCATGTAAAAAACAATTTTTTTTAAACATTTGTTTTTGAAACTTTGAGTTCCAGAGACTTTCCCTTCTTCCCTCCTCACCCATCCAGCCTCGAAATACAAGCAATTCAACATAGGTTGTACATTTCCATAGTAGTTATATTGTGAAAGACTAACTATATTTCCCTCCATCCTATCCTGCCCCCCACTTATTCTATTTTCTGCTTTGACCTTGTCCCTCTGTAACAACAATGCAATATTCACAATGTCTATTAGTGACTATAAATATGTTGGTATAGTTATTAATCACAAAATGTAACAGGCTCTCTACATGTGGGATATAGCCAGAACATTTATTCAAATATCAGATAGCTGAGTCCCCAAACAGGAAAGTCAAAGCCATCATAGTAGCCATGCAGTTGGCACACATAATTAATGCAGTAAACACCCACATTCTCAAGCATTCAAAACAAAACAGGCTCCCTCAGGCAAAGATCCATCTCTCCTAACTCAGGGTAAATGCTCAGCCTCCACACAGCTCACTCCCAGCAGCTCTGGGCCCCCCACAGTTCCTGGCCCCAGAAGTCCTCAGCAGAAATGCTGGTTGGCTCTCAGAAGAAATTTGCACTGCCGCTGCAGCCATTTCCAGTCATCTCACTGGCTCCAGCCTGGCCCCTACTCAGCTCTGGCTCCTTCCTGCCCCACCCCTTCCTGCTGTGTCAGCAAGTTCAAGGGGCATGGAAGATCTTCAAATCCCAATACCATTACATTCAGCCCCATTCATGTCCCTTACTTGGCAAAAATACATTAACAATGCATTTCATTACATAGGTTAAAAGGAGTTTTAGGAGTAACTGGTGTCAACTGAATTTTACAACAATATAATAAGGATAACACACAATAAACACAGAAAACAGTATTTTATAGTGGGGCTTGAGCATAAGCTCCCCATCATTCCCTCCTGAACAAATGGGATCACAAAATCTTGGGGTGAAGAGTGAAGATTTTTTCTTCTATGGCTACTTGCTGCTGAAATTGGATGTAAAGCTGTCCCTGTCCTGAGAGGTCAGTTCTTTAGCCAGCATTTGGAATATGCTTGATGCCAGGTCGAGAGGTGACACATACTTTGACTTTGTGATTGAATTGAGGACTTACTAAATGATTGAATTACACATGGTGAATGCTGTATTTTGATTTTCTGTGAAGGTTTTGCCTTAATCTGTCACTAAATAAATGTAGAGTTTACTGGGCTTGTAATCAGAACCTTGAAGCTGCTTACACTTGATGTTACACCCTTTTCAAAAGTGGTTGCTTCTAACTACCCTCTCCCCCAATCTGCCCTCCCTTCTATCATCCCTCCTCTCATCCCCTTTCCCCCACCCCGCTTTTCAATAGGACAAGATACCCAATTGAATTTGTATGTTATTCCCTCCTTAAGCCAAATTCAATGAGAGTAAGTTTGACCCATTCGCTTTCACCTTCTTGCTCTTCCCCTCCATTATAACAATGTTCTCTTGTCTCTTTTATATGAAATAATTTACCCTAATCTATTTTTCCTTTCTCTTCTCCCAATATATTCCTCTCTTACCTCTTAATTTTATTTTTTAGATAAATCCCTTCATATTTAAGTCATCTTGTGCCCTCTGTCTATGGATACATGTACATACATATGCACACACTCACATATATATATTTATATACACATACACCCTCCTATACATACATATACATATGTATGCATATATATACATATGAATATATGTGTGTGTGTGTATGTGTGTTCCCTTCAACTATCCTCATATTGAGAAAAGTCTCATGAGTTAAAATTATCATTTTTCCATGTAGGAATGTAAATAGTTCA
>CM053587.1:182289184-182299562 GCA_028646515.1 Pseudochirops corinnae
TTTGTGTTATCCTGATTGTGTGTCCACAATACTCAAATTGTTTCTTTCTGACTACTTGCAGTATTTTCTCCTTGAGCTGGGAACTCTAGAATTTGGCTATAATATACCTAGGAATTTTCACCAAGAGGTGATCAGTGAATTCTTTCGATTTCTATTTTGACCTCTGGTTCTAGAATATCAGGGCAATTTTGCTTGATGATTCCTTGAAAGATGGTGTCTAGGCTCTTTTTTTTTTATCAGGGCTTTCAGATAGTCCAATAATTTTAAAATTATCTCTCCTGAATCTATTTTCCAGGTCAGTGGTTTTTCCAATGAGATAGTTCACATTGTCTTCTATTTTTTCATTTTTTGGATCTTTTAAAAAGTATCTTGATTTCTCATAAAGTCAATTAGCTTCCAATTGCTCCAATCTCATTTTGAAGAAATTATTCTCTTCAGTGAGTTTTTGAAATTCCTTTTCCATCTGGCATATTCAACTTTTAAAGGCATTTTTCTCCTCATTGGCTTTTTGGGCCTCTTTTTAAGGTGTTATTTTCTTCAGAATTTTTTGGGGTCTCCTTTAGCAGGCTGTTGACATGCTTTTCATGATTTTCTTGAATCATTCTCATTTCTCTTCCCAATTTTTCCTCCACTTCTCTTACTTGATTTTCAAAATCCTTCTTGAGCTCCTCCATGGCATGTGACCAATTCATATTTTTCTTGGAAATTTTTGATGCAGGAGTTTTGACTTCATCGTTCTCCTCCAGTTCCATTTTTTGATCCCTTTTGTCCCTGCCAAAAGATTGTATGGTCTGATTGCACTTCCACATCTTGACAATTACTTGACTTTTGAGTTTTCTGCCATGGTAGAACTCTGTTTACAGAATGGAGAGAGCTTTGTCCCAAATTTATGGGGGTTTTGCAGCCTCACAAGCTATTAGTTGGGTGTCCTCTCTACAACACCCACAAACTCTGGCACACTGGCCACACACCCCAGGACTACACCCAAGACTGCAATCCAAATCTAAGCAGGTCAAAGCAAGCGTGATTACCCTCTGACTGGTTGCTTGGTCCCCCTAAGATCTGCAGTCCAGGAGCTCTGGAAGCAGCCACATAGCTGCAGCTGCAGCCCCCACACCTCCCCCACTTCTTGCCCCAGGGGCAGGGGACAGACCATGCTCTTCCTTTACTCTTCCAACAGAGTTCCCCACTGATCTTTTATTTTCTCTTTGGCATTTATGGGTTGAGAAGTCTGGAAACCACCATAGCTGCTGGTGATTCATTCTCCTGAAGACTTCTCTAGCTGGTCTGGGCTACCCTGGGACTGGACTCTCGGCTCACAGGGAGCTGTACTGGGCTCTCAGCAAGCTGCAATAGACCTTTCCTGTCAGCCTGCCAGGCTGCCTTCAGCAGGAGATTTGTTTCTCTCTGTCTCTATGTGGGTTCTGTAGCTTTAAAATTTGTTTAGAGTCATTTTTTTTACATGGTTGGAAATGGTTGGAGCCGGAACCCATGCCAAGTTTATGCTTTTACTCTGCCATTTTGGCTCCACTCTGACAAAAAACAAAATGCTTTTAATAAGCAATGAAAAACTTTTAAGAAAACCATGGCTGTGACATTAGTAGTATTAGTTATATAAGGTTGCTTACAAAATAGTTAATTATAAAAAGTCTCAAGCAACAGGAGAAACATTGGTGTTATCCACAGCTATTGACATGATCAAAAAGATTCCTAGTGCTTCATATGCAAAGCAGTTTTAAATAACTTCAATCATAGATAATATAGAGAGCAGAATAATTATCTGAAGACCTTTGTGTTAATTGAGAAACTGAAATCTTTCTGTTTCACATTCAAAATGATGAAGCAACAGCTGTAGTTGAAGATGATCATTTGCTTACATATGTAGGGAGTGTTGCTTAAAATTCTATTAGAAAAGATGTGCTACTTTGCAAAGCTATTGCTAACAATGCCATATCAGGAAAAATTTTCAGTATAATTGAGAGTTTTTTAATGAATATTATATAATGTGAGAGAATTGAATTGGCTTTGCACTGATGCAAGTCAGAATGAAATAGAGGTCTATAAGAACTACTTTACAATGTAATAATAATAATAATAATAATGTGTCATTTATATAGTACTTTAAAGTCTCCAAAGTGCTTTACAAATATTATCTCATTTTTTCCGCACAACAACCCTGGAGTTAGGAGCTCTCCAATGCAAAATGGCTATGTAACCCTAGCCAAGTCACTAAACATTTTAATGACTCCAAGCAAAACAGGTGAAAATTTGCATTAATAGAACAAATTCTTCCTTAGGAACTCCTTATATTGATGAAATCACATTTCCAGCAAAAAATAAAATAAAATAAAAGGAAGTCTCTTTCCCCATCCCCTTTTTTAGTATGTTGAAACAAGCATTTGAATCTGAAAATCTTATTATCTTTTGGCTTCAGGTAAATGAAGTTTTCTGCTTTATAAAACAAAGTTATTCAAACCTTAATACCTATAGCTTCTTTTTGTGAAATTAACGTTTCTTCTGTAGCTGTCATAAAGAAAAATGTCAATTTCAATTAGCAATTGAAAAAGAATGCAAATAACAATATCATCAATATAGCTTTGTGCCAAAACAGTCCATGCGTCACAAAAAAAGAATTATTATTTTGGTTATAATTTTATACATCATGAATATAAGCATTATACATGATTGCATCAATCAAAATCTATATTGGGCTATTTTATTGCCTATTTAACATTGATTCACATTTTGTGAAATTAAAAAGAATAATTCATTTTATCTGAATAGAAATCCTAGGAAATTATTTTGTATAGATTGTTTCATGAAAAAATGTGGGTGCGTGATAATTTTTATTGTATAAAAGAAATTATCATTAAATAACATTTGTAAGCCACTGCTTAGTTTAAATTTTAAACCATAGGTTACTTCTCTCAAAAATCATTTTGAGCCTCGTTGCTAATTATGGAAGGAAAGTTTTTGTTTTCTATTCTATCTGACCATAAAACGGCACCTGAGCATTACTGAGATGAACCAATAAAAAGCCAGGGTCCTAAGTTGCTTACGGTAACATGTAATTTTGGGATGGGGGTAAGTGACAGATGACAACCATTAGAGCTATTAAAGTAAAGGCCAACTAAGGAGGCAGAGATCTGCAGATAGAGCTATAGGTTGGGGAGTCAGGGGGAAAAATAAATGGATTTTGTCATGAGACACCAAAGAGGAAAGGATGGCGGACTTGTCTACCCCAGTGATGATACTGGTCACCATTAAAAATAAAGGTATTCTCTGATGAATAAAAATAGGAACAGTCAATGTTGGATGGGGTAAGGGTGGGGTGATGCTGTGGGAAGATATGCCTTGAAGATGAGACTGTGAAGATGGTTCAACTATTCTGTGTTTCAATTTAGAAATTATTCAAGAAAAATTAGTGAACCATTCATGCAGTTCCTTCTGATCCAACAATCCTGTTATTGGACATTATATGCCCAAGAAGTCAAAGATAGAAACAAAAGTCCATTATATTGTAACAAAAAATTCACAACATCTCTCTTTGTGATAGCCAAGAATTGCAAATAAATTGGATGCTCATTAATTGGAGAATGGACCTAAGCATCTTTTTAAGGTTCTAAATCTAGGAACCTGAGACAAGTGCAGAAGAAAATGCTAAGATGTGGCAGAGAAGATCTATCCATCCATCCATCCATCTATCCATCCATCCATCTATCAAATTATTGATGGGTAAGGAAGCCTAGATAAATGTGCCTAATACTTGTCAGAATATGATCCAGGTATTGGGGATACAAAGACAAAATATGAAATAATCTCTGCTCTTAAAATGCTTATACTCTATCAGACATATTTATAGAGAGAGAGAGTAAGGGATTGGGTTACATGACCTCTAAGGTTCTTTTCCAACTGTGAGTCCATGACAAGCTCATAATTTTCCTTACAGAAAATTGTTTTATTTATTTACTTATTCATTCATTCATCCATTTGTTTTTCTGAGCAATAGATAAATTCTAATTTTTCCAGGTGCAAAGCAAGAGAAACAATAAGGCGAACATCCTTAACTTTTAATATAGTCTTCCTTTACAGTGACAGATATGCCCTCTTTTAACTTTAATTAGAAACCAAACTGAATAAAATGCTTGACTGTGACATAACAATGATTTAAAAGAGACTTTTCAACTCAGTGCCCAAAACATGAAACAGTAATTCAAAAGGCCATTAACAGCTAGTCCTCCCACCACCTCTAGTGCTCAGGGAAGGGCTAAATTAATCAAAATGGTAATCGTATCACAAACCAATTACTATTTAAGTACACTTCAACTAGACTTGACCATAAAATACTTAACATCCCTAAACCACAAGCTTAACCATGTTCTTCTGGAAAAAATAAGCCACCCCTTTTGTAAAAGAATACACACATACAAAAATCTCTTCATGGGCTATTAACTGGAGAGATGATCATCTTCCGTATTTTCTCAAATAGCATCTATCACTCACCCGGAGACAGAGCATAATTTGAATGAAATCAAATATGAATCTCCTTAGTCCCAAATGAATCAGTACAGGAGACAATAGGGCTTATTCTTGTTCATTTCCAGGCATACCCACTCATAGATTGAAAAAAAAGAGTCTATGGTCAAGAAGATACAAATATATTACTAAACATATGGCCTTTTGATCTCAGTGGTTCCTAGTTTCTTGCTACCGGACAGCAAAGGATAATGAGATTTAAAGATTTAAAGCACTTTTCCCAAAACAATTAAAACTGCCTTAGAGGGATTTACTTTCCAGGATCCTATAGAGTTTTCTATGCTAAGAGCACTTGTTACATCTCCCATAGTAGAATGTAAGCTCCTTGAGGGCAATGACTATATTAATTTTTGTCTTTGTATCCCCAGGGTCTAGCAACATGGCAGTTGCTTAACAAACATTTGTTAAGTGTAAACATCGACCTTGCTCCTAAGTACAAGGTATAACAAATAAAATTGACCGTTATCAGTCAGTGCCTAGAGCATACATTCCATGGTTGCTACCTAAATTAATGAGAGCAGTAACAGGAATTCTCCAACTGAAGAGAATTCAGGAGAAGCTGGAGGGAAAAACCTGGTGGTATGTGGTCTACCTTAAAAACCCTGTGTTCACACAGAACAATGAATGCAACAAATTGGAATTCTCCTTGTCTAGCTCAGTGCCCTGTTACTCTATCTAGCCTTGATTCCTAACCACTGACCCTCATTTCCCATTAGACACCATTACTGTTTCCCCAGCCCACCTCTAGCCCCCAGCCTCTGTGTACCTTTGGCTTGACCTGGCTTCTTCTTTGGGCACTGCAGTTGCCTCTGGTTCATTCATACCACACTGACCTTGGCCTGTTTCAGACAATGTAAATGCCTGGTCTTTTCACTTCCAAGACTTTAATTCCCAGACACCAATCCCTGCTTATTTTAAAACCTCTCAGGTGCTCTGCCAAGACAGGAAGGTATCAGTTAGCATCATGGCGCTTGGGCAGCCACTACCCCTTCCTGGGGTAACAGTACAACTAGGAGGAAACAGATAAGTGCCTCATAGGTAAGTGCCCTTTGTCAAACAGATTGAATCTTGTGCAGAGAGAGGAGTCTGCATATGGCAAGGAAGCTGTGATTGTACAGCTCGAAAGGAGGCAAAATATCTCTCTCTAGCTCCCACAAGGAAGGAAAAGGTCCACACACGGGTAGTTAGGTTCCTTGTGGAAAGGATTTTGACCACGTATGGCTTAAAGGGAGGCAGAATGGACACCTCTAGCCTCTTCTTCCCTCCCCATCCCACCCCCACATTTCTCCAAGGGAGACTTTCATTCATGCCAGGATGAGAAGCAGGAGGTTGGGGTCAAGGGCCACCATTCTGATCCCCTCAGAGAGAAAAGGTACAGAGATAGAAGTATATCTATCCATTACCTTAAATATTGTTCATCAAAGGGATATGGTCAGGTTCAAGCTAACTTCTGATCCCTTTGTCATTATTACTGTGGGGATAAGGAAGACCCCAAGCTCTATATCTAAGACTTGACCCCTTTCCCACCAACTAACAGCTCCACAGTGAACACACATAGAGAACAGCAAAGAAATTCATTTATCTAAATCATAGCAAAACATAAATCAGAGAAGGCATACACAGGAGTATATTTTTGTTGTTGTTCAGTCATTTTAGTTGTGTCTGACTCTCTATGACCCCATTTGGGGTTTTCTTGGCAAAGACACTGGAGTGGTTTGCTATCTGCTTCCCCAGCTCATTTGACAGATGAGGAAACTGAGGCCAACAGGTTAAGTGACTTGCTCAGGGTCACACAGCTAGTAAATGTCTAAGGCCAAATTTGAACTCAAGTCTTCCTGACTCCAGACCTGGCACTCTAATGAACTATACAGAATGAAGGAGTTCAACCAAGGGAGCATGCCCTGGATCTCACCCAAAGGAAGACTCCTTGCAATCTCCAGTGTACTAAGCTGGGGACAGGGATGTGATTAAGACTAGTTCCACTTTTATGTTCCCAATATTTTCCTTCAGTGACCTGAGGTAGAGTTGGCTTCTTCCTTCTTCTCTTTCAAAGCTGGAAGAAGAGCCTGAACTGACTTGACTCTCAAAGAAGACTCAAAGCTTGGTGAGTCCCCAAAGGGGATTCATCCTGAAGAGTCTCCTGAGGGATTGGCCTTGAAGTGTCCCAAAGAGGTAGCTCTCTTGCCTCTCACCAACTTCACCCCCTCCCCCAAGTTGGACAGGGCACTCATCACCACCAATGAAGAGAGAGTCCTAGGTAAGGGGTTTTGTCAAAATGCAAGGAATCCAACATTTAAACTTAAAAATATTAATGTTCACTGGAACAGTGTCCATTTCACTTCCTCTTACTCTTCTGTTTTGGTGAGGAATAAGAAAGGGGGAAAAAGTTATAGTAAAAATAAAGTGCAGATATGTCATGTTTTTCTATTTTCCATGTACATATGTACATTATACATAAATCATAAGGATTTTTTCATTTATATTAAAAAACGGTTCTGACAACTGTCAATATCTGGTCAAATGTGGCCTTCACATGCCATCTGCATTGGAAGATTAACCTGGGACTTGCAATTATAGTCGCTAGTTAAGAGTTCAATGCTCAAGGGACCTAGCTTTCTTCATTTTCTCTTCATGAAGACAACCTAAGACAAAGCATCCCATTTCTGAATGACCTCCTTACTATTATTTATCAGTAGTCTTATGTGAATTTCTTTATAGGATATATATATATATATATATATATATACATATATATGTGTATATATATATATATATATATAAACTGTCACATGTATGTGTGTATATATTTATATCTGTCTATATATGTGCAAGCCTTACCGATCCCATATATGTGTACATGCATACATGTACATGCATGCATGCATGCACAAATATGAGCATATACACAAGTAAGTATATATGTATATGTACACATATGACATGGACAAGACTTGCATAGGATGAGAGGTTGTGCAAGATGAATTATGATCTGTACCACTGGAGGGAACGTCTTCATTCATAGATCTGTTGGTGTATTGAACTGAAGACATACTTGAGTCAGTAAAAGAGGCCATTCTTTGGTTCATTTTCTACCTGACCTTAAACCACTGAATGGGTGTTGCTTTAGACAAACTGAGACCTGGGAAAGACCTTAACTTAAAAAACCAAGGTTTCCCACTGCATCTGGTCCACCTCCAGTCGTCCTGATCTAAATCTTACTACTGGACTCAGATGACAATGGAGGAGAGAGTGAGGCTGGTGACCTTGCACAGCCCTCCCTTACCTAAATCCAATTCACCTACAAGTCAAAACATCACCTTCCTGATGCCATGCTCCTCTTCAAGAACAAAGGACAAATAATGAATGAATGGGTGAATAACGTGAGTAATTTTATACAAAATTTTCTAGCTGTTGTTCAGAAGTGTTATGTAAATATTAGTTATTAGTATCATTATTCTTCTCATCCTCTTGGATAGAAGTGGTCAGGTGGTACAACAGATAGAGTGCTGGGCTTGGAGTCAGAAAGATCTGAGTTCAAATCTGGCCTCAAACACTTAGTAGCTCTTTGTGAGCCTATGTGAGTCACTTTAACTTTGCTGTCTGACTTAACTTCCTCATCTGTAAAATGGTGGTAATAATAGCACTTACCCTTCAGAGTTGATTAAATAAGATTTGTAAAGCATTTCATATGCCTTAAAATGCTCTTTAAATGCTAGCTGTTATTACGACTATTATTATTCTAAATGATCCTGGGACAAGTTGCTATCTTGCTATTACTCTTTTGCAGCTAGGTGACACAATGAATAGAGTACCTGACCTTGAGTCAGAAAGACTTATTTTTGTGAGTTCAAATCAGCCTCAGAAATTTACTAACTTTGTGACCCTGGGCAAGTCACTTTTTCTTCAGTTTCCTCATTTGTAAAATGAGCTGGAGAAGGAAATGGAAAACCATTCCAGTATCTTTGCCAAGAAAACCTCCCAAAGGGGTAACAGAGTCAGAAATGACTGAAACAACTGAAAAACAACAATTGTATGTTTTTTAATCTGCAGGCTATGCTGCAGGTGAATAAAATAACTGCTTTGCTGTGTTTACATGAAAATATTAGGATAAGAGCTCATAGATATCACCCATGGAGGACCTTTTGATTTCACTGATGGAGCTAAGCCACTTCTTGGGCTCCATCCAGAGTGAAATCCACTTGTAGTTATATTGGATAAATATAATGCCATGTAATTCTTTTCAGCCTACATTATTGATCAGTTAAGTGATGTATGTCTACATGTTCCGAAAGTGTTTCTGTTAAGTTTTTAATCTGTTTATCATGTGCTTTGAGAATGTCTATCTTCTTCCTCCTTTTTGGCAAGAAAGTGTTAATCTTTCTATAATTAACTGCCTTAGGGTATTGGGCCTTATTGTGCAGATTCTTGTTAGAATAGTTTCCAAATCTATCATGGTCCATTTTATAATTCTTAAAGTATTCCACCTCTGACACATATTGATTGTATGACCTTAGGGCCTCTTGGGAGTCTAAGCATCTTTCTAAGACTATATGTTGGGGGAGAAGAGGCTAATCTGCATCTATAGAAGGGATTTCTAATACATCATTCCATATACTGATGAAATTACAAGGCCAGTCTGTCCCAATTCCTAAAATTTTTCTTTCTAAATAGCCATTTTGAAGAAGGTAGGATTTCATCTGAGTCTTGAAGAAAGTCAAGGAATTCAGTAAGATGAGGAGCGACAGGCATGAGGAATGACTATTGGAAAAGATGTGGTAGATGGACTGTCGTGTGTGAGGAACAGGAAGGCCAATATAATTAGATTATAATATATATGGAGAGCAGTAAAGCTAAGAAGACTGGAAAGACAGGAGAGGATTAATTTGTGAGGGATTTTAAATGTAAAACAAGTATTTTATATTTTATCCTAGAGATAATAAGGAAAAATGGAATTTTTGAGTAAGACAATGACATGGTCAAACTTAGGCTTTAGGAAGATTTCTTTGGCAGCTGAGACGATTGACTAAAAGAGATTAGAGGCAAGGAGGCCAATCAGAACATTGTTGTATTAGTACAGGTATGAGGTGATGAGGGCCTGCACTAGCATGGTGACCATGTGAGTGTTGAGAAGGAGATATATACAAGAGATATTGGGAAGTTTGGAAAGACAAATTTGGGGAACTAATTGAGTATGTGGATTGACAGTGAGAAGTCCAGGACAACAATGAGGTTTCAATCTTGGATAACTGGAAGGATAGTGGTGCCTTAAAGAATAGCAAGGAGATTTAGAAGAGGAGCAGGTTGGGTGAAGAAAATAATAAATAATGTTTTGGATATGTTGGCATTGAGATTTCTTTTTTTTTTTTAACATTTTTTTAAAATTTACTTTTAGTTTTCAGTTCCACAATCCCTTGAGTTTCAGATTTTCTCCCCTCTCTTCCCACTCCTCCCCCCCATGGTGGTGTGCTATCATGTATAGGATCTGCAAATACTTTCACATTGTACAATAGTCTGGTTGTATAGAAGGGTTGTAACCAATGAATGATCACTGGGAAAAAACGAAGCAAAACCAAACATGAAAAAGAACAATAGCATGTATTGCTTCAGTCTCCATTTAAACTATAGTCTATCTAGATCTTTCTCTGAATATAGATATCTCCTTCTATCCTGAGACTTGTAGAGTTGTCTTTTAGCTGTGCGTTGTTGAGGATAGTCCAGTTTATCAAGGTTGGTCATCACACATACGAAGTATCTGTGATTGTGTACAAATTTTTCCTGGTTCTGCTCTTCTCACTTAGCATCAGTTTGTATAAGCCTCTCCAGGTAATTATGAAGTCCATCT
>CM053587.1:182299662-182320931 GCA_028646515.1 Pseudochirops corinnae
GCATCCCCTATATTTCCAGCTTTTCGCAACCACAAAGAGAGCTGCAATAAATATTTTTGTACGTATGGGTCCTTTTCCCACTTCTGTGATCTCTTTGGGATATAACCTCAACAGCGGTATTGTTGGGTAAAAGGTTATGCAATTATTTATAGCCCTTTGGGCATAGTTCCAGATTGCTCTCCAGAATGGTTGTGTCAGTTCACAACTCCACCAACAATGCATTAGTGTTCCAATTTTTCACATCCTCTCCAGCATTTGTCATTTTCCTGTTTTGTCATCTTAGGCAATCTGACTGGTGAGATGTGGTACCTCAAAGTTGTTTTGATTTGCATTTCTCGAATCAATAGTGATTTAGAGCATTTTTCCATGGCATTGAGATTTCTATAGGATATCTAGTTCAAGATGTCCAAGAAGCAGTTGGTAATGCAGGATTGAAGTTCAGAAAAGAAGTTAGGGCTGGAGAGATAGATCTGAGAATCATCTGCATACAAACAATAATTGAACCTATGAATATGTTTATAGGAAGTAGAGAAACAGCGAGTAAATGAGGGAATATTAAAGATTAGTGAGAGAATGGAAATGACAGAGGAGATAGTCTATTGGGGAAGCTAGCATAGCATGGGATTGAGGGTACATGTAGAGTTGTTTGCCTTGACATGGAGAAGAACCATCTCTTCATTTTAAACAGGGATGGAAAAGGAGAGAGAGGGACATGTTGTCCTAGTGATGGGAGTTAAGGAGGAGGGAAGAAGGAGTTCTTCGCAAATGACTTCAATATATATTATCTATAAACATGATGTATATATACACACATACACATATATATATTTAAACATATACGCATGTATTATATGACATATTCAGCCAAAAGAGGGGCTTACAAGGGGTACCATGGAGGTCTTGAACAGGATGAAAAGGTTTCAAATAGTTGCCAGGGTGAATGGGATAACAAACTTAATAACAGAGGCTTGGAAAGGAATTGCCTTGCTGCAGTGAGGACCCAGTTTTATTTCACATAAATTTGTAGTGAACCCAATCAGCATAGTTTTGTGATTTTCTCTAGCTCTCTTCAGCATGAAAAGTAGTGAAGATGAGAGTTATACAAGGCTGGGGTTTGTCATGACATGATAGATAATAATAGAATAAGAGGAAGAGAGATTCAAGGATAGAGGATAGTGCATAGTTGAATTAGTTCACTAAGGGGACAAGCTAGGGAAGGGAAGAAAATGCAGTGCAGAGGTGATGCCCTGGGAAAGAACTGAAGGGTGGAGAAATTGAAGGTCATGGTGAGGATGAATACCAGGGTTAAGTGTTATAAAGCAGAAGAAAAGGTGGAATAATAAAAGATTATAATCTATTAGAATGTAAACTCCTTGCATTTACCTTTCTTTGTATCCCAAGCCTTAGTACGCTGCTTGGCACATAGTAAGTATTTAATAAATGCTTGGGTAGTATATAAAGGATTTTGAAGATCATAAACATGAAAGTTGTAGATGATGGTAAGATCCAGGGTGTGAGCATCTCTATGAGGAGGTGATGTGGAATAGAGGAGGTCATAGGAATTTATTAAATTGAGAAATTGGTAAACTAGGGTATTTGAGGGAGTATTAGTATGTAATAAATTGTAAGCTGAAACCACTTCTTGGTACAAGGGTAGGAATTGGGGTAAGAAGACTGTGATCCAGGCACTGAATTCATTGAGTAAGAAAGAAGACTGTCTTGGAGGTTGGTAGATTACACCTACCAGAATCTTGATTAGATCATGATTTTGTATTGAAAGAAACTCAAAAGAAGCAAAGTTATTGAGTGATGATGGTAGAGGGAAAGTCTGGAAATGATAATAAGGACTAAGAAATCTTTTGACTCCCCCATCATGACCCACACATGTCATCTAGAAGGAGCCAGGTCTCAATGAAAGCAAAAAATGGAGGTAGTAAGAATGCATAGTGCTAGTTACCTTATCCCTCAGGGGATTTAGGGTACCTGAGGAATTTGTAGTATCTCTTCTCTGCTGTCAGTTGGAGTTTCCACTGGTGACTAGGGCCCAAGTTCCATTTAACCACTACCATTTACAAAAGGATACATACTTCAAAAATATGGCAAGAACAAATGCACAAATATTTTTCCCAGGACCTCAGGGTATACTCTCCCTTATCTCCCTTGTCTCTGGGGTAAGAAGGCTCAATTTAGCTTAGATCCTATGTAGAGTTGGTTCTGCCAAGTTCATGTCCAGACATGGCATCATTTCCAAATAAGTCCTAGTTTCAGATTCCACTGGCCTGTATCTAGAAGGTTGCTCAGGACATCACTATTGAGATGGATGTGAAACCCAACCTGACCTTCAACTCTCCTATTCCTACAGATTGCTTTCCTTACCTTTAGAAACATATACAACTGGATTTAGTTCAACTTTAAATTCAATTAAAGTACTAATAAACACAATTTAAATTTAAAAGCTAATCTAAAGGATTCCTCTCTAATCACTCAGAAGAGAAAAAAACCACAAGGAGAAGTTAAGGACCAGTGCTTGGTTCACAGGACAACTTGGCCTCAGAGGGGAGAAGACAACAAGATCTCTCTCCTTACAGGCTGATCTCTTACCATACGTGATCTGGGGAGTCCAACAACAAATGGAACAACTCTAAGGATTGAGGCAGGAGAAATCTGGCAGAAGTGTAACAGCAATCAATTTAGCAGATACTTAGCCCTTAGTAACTTAGGACTAAGTATGGAAGGTGTGAGCTCTGTATGGAAGGTGTGAACTCTGTCCCCTGTTGAGAGGGCATGAACTCCCCTCTCCATGATGTGGCAGAAGGGAGTTGGCTGAGACAGGAGGCCAGTGTGTATATAAGAAGAGTTCTAGAGACAGAATTGGGAATCTTCTTCCTGGTGGCTCCCGTTGGAGGAAGCAGGATTGTCCCAGCATCTGGGAGCTGGGCTGCTGGACTAAAGAAGTGAGTTGGAGTTTTCGTGAGCTAGACAGAGAGAGAGAGAGAGAGAGAGAGAGAGAGAGAAAGAGAAAAAGAGAGAGAGAGATAGCAAGAGATAGCGAGAGTGCATCTGGAAGCTGACTGAGAACCCAGATGGAGTTTTCCTGAGACCAGAATCAGGTGAAGGCCACCTGGAAGGCCAAGATTCTCCTGGGTCCTAGGGCCAGCTGAACTGCTGGAGGACTGAAGAACCGGGATAAGCCCTTGTTGGTTCATGGCCTGGCTGATCCTAGAGTTCCTGGCAACAGAAGTGGTGAAGGGTCTTCCAGACCCTGTGAACTTCAGTGTGTACCAGGGATTGCCTGGAGGACTGGACAAGGACCTGGAAGCTGTCTACCTCTGAGGACAGGATGAGAACCTGGGAGCTGTCTGCTTCTATCCAGGTGACTGTTTGGTGGATTCAGGAGGGAGCTGGGACCATGGAAGGGGATCCAGGGAATCAGAGAGACCACCCTGAGTCAAGATGAAGAAAAGGCCTCCCCTTGGATGAAATTGAGGTTTGCTGGACACCTCAGGGTGGAGGGTTTGTGTGGTTTTCTAATGACTGTACTTAGTGATTAATGATATTTAGTAATTGTGAATCTAGATGAGTGACTGATTAGGTTAATGATTGTACCATGAGTGGAAGACTGATTATTGTATTGTGAATTGATTGAATGGTTGAGTATTGATTACTGTATTGTGAATTGATTTTATGCTTTGTTCTAAATATTGTGGCCACTGTAGTGAAAACTGTGGCCATTTTAATGTTAAGCTGTTATGAACACTATGTTGTGATTTTCTGTGATAAGATGTAATGTTGTGGCTATTATATTGTGATTTGTAATGAATGTTTGCCTTGATTTGTAATGGAATAAATAGAGTATTCACTATATCATGTAATCTGAACCTTAAAAGCTGTTCACAGTAGCATTCTTTTGGGAATCTGCTGGTCCATGGCGTTATAGAAGTCAAATAAGGTGTTTTGAAAACTTCTGAAACCAATTAAATAATCTCCCATTCATCATGTGATTAGCAGCCTGGAATTAAGGACAGAATATTGACACATGACCATAGTCTCTTCAAGGTACATCTCTTATACTTCGTCATGATTCTCCCAGAAACAGGCTCTCAGCTTCTGCATGTGGAGATCCTATTTGAGGCACTCTATACAAACATCAGACCCTGGTTACAAAAGGAAAAAAGCTTTAAGATTAAAGCAAGTTTGTGAATTAGAGAGCACATTGGAAGAGGCTAATAGGGATAGTGTGGAACATCATGGAGGGGAATAGAGTTGAGAGGAAGGGATGGGAGTTGGGGATATGTAATGGGGTTTGGTTTATAAAAGGATTCAGAAGTAGAAATAAAGAAACTTCTCTTTTAGGGGCATTTTACACTTCTATTAATGCAGTCTAAGACTGGGTTTGCTTTTTTGATAATAATATCATCAACAAGAGGGGTTGGGAGTATGCTAACTATTGAGGAAATGAGTCCAAGCCTTTCTCTCATCAGTGGCTAGAGAGAGGCCTGTCGATGGAGGCAGATGCTTATACAATTCAAGGCACTCCCTTGAGGTCCAACTTTGTGGAAGGTGGTGATGTGTCCTATGAGGATGAGGAGACCCATTTCATTGCAAACAGGAACAGGTAGAGGTATATCCTGGAGGAGTTCAGATAAGAGGCAGGAACTGGTAGTTTGAGGTGGATCTGGTCTGGAAAAAGCCTCCAGAAGACTGAAGAAGGGCTTGTGGTGAAGACAGAGGCCAGAAACAAGTGGCCTGGATTCAGGGATGTAACAGGGTTCCTTGTGAAGGATCTGGGCCAAAGAAGCCTCGATTGTAATGATGATGATGATGATGGCAATGACATACATACTTAATTGATAGATACCTCACTGGTTTGTTATAAGGAACAAACTAGATGATACATGTGAAAGTCCTTCTATAATCATAAGAGTGATAGAAAAGCAACATAAATTTACAGCCATGTAATAATTTGTCAAGTGTTTTAAACTTTAAAAAGAGTTTTCCTCACCATGACTATGCAAGTAGATATTACAAATATCCTCCTTTAATAGATAAGGAAACTGAGCTATGATACGTGAGGTGACTCTAAGTTCAACACTCTTCCCTAACTCTCCCCCTATTTGATTTGCACCTTGAAAGTGAGACAAATTTTATTTGTAGTCTTGGGCTTCTATACAGTAGATAAATATCCTTTTTCCTCAGCTAATGCAAAAGGCACTGCTGTCGTATTTCCTATTAGATGAATCAACTGAAACATCCCTGCTTTGAGATCAAAAGTGCAATGATTCAGTGATAAGTGACAAGGGCTTATTCAAGCTGTTATCCCATCATGACTGAATGATACTGTGCTGAGAACAAACCATTTCGGAGTATGCAATTATTTGTTTTAAATGAAAATGTACAAGGCAGCATTGCTTGGCAACTTTAAGAAGCAATTTCAGCACCTTCCCCTTCTGTCTTTGGTTTGGCCTTGTCTAATATAGAACCACTGACTCTGGCATTTTAGTCAAAATATTTTTTGACAACCACTTATGAAATAGCAACCAAACATTTCAAAGACAAGAAAATATTTTAGTCTCTGGAAAATAATCTAATTTTTTTTTTAATTTGGAAAGTATTTTAATCTTTGGAGTCATATAGACTTTGAGAGCTAGAAGGGACCGTCAAGATTATCTAATTCAACCCTCTCATTTTACAGATTAGGAAATAGAGGCCTGTGCAGATAAATAGATTTATAGACTCTAAGTGTAAAAATCCATGGTTCTGCTTTTCTACATTCTGAGTAAGTTGAACTCAGAGAAGCAACCTAGCTAAAGGATTCAGACGTAGGAATAAAGAGACTTCCCTCTTGGGGACATTTTATATTTCTACTAATGCAGTCTAAGAGTGGGTTCATTTTTTTGATAATAATATTACACTGTATGCTCATATAAGGCTTGTGGTCCACTAGAATACCCTGGCCATTTTTGTATACATAGAGGATTGACTAAAAGAGCTCCCTGATCTGATAAGTTTCTTAAGAGGTGAGCTTTTATGTGAGATTTTGGCATAAGAGATTGACCAAGAAACATCTCCAATGAAACTAAGCAGCTTTCAGAGTGGTAAACTTTTGACTATGTAATAAACTTTGGTAAGACATTGGGTGGCCCTTCAATCCTGCGATTTTGAGTTCTTCCCAATTTGAGAAGAGATGAAACTAATACAAGATGAATCCTCACATAGAAAGGTACAGCATTCAATGGGAGTTTTGAGGAACTCTCAAGAGAGAAAGAGGAGAGGAAAATGGAGAGGTGAGAGTCATTCCATAGCAGCACTATGACCATGACGTCCAGTGTCCACCACATCTGTAGTCCCCTTCTTCAAGACCATGAGATAGGATTTCTAAATGACCAAGAGGAGAGGTGGATGGCTGTGATATTTTTTTAACCCTAGCCTCAAGAAATGACTGATTGCTGTATCACTCCTACTGTGTTTGCTTTTTATATGTTAGAGAATATATTTGATGAATTTAATCTTATTTATTATAATCATCTGTGGTCAACTCTGCCCTTGTTTTGCCTTATGTCCCTTTGGTGCATGAAGGTACTATTGGAGCCATAATTTAGAGTCTCTTTTCCTAGCACAAAGCTGAAAGTTCAACTCCCAGTCTAGTAACTGGGGAATTAACACAAGCCAGTTGATAGCTAAACACCTACCCAAGGAAGGAAGGAAACAATCACTTTTTTTTGAAAGCACCTACTATGTGCCAGGAGCTGTGCTAAGCACTTTACAAATATTACCTCATTTGATCTTCACAACAACTTTGGGACATAGATATTATTATTATCTTCATTTTACAGTAGAGGAAACTGAGATAGACAGAAGTGCTCAGTGTCACACAGCTAGTCAATCTAAGGCCAGATCAGCCTCAAGTTTTCCTAGTCTAGTCCAAGTTTTTTATCCACTTAGTCACCTGGCTGCCTTTGAAAGCCAGAATAAATATGAATAAAGCCAAATTTTATGAATCTGCCCCATATATAAAAACCTAAGAGAAATTGGATGTTATAATTATATCTCCCTATGGAAAGTGGACATACCCACTCTTATTGAAAGGTCATAGGATGCTTAATTAAGTCTCAATGAGTGAAACCTGCTCCCAAAATTAATTGATTGACTGAGAATCTCAGCGTTGGCTTGTAAACGTCCTACGGATTGCTCTTAGTGCCTCTTGATTCATTCCTTTCTGACCTTCTAGGAAGAATCAGAGAACCATTAATAAAGAGCAGGAACTATTAATGTTGGCTTGAAAGAGACAGGTGGCAGACAGCTGCTTGCCTGTGGAACTCAAGAGAGCTATTGCTGAGTCCCTGTCTCTTAGTTATAGAAGAAGGAATTACCTAGGCAACATGGTTTCAGAATCTCATCTTCTAGCCAGAGAAAGGAAATTTCTTGGGCAGCACCAACTTCAAGGAGTAATTTGAAAGAGCTACCAAGTTCAAGAGTCTTGAAATTCAGTCTTCTATCCAGAGAAGAGGAGTTTCCTAGCCAGTTGGATACCAGAATTTAGCCTTCTAGATGAAGAAAGATTTCTTGGGTAGCATTAACCCTATGGTTTAGCTCACAAGTGACTCCAGGTTTGTGGGTTTCAGGACATATAGCTTCCTATTCAGAGAAAGGGAATGTTCTCTGAAGCATGTGTGTTGAAGGAAGAAGAGGATTACTCATATAGTACCAAAGGCAGGAAGAAAAGTAAAGGAATAAAATAACAAAAGAGAGCTAAAGACCTGAATTGTTCTCTCTGTTGTTGCTGAGTTAGACAATGCAGGACAAATGAGATAGGGTCACCTGCTTCACAATCTTTCTTGGGAGCTCTGTGTGAGAGATAGTCTAAACCAGCAATTCTCAACCTGTGGGTTGGGACCCCTTTGGGGGTCAAATGGGTTCTCCTAAGACCATCGGAAAACACATATTTCCAATGGTCTTAGGAACAGAGACACTGCTCCTTTATCCAGGTGGGTCTGCCCACATGCAGAAACCCCCACATACAAGTATTAAAGGGTCGCAGCATTAGAAAGGTTGAGAACCAGAGAGTCTAAACTAAAGGCTTAGGCTCCCCAAGAAAGGAAAGATAGTTCTGAATGTGAGAGAGACATGAGAACTCACTAGAATGAGAGGGTATTCATTTGTCTAGCAGTTCCAAGTATCTTTCCTCCAAGGGAGTTCAAATGTATACTGCCTCACCTGGTGATCTCATCAGTTCCCGTGGATTCAATTGTCATCTCTTATGAGATGATTCTCAGATCTCTGTATGTATCCTGACCTCTAGTCCCACATCGCCAATTGGCGATTGAATGTTTTGAACTGGATGTCCCATAGGCATGCCTAAAACAGACCTCATTATCTTTTCCCCAAAACCAACTTCTGAAATTCTCTATTACTATTGACAACACTACCATCCTCCTCATCACCCAGGTTTGCAATGTCAGCATCATCTTCAACCCCTCACTTTCCCTCACTTATATATGGATCAATTGTTGAATCTTGTCATTTCTATTGCCACAAGATCTCTTGTATACATCCCTTCTCTCTCCTAACCTAACCACCACCCTCATCCAGGTCTTCATCACCTCTCCTGTAGACTAGCACAATATCATCCCTATTCCAATGCATCTCCCACATAACTGCGAAATTCATTTTCCTAAAGTGTTGTCATCCCCAAATTCCATAAATTCCATTTGTTCTCTAGCACTTCTAGGATCAAATATAGACTTCTCTGTTTGGCATTTTAAGTTATTTGCAACCTGGCTCTTCCCTGTCTATTGAATTTTCTTATACATTTCTCCCCCCCGCAAACACTCTATAGTCCAGCTATACCAGCCTCCTTGCCATTCCTCTGACACTGTTCATCTCTATGCCTTTTCATAGGACTGCCCTTCATGCCCAGAATTCTCTCAGAATTCTCCTCTGCTTCTTGGCTTCCTCCAAGACTCAGCTTAAACATTACCTTCTGTAGGTGCCTTTTCTGGTTCTCTTCTCTGACTGCCTTCCCCTCAGATGTTGTCTTGTAACTACTTTACATGTACGCATCTTCTATTAGACTATAAACCCATTGAGAGCAGAGACTGCTGTTGCTTTTTCTTTGTATTCTCTAGTGTTTGGCATATAGTAAGTACTTAATAAATGCTTATTGATTGATTGATGAGAGGTCATTTAAAAGAGTCTACAACTAATGAAGGAATACTACTAACAGGACTCAGGACAATCTTTCAAGAGAACAAGCTCTTCCACTTTGTCACAAGACTTCAATGTTCAAAGGAACTTTAGCAATCTTCTAGTCCAGTGGTTCTCAACCTGAGGATTATGTTCAATTTGTAACAATGAAACTACATCCTGCATATCAGATAGATTCATAGCAGTAGCAAAATTATAGTTATGAAGTAGCAACAAAAATAATTTTACGGTTGGGGGTCACCACAACATGAGGAACTGTATTAAAGGGTCACGGCATTAGGAAGGTTGAGAACTACTGTTCTAGTCCGACTCCTTAATTTTACAGTCAAGAAAACTAAGGCCCATAGAAGTCAAATGATAGGACCAAAGTGACATCAGCAGAAGAAATTCTGTTGAAGGAAAATGGCCTATAATCTCAAGTAAGACTAAAGGAAGTATAGCACTTCTAGATCTCAACTATATAATTTAATTTCATTTAAATTAGTGCTGATTAAAAAGTAGCAGACTAGATTATCAAGACTCCCAAAGCAATTGAATACTATAGCCTAGTGTGCAATAAATTCAAGAACATTACCCACAGAGGGATATATTCTTTTTTTTTTTTTTTTTAAGAATTGGTCAGTTAGGCAGGAATAAGGCTCAAACCATCATTTTATGCCATACACTGCAATAAGTTTCAAATGGATACATGACCTAAACATAAGAGGTAACCTCATCAGAAACTTAGAGCTAGTAAAAAGCAGAGCCAGATTTCAAACTCAGTTCCTCTGATTGCTAATTCATTGGTATTTCTGCTAAACTGAGATGCCTTGGCCATCACTTCCCCTTTGTAAGCACTCACCAATCATCTGTCTGATCTCTTCTAAAATATGGCCCAGAATCTTTGCCAAGCTCCCAAGCTTTCAGTTGTGTTAATGTAGGTGTAGAACTTGAGCATGAGTCATTTGATTTAAGACTAAAGAAAATCTTAGAACTCATCTAGTCCCACCTCCTTATTTTTTTACTGAGGATACAGAGCCCCAGATAGGAAATATATACATCGACGGATGCCCAGAGGGGAGATATGATTTGCTCAAAGTCACATAGATGATAAATGGGATTAGCCAGAATCCATACCCTGTTCTTCTGACTCAAAATCCATGAAAATTTTCACTACATAATGTTGCTTTTCAATCAACAAGGATGTGTACAACCAGAATAGGAAGTGGGCCAGTCATATACCAAATGTGAAAGATAAGAACAGATGGGCAACCTGAGGGATGTCCCGTAAGCCAAGAAATACTAAAAGAACCAAAAGGACTCAGTAAGCTCAGTGTCTTTCCTGTGACTTTTTACCAAAAGAATTGGATGATGATAGCGCAAGATGAAAGAGATCTAATCCTATAAAGCAGAGGTGTCAAACTTGGGGCCTGCTGGTATGGTCAGAAAGAGGTTAATATGTAATAGGAAAATAAATAAAAATAAGATATGACATCAATAACGTGAATTTTTTTTGGAAAATATGTAGCCTTTGGTGATCCATTTCTATTTGAGTTTGATATTACTACTATAAAGCAAGTGACCATATGAATAAAACAATGGATTAATGTATCTTAAGTCCTATCTTTTTAACACAGTCATAGGAAATATCTAAGACGTAAAAGCAAAATATCCCTGAGGAAAAAAAATCGGGTCAATCTTATCTTTGTTTTTGATTTTATGGAATATTGTTATGAAATAATACTAAGACTGCAGTGATCCAAGCCCTCTATAGAAGCAACTTGGTCAAAAGGGATGCTGTCAAAGTCAGGAAGTCTGGGATTGATACCTGCCTTGGGCAAATATGGAGGAAATGACCCTGGACAAGCTGCTTAATGTCTTATTGCCCCCTCTGCACCCCCAACTCTGCAAGTTGTGTTTGTGGCATGAGTTCCACAGGTCTGATCAAAGCATTAAGGAATTCTAGTAGAATAGTATATATATCCCTTGTGATTAGGGATTGTTTCACACCCCCCCCCCTTTTTTTAGTGTGTACAGTGTCTAGAACCCAATAGTTCTTTAAAAGAAAAAAACCAAACACCTGTGGAATCGAAATGACACCCAATCAATAGGAAGTGGTTGAAAAAGACAGGAAATAGAAGGGTAGCATTGGTACCCGTGGGTGGAGCAGATACAATAGAATTTGCGTGGGCCTAATGAAGAACCATTTGAAAAGCTGTTTTAAACATCCTCCCTACTCTTGTCAAAACATTATTTCCCAGCAGCTGAGCCATATCAGCCCTTAGCCCTGAAATTTAGAAAGAGTAAGATAAGGAAAAAAAAAAAAGAATTACTTCAGGTGTTTCAGAGAGAAGGTAAACCTGTCCTTTATCTATAGATAAATCAACCAATCTTTTAACATCATATTTTCTACATTGTTCATTGTAGCAAATGTTTCCCATTTGGGTTTTCTATTTTAATTTTGGTGTTGCCAATCCACCCACAATCTATTCACAGGAGCCACCTGTTTCTTTCCCATGGAAACAAATCAGTTTGCCCAGCTACTGGGAGGAAGGACCAGGAAAGAATGTGCTGGCTGACACCTAGGTAAGTGTATGTTGGGAAATGGGCCCCAAAGTAGATTGACTATTGTCTTACTTACTATTCCCACGGAAAGTACCCTCTCCCCATCTTCTTGGGAATGAAAACAGAAACATTCTGAATGATTCACTTGCTTTGTTGTTGTTCAGATTGGAGTCAAAATGTAGATGGTTATATCCTTTATCTGGGTCTCATTTGAACCCTCACTTCCTTGTACTTCCTTATGGTACAATGGAAAACCCTGAGTAATGAGTCAGAGAACCTTGGTACCAATCCCATCTCTGTCATATGCTATCTGTGTGACCTTGGGCAAATCCCTTCTCTGACCTGTGTTTCCTCATCTATGAAAATGAAGGGATTGATCTAGGTCTGGTATGTGGTCTCTCTCAACTTTAAATCTGTGATCTCATGAGCCTTATTGTGTTTGAGAGGGATATTTGCCAAAGATGGTTGGAACATTGGGATATTCTTAGGGTTTCAACAACTTATATGACCCCCTAACTTTTTTTCTGACTAAATGCAAAGTCTGACTTTGGAAGAAAATTAAGGCAGACTCAGCTCTGAGGAGAATGTTAGAATTTAATCCCATTTGAACTTCTAGTAGTTGTTTGGGCTTGGCCAGCCCATGTGGAAATTGGATGCAAATTTGCTGAAAATGTGTTTCTGAAATGAGCTAAGATGGGTGAACTGAAACTGCAAATCCTCTGTTGAGCCATGGTCTGCAAGGATGGAAAGAGAGCAGAGTTTAGTGGTTACGTAACAAAATGAGGCCATTATCTGGTGAACCAATGTTCCCTCCAACACTGGGCTTTATAACAGGAGAGTTGAGAAGAATCTGGGTTAGCCCAGAGTTTGAGGGTAAGTGTTCATTGGTCTGAGCTAATTGTTGTGTCCGTTATTGAGAAAAAAAGCTTCTCCATGGAGAAAATATTGTAGGTCCTGTAGTGATGACAGCAAACAACTGAATTGATTAGCTGATGATAAAACATTTGGCAACTGTGTGAATTACCATATTAGATTACATGGAATTTTCCCAGATGATTTTTTTTTTTTTTACACAAATAACAGCAAGCTCTATTACTGGATGTTGTCAGGGAATGGAGGTGTCCTGGTTATTGAGAGTTGCTTGGTTATAGCAAGTCATCACAAATAAGTTAGCAATTTTCAAACAATTATCATGCAAGAAATTGCAACAACCAGGAAATAAGCTGAATGCAATTTAACCTTTGATGATTCATCCAAGTAGATTTCTACCAATGTAGATTAGCACCTTCTCTGTAATTTATAGTCATAGAGAATTTCATAGAGACATTGACAGGTGAGGGAACTTGCCCACAATCACAGACGCAGCCTTGAACCTGGGTCTCCCTAACTCCAAGACCAGCCTGGCTGCTCTCCACAGACCAATAGAAATGCAAGCAAAAAGCTACAATTTCCATAGCACTTTCCTCACAAAAACCATGTTGTTAGAAGTAAAATAAGGCTCAGAAATTTGGATTGGCTTGTTCGTAATTATTTACCTAGGAAATGTAAGAGCTGGTATCCCATATTCTTGACTATTGTTGGCCTGTAAGTACAATGTAAGAATTAGGGTTAACGGAGTTTTGATTAATAGAATGATAGATAAGTGTTTACCATATCTACCTGGAACTCTATCCTGCCCCTACTGGCTCTACTGGTTATGAGGAAGGAAACGGAAGGAAACAAGGTTCAAGGTTAGGCACTAGTCTTAGACCAGATGTCTGTTAGGGAACCAGGTAGCCCCTCCCTTTAAGACATGGTATTCACACTCCCTGTCAGTGGCCAAGGTTTATAAGTTTAAGGAGTCCTGATAGAGAGCCAGAGGTCAGTCCTGACAAGGTGAATTCCTGTAAGATGCTTAAGAAAGTGGCAAGAATTATGGAGGCAGGAAGTGGGTAAAGCAAGAAGGTTTATTCAGAACCTTCTGACCATTAGAAAGGCAGAGGAAGGCCATGGAATGGGTCATCCTCAGGTGGAGAATAGCACCAGAGATTTGGCATGAGGGTGGGACGAAAGAACAGTCAGAGCAGGCCTCTCTTTCTCTGACCTTTAGTCAAGGGAGTTAACTATGGCCAGTGCCTGGCAACAGAGCAGCCCCACTGAGGCAGAACTGGATAAGGTACCACTGGTTAATGATAAGGGGGCTCAAATCTTAGATCCTGATAGCCTAATCAGGTAACTCTAAAATGGCAAGGAAGGATCCCAGTACTTAAGGGGCTAGACCTCTACAACCTGATTGATGCCCCAGAGTAGATGCACCACAGGCCACTACAAATTTATGTTGACAGGGACCCCAATGACCAAAGTCCCTTAGTGGGCAGTCTGGAATAAATTCATAGGCTCAAGCATTCTGAGTCAAGTTGGTAAAAGTTTATTATTACGCTATATAGTGGGCAAGAGGTCTTAGGGAACCTGCAACCTTAAAGGGGTAGAATTAAAGTTTTTATAGGAAAGTTTTTAGTATAACCTATGCCAATTATGCTAACTAGGTGAGTAAGGATGGGATTAGGGAGGAGTTGAGTGACCAATTCTTAAAGGAACATGCACTTTTAACATCTACTGCACAGTTGTATTGCCCATAATTCACTGGGAAATAGCCCAAGGGTAGGTGTGGTTTTAGGCTTGAAATGTCACCAAGTCAACTAGCAGTCAGGGCTGACTGAGAAGTGCCCAGTCTGCTACGGATCACTGTCCTGTTTGACAAGATGGATGTTGGGAATATACATATGTCCCAAGCTAACAAGGGATCCAGGATGTGCATAATGGGACTTACAGATATCCAGTGAAGGATTCATAGGTGCAGCTGGTTATTATACTAAGGGGAGATAAACATTTCATGAATGGTTGCTAGGCAGAGTACTAGCAGGGGGAAGGGGCAGAGATAATGGTCTGAGGCTGGGGAGATTTCAGGCTAGGAAGAAAAGTGATTTTACAAACTGATGTGATTCTACAAGCACAGGCACCCAAGTACCAAATCAGTATGATGAAGCATTAAACACTGGTGGAATAAAAAAAGAATCTTAATGTAATTTCTTTTCATTAACTATTTTTTAAAAATATTCGGGTTCAGGTCTCACCCTGATCAATTAAAGGCAAATTCAGGATATAAGACACCCCCCCCCAAAAAAAGAATTTATTGGTACCCCAAGGTATCAGACAGTTGAAGTAGGGTGGGCTGCTAAATCCAAGCTTCAGCCTGCTTTAGAGACAGTAGTAGAACAATTTACATAACAAGGTAAGGCAATGGATTGGCAGACATTTTCATGAGGAGGTGGCATAAGTGTCATCTCCATTCCTCTCCATTACAGCATCTTTGGGAGAGATTAGTTCTCTAGTGATAGGAATAGTCTAAAGGAGACTTCATCCTCTCCTATATTCTGGCTGAACACAATACCCAAAGGTTGAACAAGGTTAAAATATGGGGATCTCTCAGACTATATTTTGCCCAGTGGCCTGAATTTGCATATAATTACTTCTGATTTCCTTGGCTTTATCAAGGAATTATATAGTAGGTAGAGAAGGTGGGCTACTCACATGGCAAGAAAGAGGAATGGCAAGAGACAACTAGATAGCTCTTCTTGAATCTTTCTGAGGTCAGGAATGAGCGAGGAAGACATCCAGAATTTACAGGAGAGTTGGATAGGTAGGCATAGATGGTTGGAAGAAAGTTCCAAATCTACGGGATCATAGACCTATTTGAATATTTGGGATTTCCTCACTATCAACTTGAGAACACTCCTGGTGTGGGAATTCCCTCCACTCATCCCAGTGGGGAGCACCCGAGCCTAAAGTTATCTTTTATCCAAGGTCGCACAGCTGGCTTTAAACCCAGGTTTTTCTGACTTCAAACTCAGTTCTCTATTGACTCTGCCATGTTGCCTCCCTGGACATTTCCTATCCAAAGTTAACATGCCACTTCAGAACCCAGAGACCAGCTTTGCAGCTCTGACATTAGCATTTGGGAATTTATCCCTAGACACCAACGTAAAGCTAACCTAGGCTTCCTGGGCTGCATTTCATTACTTGAACTCTCTCCCCGCCTTTCCCGAGATGCCATTGTTTGTTTGTGTGTTTGTCAGTGACCTTTTTATCTGATTTAAGCTGAGCTGCTTTGGTGGAACAATCTTTGCCCTGGGGAATTGTGTAGTGCTTTAGAAGGCTTACTGTTTGTTTTCTAGACAATTTAAAAGTCATGTATTTAAAAGTCACTTAAAGTAAATCCTGTAAATAACATTTGCCAGAGAGAACCAAAGCAGGTAGGAGGTCCCTACAGTGTGGTCAATGGATTATAATGACATCTGGCTTCTAGATTCCACCTGGACACTTGAGGCTTTATAATAATATTAGATATATAACATAGTGCTTTGAAATTGGCAATGTGTTTTATTTTCTCACATGATAATATTCCATTTCATTAATCCCTTACATAGTTCCCTAGGGCAGCTAGGTGACACAATGGATACTTCTGGACCTGGAGTCAAGAAGACTCATCTTCAAGAGTTCAAATCCAGCCTCAGACACTTAGCTAGCTGTGTGATCCTGGGCAAGTCACTTAACCTTGTTTGCCTCAGTTTCTTCTTTTGTAAAATGAGCTGAAGAAGGAAATAGCAAACCACTCCAGTCTCTCTGCCAAGAAAACCCCAAATGGGGTCACAAAGAGTTAGGCACGACTGAAACAACTCAACAGCAACAACCTATGACTCCAGTGCTTCTGCTGTATCAGGGCGCCTCCCTCCCTGAGGTCCTAAAAGTTTCTTGAGGGTCGTTTCACTGTGAGTGCAATCACTCTCTTCCATCTTACCTGTATCTCGCCCCAGAGCACCAAACCTGTGGTTAAATCTGCTTTACCCCAGGAGAGCACTTCCCCAACTAGCATACTCTCTGAAGCCATTTGGTTCCTTCCTAGAGGGCCTGTTTGGAACACGATTTGGAGGCCTTGCTTTCACTTCAATTGATCATGAGCAGGGCAGAGAACTATGCTCTTCCCTTTGTGGATGTAGATAGCAGATATTTGAAAGTGAGTATTCTGCCTTTTCCAGGTCAATAGACCCTCTCTCTGTGCATTTCTTTAAGTAAAAAATGAATCACTTAAAAAATAATGGTTTGGGGAAGCTAGGTGGCACAGTGAATAGAGCACCAGCCCTGGAGTCAGGAGGACCTGAGTTCAAATTCAGACTCAGACACTTAACACAAAACTAGCCATGTGACCTTGGGCAAGTTACTTAACCCCAATTACCCTACCTTCCCCCTTCCAAAAAAAAAAATAATAATGGTTAACATTTATATAGCATTTCAAGATTTTGAAGCATTTTGTATGTAATATCTCATCTCATCCTAAGAAAAATCAAGTGGAGTGACCCCATTTTACAGACTGGAAAACAGAAACTGAGGAAACTTAAAGGCCTTACCCAAGACCACACAGCTAGCTGTTTGTTTGTCTTTTTAAAGGACATGTAAGAAATGTTAATTATTACAAATTTCTCTTGGTGACTCCCATCCCAGCCCTATACTTTCTTTATTCTTTCTGCAAGATTGTCTCCCTTTGCATTTGGAAAAGAATGCTCCGAAAAGGACATAATGTGGTGCGTTGGGGAAAGGACCTCATGAGCAAAGCATAACAACCTGCAACATCTTCATAATGAGTTTGCAACCACAATGTTGAACACACCTTTCCTTAAATCATCTCTTGTACTTCAAAAAACCAAAAAGCTATTAAGACTAATAATGAAGAAAATAGAGTTTTTCAATAGCATAGCAATAATTAACTCTTGGTTTTAAATAGTAATCCACTATTGGTGGTGATTCCTTGTAATAATGGTATACAATAGTGACATTACATGACTAGTCTTTGAGTCTTTCTAACAGTCATGTAATTTTAGGCAAAAGGTAGCCATTCTCATGCCCACTGCACAGAGATAGGGAAACACAATTGGTACAGTAATAAGGATAGAATTTTAACTCAGGCTCTTCTGGATTCTAGTCCTACTTGACCAACATGTTTCCCACGAAGCCTGTCCAAACAATTCAGGCAATTTATCTGCCTGCCCTAAATAGACGTCAGCCTCACCACCATCCATTTCCAAGGAGATGCAGAATTGTTTTGCAAAGGTTTGGGGGGCTTGCATAGAAGAAATAGGTAAATCAATAGTTTGTCCTAAGGGTCTTATCTTGTACCAGTCATCTAGAACTGGGAAGAGGGGAGGAAGGGAACAGGGAGTACATGACCTGAATCCCAAAAGTTTCACTACTCATGACATTGTCTGATAAATGGGGAATGGCAGGGGCAGCTGGGCCCTAAGTAGTAGGTTCCTAGCATGCTTTAAAATTCCTGCACTATTCACAAAGCTGGGGATAGTGTCATAAAATAAACCATGCATGGGCTATGGTAAAGCTATAATCATATTTCTTCCAGCTCCAAATACAAAGACATTTGTTTCCCAAAGTTCCCTCTCCATTCATTTGGTAGGCTTTATGTTAAATTAGGGTATCTAATTCCATTTATTCATTGGTAGAATGGTGACTTTTTTAGCAATGACATTCCTTACAATCTTTAAGTTGCTATCAAAGCTGGCTTCAAGTCCCAAAAGAAAAGGAAAGAATTTTGGAGAATAAAACGGAGTTACTGGAAACCAAAGGAGGAATATCAGGAGGAAACCCTCATCCAAGCAGCTGATGCAGTTCTTACCTGAAGGTAGCCCAGCAGAGCCATCAAACTGGTGCCCAGATGAGGGTCCTCTGCCAAAAGGAGGGAATCCCTCAGGAGACAGAGGAAGAAGTCACTCAAGAAGAATCCCATCATCTTGACCTTGGTGAAATAGAGCTGGTTCAGACGGAGCTGTGCCATGAAGGGAGCACGAGCCCAGAAAATCCTCATGACTCAGGGGTCAAATGGAACAGACACACAAATCTATGACAAAGAAGATCTGAAAGCTAAGGAGGCAAGAACGAGGCAAAGGACAATCAAGGGGGCTCCTTGGGTGGCTAGAGGAAGAATTTGTGAAGGTGATAAGACTGTGGCGACAGTGGGAAATGAATGAGGTGGTTAAAGTCAAGCAAGAACAGCATTTCTCTCAAGTAGAAGAGATGCAGAAAATAATACGTCAACAGTGGACGTTTTTTTTTTGCAGAGAAAGAAGACCTTATTCAGCATGGCTCCTGAAAGAATCTATGATGCCTGGTGCCACTACAGAGGAGACAGGACCATGAGCATTCCTCGGGGATTTGGGATTCGTGCCAGAAGAAGGAAGGAGTTATCTCCCTGCTGCCCCAACAAGATGGAAAATTGTCTGAAGTGTTATCCACAGAAGCCCAGTTAGGTAGAGAAGATCAAAAAACTGTGCAGCCACAAAATCCAGACGAAGGATGGCCAATACAAGAAGATGAGGCTTCAGTATTATCCCAGAAGGAAGGCCAAAAGGATAATAAGCTAAAAGTATTGCACCCAGAACAACAAAAGGAAAGATTACCAGCTTGACAGGGATACCCTAAGTTCTGCAAGTGATAAAATGGCAGCATCAGTGCCAAAAGGAGGCCATTTTGAAAGTGATGCACCAGCAGCAGACCTATCAAGAAGAGGCATTTTGGAAGGCCATTGGTCAACAACATCAAGTAGAGGTGGTTCTTGAGGCCATGCGTCAAGGATGGCAACGCCAAATGGAAGCCATTCTGAAGACTGTGAAGGTGTAGCAGCAATCCCAAGAAAAGGCAATTTTGAAAGTGATAAGGCAGCTGGAGCATCAAGGGCCATGTGAGGAGAAGAATGATAACACAGTAGCAGAATGGAACCAAGAGGAAGAAAAGAAATCAAAGAAACACAAAAGAGAGATTCCTAATTATTTTGTAGCAATTCCAATAACAAATGATTGGGTACCATATTTTGTAGATTTAATGATTTTCTTTGGGAACTTTAGGATAATATTAAGCATTTCAAAGATATTGTTCTAAATTTGTACTGTTTGTGATATAATATATAACATAATATATAATGAAATTTAATATAATCTTAGTTCAATTTTAAGTCTACTAAGCATATACTTATATGCATAAATGTATATATGTGTATACATGTATTTATACTTATATATGTATGCATATATATACACATTTGTGTATATGTGTGTCACACACACACACACACACACACACAACACATTTCACCCTGTATGAAAGACAAAGGACAGCTTTCTCCTATCTATCCTGTACAAACTTATTCCTTCTTACTTCTAGACACGATAGCTTCCCTATACAACTATTGGGTTTTTTTCATATATAAATGTTTTTCCTAGGAGTTTTGTTTTGTTTTTGTCATATATTCATAAGTGTACACACCTACACTTAATAAATGGTAGAAATTTGGGGAATGGGTGTGTAAACAAATGGTGTGCTTTAAATTCTTTACATTTTAAAACATTTCATTCACCGTGACCCACAGTGCTAGGGCATGTGCCCATGTCCAATTCCTCCCTGTTCCTCTATTATAGATCTGCACAACTTGTAAACTTCTTCTGCCTGCATATAGGTTAGACTAGAGACAGACTGACGATGGTTGGTTGCCTTTTTCACAAGTGGAGGAAATCCTTTGGCAGGCCATATGTTGTACAGGCATGACGGATACACAATGTTTCTTCCTCAGGTCACTGAAAAGGGGGAAGGGGTGTGGGATTTCTAACGAAATCCTTTCTAGGTTCGTTGTCAGAAAAAGAATTTACTGGACTCAGCTGTCCTTTGGTAGAGTCATAAAAGTTTATTGTTTCACTGAGGCAAGGCTGCAAGCTGAAAGGGATTTAAGGCAGAGTTATGCTTTTCAGCAAAGCGGGCAGGGGGGGAAGATAGAAAAAGATCTGCAAGGTGCTGGGGGATAGAGGTGTCATTTTAAAGGCATAAAGCTGTCAGTCAGAGGCTCATTATACTAACTAGGTGGGAAAAGGTGGGATTAGAGAGGAGTCTGGGAGGGGTTAAGTGCTTAAAGGGCCATACATTTTTGCTACCAACTGCGCAGGCGAATTGCCCATAATGCATTGAGAAATTCCATCGGGTTGGGGAGCAGGGGGTGTGGTTTTTGCCTTGACCCGTCACTAGGTAACTTTTGGTCAAGGATGAATGACATAGGTCCAATATGGTGGTTGGGAGTATAGGCTTGATTGTTTCAGGAGGTGCCAAGTTTGGAAGCTAGACTGATTAGACACCATCTCAGGAGGGAGTTATCTCCTTGATAAAGTTGCTCAAGGTTGCTAAAGTGCAGCTGGCTGCTAAGAACAAAGGTGTTATGTATTTCTCTAAGAATACTGCAGTGATTGATTCATGGGAAACTATCTAGCAGACTTTGGGAAAAGACTTTGAGGCTGGGGACAGGGGAAGAAGTGGAGTGAATGCCTTTATGGCTGAAGGAAAGTGTGACTTTTACAGCTTAATGGCACAGGCTTGTTACAAACTGATGTGAATACAGTTACCCAACCACAAGTGAGATTTTTACAAACTGGGGTACA
>CM053587.1:182321031-182344311 GCA_028646515.1 Pseudochirops corinnae
TTTTAAGACCTTTCCTGGTGACTAAATCCGGGTCAAGAAGAGTGGGAAAGATCTCTAGCTCTTAAACTAATGCTGATCTTGTACAGTGTTTAGAGTTTAAACATCTTTCCCTCTGAGCTTGTTCTATTCCCACCCCTAAAGGCTGAAAGCATAATCACTTAAGGGAGCCCAAAAGAAAGTAAACAGGAACTGAAAGAAAATAAATTATTCCCTACAAAACAGATCATCCCTTCTAGATATTGAAGAGTAAAATGGAAATAGTTGTCAAATTACAAATGAGGATTCTGTTTAAAAGTTCATTTATGGTTTAGTTGTTAAGAACATGGAACACATTTCAACATAGAAAATGTTATACATAGTGGTTACAGGAACAACTTCCAAAGATCTTTTTAGCTTGCATCATACATGAAGCATAATATTAACACTACAGGGCCTACTATCCATGAGTAGCACTATTTCTATAAGAAAATGCAGTCTTATTTACAACTTAGGATATAGGGAATATTCCTAGATGGATAGATAGATAGATACATAGATAGAAATAGATCTGCTTCAGTCAAAACAATAGCACCTGGGACTCTCACTCCATATCTATTGAAGTAAATGCTCTTCTAATCCTAAACTCCTAGTAATGGCTATCACTGCCGGAGGTTCGAGGAGGGATAAGGACAATGCTAAACTCTGAGGTAAGGGCTGAGCCTGAGGACAGTTAGGATGGGGATGGCAGAGGTGTAGAATAGAAGGCAAGGAAAGGGATAGGAAAAAATGGGGGTAGGTAAAGAAAAGGAATTGGAATGAAGTTTTGTTTTTCTAGAAAAGGGATAGTTCATGGTTGTGCTTAGACAGGAATTTCCTCCTTATTGGCAGTGTCTTTTCTTTCTCTTTAACTGAGACCAGACTCACTGCTGCTATTGCAAAAGCTGGGATTTGAGACAATGAGAAACCGGGATAAGGAAATGAAAGATGCCTTCAGGATTCTTGGACACTGATGAGAGAGAGATTTTCGTGGAAGTTTCTAGTGCCATTAGAGAGAGAAACTGGCTAACAGTTTTCTTGACTTTCATTCTCTCTCTTTGCCAATTCACCTCCACATGGCTATCATAATAATCTTCCTAATGCATTGATCAGAACTTGTCACTTTCTTGCTCAAAAATCTTCGATGGATCCCCATTTGACTAGAGGATAAAATAACTCCTTAGGTTGGCATTTATGGTCCCCACATACCTTTCTAGAATTATGCCACATTACTGTTCTGTATGTAGTCTTTCCCAGACAAACTAAACTCTTTCTCAACTTAGTCTATTTTCTATTTCCACACATTTTCACAAGCTTGGAAGACACTTCTTCCCCATTTCTACTTTTCAGAATTCTCATCTTCTTTCAAGGAGTCACTTCCTATAAGAGGCTTTTGCTCATCAGTCCAGTTGTTAATCTGCATATCTGTTTCACCCCAGTAGAATGCAAACTCAATGGAAGTTGGAACTGCCCTGGCTTAATCTTTCTATTCCTAGCACCAAACATGGCACCTTATACTTAGTAGGTGTATAATAAGTGCATAAATGCCATTACCGTGTCAAAGTATCCAAGCTATCTATAAATGAAGATAGACCTGTCCAGAGTCAAGTGCTAGTCAATGTATCTGTGTTGTATGTTGAAACATGCAAAACCCATAATGCTTTTTGGGATTTTTGGAAAATGGGCTTTAAAAAGGCCCTAAGTTGGGTCTATAGCAGTTTTTAAGTGAGTCAAATTTTTACTTCTGTGCATATAATTTAAGTTGCAAATAGCCCTAATGATAAATACTCCATCATTGCTTTAGCTGGAGAGAACAATAATTTGACTCTACATCAGTCAATGATTACATCATTTTGGAGCATCCATTGACTGCTTACATATCACAGACAATTCTTCATGTTCTGTTTAGTTTAATGTTATGCTTAAGGCAGTAGGAATAGCAAACGATGCGAAGAGCAAGGCATGAAAATTCTCATCCTCCCTCTCTATAGTGAATCTTGTCTTTGAAGCATAGTCCTGATTCTGAGAAGTAGTCCTTTAGAAAGTTTTCATTCCCAGGGGATGCAATCACTTCTTTGACTTTTAGCGTTCACACTTCTGGAATGGGACAGGGGCTTTTTTGCCTTAGAGGATTTGTTGTTGTTGAGTCATTTTCAGTTGTGTCCAGCTCTTCTTTACCCTATTCTGAAACTGGATTTGAACTCAGATTTTCCTGACTCCAGGCCTGGCACGCTGCCCACCATACAACCCAGCTGCCAAAATTTATGTAGGTGTGTCTATGTTGTTCAGTTCTGTCTGACTCTTCACGACCCCATTTGAGGTTTTCTTGGCAGAGATACTAGAGTGGTTTGCCATTTCCTTCTCCAGCTCATTTTACAGATGAGGAACTGAGGCAAACAGGGTTAAAGTGGCTTGTCCAGGGTCACACAACTAGTAAGTGTCTGAAGCCAGATTTGAACTCAAGAAGATGAGTCTTCCTGATTTCAGGCCTGGCACCCAAAGACTCTGCCTTAGAGGATTAAAGATGGACAGTTTCAATAAAGAAAGATCTTCCTCTGTGCCCCTTCACCATTGGTGACTTAACATCTGGTAGGATGTGTGACCCAGGGCCATAACTAAGGAAGTTAGGTTAGTGAGGTGAGATTGGGGTAGAAATTGGAAGGAAATGTCTTCTTTCTTCCTCTCCCCTAACCATGTTAGAGTTTGGAATTTGATCTGTGATTTTATTGATATAAGGAACTTTCAAGAGTAGAGATTCCCTCCACCAGTGCAAGTTGGCACCTTCTAGTCTTGGAGAGTGGTCTAGAGTATTGAACAGTTAAAAGACTTGCCTTAGCTTGTGTTATAAGAAGACCCACATGGTCCTGGCTTCAAGGTCACATCTCTATGTGGTACTCTATGCCCTAGCAAGGCTAATCAGGTGAAACGAGGTTAAAAATGAATGAGAGACAGAGTGTATGTGATTGAAAATGAGTGGACACACCTCCTTTGCCTTGTTAATAAGGAAGAAGTCTGGGATTGATGATGTTTATGTGATCCTCTCATCACTTTAACTAGCTGATCCAGTCCTTCCCCAAGTCACTGTCTCCCGATTATGGCACAGGACCTGCAAGATTTGCCGCAGTTCACTGTGTTCAAAAGCAACGGTTGCCATATTCCTTGGGTAACCAAAGAGACAGTATGTGTATATGTGCTCTTCTATATATGTTATTATTGTATCTCAAAATCTCACAAGAATCATGCTTAAGGAGAGATTTGGATGGAGGGTAGCTAATTTGTTGAACAAATAGAAAGTATTCTCTCAAGTACCATCAGAATATAGATCAAGAGTCATAAGGGACATCAGAATAGACTTGTATGACTTCCTCATTTTATAGATAAGGAAACTTGTTATTGAGAAATTTTTTTCATAAAGGCCCTGGAGAGTTCTGGTGGAAAAGAAAGTTGAAGAGGATCACCTAGTGTAAACCAATTGCCTCTCTTGCAAGAAAACAAACAAACAGACAGACAAAATCCTTAGAGATGTAAAGAAGAAGCAAGGATCACAGCTGTAGAAATTAGAGATGATTGGAAGTCACCTATTCCAGTTCTCCTATTTGTTGGGTAGATGGTACGGTGGACAGTGTGGAAGCAAGGAAGACCTGAGTACAAATTCTGCCTTAGTCTCTATCTGTGTGACTCAGGGCAAGTCATTTAACCTATGTTTGAATAATTTTTTTCAATTATATACAAAAACAATTTTTAATATTTTTTTTAAATTTTGAGTTTCAAATTCTCTCCCTCCCTTCTCTTCTCACCTTCCTCCCTAAGACTGAAAGCAGTTTGATATAGGTTATGAACCTGTAATCATACAAAACACATTTTCATATTGTTAACCTCTATTTATCTCAGTTTCCTCATCTATGAAATGAGGGTCATTGTGAGGATCGAATGAAATAACATAAGTCAAATACTTTCCAAGCTAAGGTTCTGGCTTTAAGAAACCCTATTGAATGCTAGCTGTCTAACCTAACTCTTTGTTTTTATAGCTGAGGAAGATGAGGCCCAAATGGGCTGAGAGACTTGGCCCAAGTCCATATAAGTAGTAAGGAGCAGAGTCAAGATTCATACTTTCACTTCAAGTTCTGAATCATATTATCAACACAGAATCACAGATATTGAGCAGGAAGGGACCTCAGAGACCATTTAGTCCAGTCCCCCTCCCCATTTTACAGATGAACAAACTGAGGCTCAGGGAAGTGAAATAATTTACCCAAGGTTAAGAGTTTGGTAAACAAAGTTAGTAGAATTTGCCTCTAGAGCAGTGGTTCTCAACTTTCCTAATGCTCGACCCTTTAATACTCACATGTGAGTGTATCTGCACGTGGGTGGACTCACCTGGAGACAGGTAGAGGAGTGGTGTCTCAGTTCCTAAGACCATCCAAAATATGTGTTTTCCGATGGTCTTAGGCGACCCCTATGAAAGGGTCTTTCAACCCCCAAAGGGGTCATGACCCACAGATTGAGAACTGCTGCTCTAGAGCCAGGGTACTGTACCATCAGATGACAGTGAAGAGACAAGTGGGCCTTCAAAGTAACCCAACTTCATTGTTATTTACTCTTGACAAAATCCATCCTGGAGCAGAGGTTGAAGAGAAATATTTTGTGTAACCAAAGGAGCTCCCAAACTGCAAAGGAGAAACACCTTCTACATTGGCCCCTAAAGCCCTCTGGCAAGCACACAGAATGCTCTCCCTCTTTAGGTACTTAGCTAATGGAATCTTGCAGTCAGTGAGTCTTTCCCCTCTTGTGAGAATGTCTGCATGATGTACTATTGGTTGGAGAAATACCAGGCAATGCCACTGCAGGAGGTACAGTTGCCAGACGAGCAATTGCATCCTTTATTCTGTGACTTTATTCTGTGATCCTTTATTCTGTATGGGGAGTCCAGTGGCTTCAGAGGAGGCCTTTCTAATTATGCTGCAGTTGTCAAGTCCCTCTAGGAGGGGGAGTTCTTTTGCAATTAACATGCCAATGTATGACCTAGATCAGGGGTGGGGAACCTATGGCCTCGAGGCCCCATGGGACCCTTTAGGTCGTCGGGTGTGGTCTTTTGACAGAGTCCAAGTTTTACAGAACAAATCCTTTTATTAAGAGGATTTGCTCTGTGAAGTTTGGATTGGGTCAAAGGACCACACTTCGGACCTAGAGGGCTACATGTGGCCTCAAGGACACAGATTCCCCATCCCTCAGCTAGATCCATAAAGACAGTAGGGCTATAGTGAGTGGAGTTTCTTGATTCCCTCAGTGACAGAAAGGGCATCTTTGGGAATGCATTGGTAGTTCCATTCAGTATGACATTGCCCTTGAGTTGAAAGCAATAGGTTCCTCTTTTTTTTTTTTTTGCTAAACTCCAATACTGTGAGATCACATTTCAGTGATAAGATAAAATGATGATTCATCATAACAGAAAAGTATAGACTCTGAAGGTCTTCATCTCCTCACCAGCAGCCTTTCTCCATTGGGAAATGGCTTTGTCCTCAGGCCCTTCCTCCTGATGGTTGAGTCCCTAACCTGGTCCACCTTTTCGTTAGTCACTCATGTCACATCATGCCCACTTCACTTCTGACCCTTAGGACTTTTCCCCCTCACTCTCCTAACCCATTGCCCTGCTCTCCAGTTCTCTTTATATTGTGTCTTTCACCATTCAAATATAAGTTCCTTGGGTATAGACACTGCTGTCTTTGTTCATATTTGTATTTCTAGTATATAGCACAGGACCTGCAATATACAGTAAGTGCTTAATAAATACTTGATCTATCAAGTCAATGATTGCTAAGTATTCCAGAGAGACTACATCCTGATGCTGGCAAGTCCAAAGTCACGGACTACCCTTTTCCAATAGCCAGTGATATGGTTCACCAAAGGTCATTGTGGGAGAGGGGGAAAGAGGGGGAGAACCTTTTAGAAACTGAGTATTCCCAAGATTTGAATGGCTTTTTCTTTTAGGGTAGTACAGGAAAACCCCACTGCCTCTGTGGTCTGTTATTCATTGAATGGGCTGTACATTGGCAGAGAGATTACCAACAGCACCCATAGTGACACTACATGCTTTGTTTTCACATTTCTTTTTTCATCTACTCAGATATCTGATGTGTTCAAACAGTGTTAGACTTTCTGGCATCATTCTCTTGGTGCATGTTCTATACATCCCACAATCAGGATTTCTTTTAAATATTTACCACTCATGAGATCCTAGAACTCAGAGTCCCAGGAATAAATGGAAAAGCATTTATTAAGTACTTGCTTTGTCCCAGGCACTGTGCCAAACACTGGAGATATAGAAACAAGCAAAAAAGTTCCTGTCCTCAAGGAGGTTATATTCTAATAGAGGAAAGCAACACAACAACCACAGAGATGGGAGAGATAGGAGTACATGTGTGGTGGTCAGATTTGGAAATAGCCTTGGAAGTGCATGGTGACTTTACCTCATTAGGAAAGAAAAGACAAAGATATTAAGCATTGGAAAGTTCTAGGTTTAGAGAGAATCTTGATGGACTACTAAGCTTGGCATTAGCTAAATGGAAAATGATTTGGAAAGTTTGTGTCACCTAGATTTTCTTTTATACCTTATCCTGGTATTTTGCACCAGAATTTTCCCTTGTATAAAAAAAAGATCACCCTTAGAATATATTCTTATGGTTGAGTGTGTAGTAGCAAGGAGCAGAAGAGGAAATTGGATCATATTCTAGAATTAGGTGTTCAGTTGTGATGCCAGAAGCAAGGGAGCTAAGCAGGCTATAAGACCAAGGGTCAGATGGCCTGGTGCCTTTAGTTGGGATCAGTGAAAGTTTGGAAAGTTGGGAAAGATAAAAAGCACTGGTCACTTGGATTGGTTTGGAGAAGGAGCAGGGATTCAACATAGGTGAGAATCATCACAGCTGAGATTTGAACCCAGGCCCTGACTCCAGCATCAATTTTTTCTCCACTACTACCTTCCTATCAATAAGCATACAATTCATCATATGTTGTAGGTGAAGCATGAATGGTAAGGGATCATGTCACGACATGGCAGTTCTTTTGCCAGATCTTCTCTGACCATTTCCATGCTCTGCTTAAAAAAAGTCTTTCAGTGGTTCCCTACTGGATTCATAATAAAATACAAACTCTTTCCCCTGCCATGTAAAGCCCTCCATAATCTGTTTCCAGACTAGTTCGTTCATCTCCACTTTTTCTAAGTCCCTAACAGCTCAGCTATTTTTTCCAACACTCGACATGTAATCTCCCCTCTCCATGCATTTGTCCATGATGTCCTCCCTGCAGCTAGATGATGTGGTGGACAGAGCATTGGGCCTGGACTCAGGAAGACATGAGTTCAAATCCTGCCTCAGATGCTTACTAGCAGTGTGATCCTAGACAAGTTTCCTTAACCGTAAAATGCAATTCCAAGTGGGACAAAGCAAGAATTCCTAAGAAATAAGAAACATGTTCCACAATAACTTCCCCTGGCACAAGAATGTAATGAGGAATCACAGACAAGTACATAAAGTAAAAGTAAAAAGGAAGGACGTTTGAGCCATGGGGACAGAGGCGGGAAGCATTTCTATTACTAAAGAGATAAGAATAATAAGAAGGGGATGGGGAGGGATAACAATAGCTCCTACCTCCCAGGGTTGTTGTGAGGATCCAATGAGACAATATTTATAAAGTGTTAAGCAGAGTTCTTGGCGTGTCGCAGACACTTAACAAATGTCTGCTTCCTTATTTTCTTCCTTCCTTCCTGTGCTTAGAATGCATCTGCTCTTTCTTCTCTACTTTTCAGAATCCTCTTTCCTTCAAGACTCAGCTCAGGTGCCAACACCTTCATATGGTGTTCTTGATCCTTTTCTCCCTCCTCAGAGAGTCATCAAGCACTTTTTCCAGCTCTCTCCTTTTTCCCTCTCCCTCTCTAATTTGTATTATATTCATCTGTGTTCATGTGGCTTTCCCAAACTCCTGAGTTCAAATTCCTTGAAGTCAGAGACTTTGATTTTTACCTTTGAACCCCCAGCACTTCCCACGGTGCTGCTTTGCACGTAGTAGTAGTGTTTGTTTGAAGTGAATATATTTGAGGTCTACAGTTTGTCAAGAATATAAGACACTACTATTAAGAATCTTTTATCCTATTTGCTTCAAGAGACATTTCAGTTTCTCTCAATGCTCTTGTTATGTGAATTCTAGTTAGTTGAGTAAAACACAAAATACAATGCTGGAAAGGACCTCAGGAGTCATCTGTTAGTCCAATCTGTTACTGAAGAATTGTCCTTCAACTCTCTGTTGTTTTTTTTTATCTGTAAAAATGGAAGCAGATGAGTCTGATGGTTTCTGACATTCCTTCCAGTGCCACATCTATGATACTCTGATATTCTATGATCCCTCTGTAACATCCCAGATCGAGCAGACATTCAGCTTCCTCTTGTCGAGGAACTCTGCCTATCGTGATTGTCCATCCCCCTTTTTGGACAGCTCTGATAACCCAAAGAAGTCATTTCCAAACAAGGAGAAAGCTCACGCTTTATTCAGCTATTTGCCAGAATACTTGAGAGGGGCATTGCATGACTATACGGATCCAGTAAAATTCCATTCTGTTTGTCACACAGGATGTTGTGTTGGTTATTTGTAAACAGGCGTGATTCAAGCAGGCCTTCAGAATGACCGATTTGATAGCTGTGAACTACTCTGGACAAAAACCTTATTCAAAACAAAATGCTGGGGCATTTTTGCAACAATTCCAAGTGGGAAAAAGCAAGAATTCATAAGGAATAAAGACCACCTTCCACAACAGCTTTCCCTGGCACAAGACTGTAACAAGGAATAATCACAGGCAGGTGCACGGACTAAAAGTAAAAGGAAGGACTTTTGAGTAACGGTGACAAAAGTGGGAAGAACTTCCATTACTAAAAAGGTGGGAAGATGATGAAAAGAGAGGAAATAAATACTATCAAAGCTATAATTGATATTCTGAGCTATAACCAGGGTGAGATAATCGGGGCATTGTCCCAGGAAGTGAATAGCACTTGTAGTTCTTCAAAAGCATAGAAATAACTAGGTTTAGCTCTGAGAAAGAATGATTATTTAATATATGAAACTACCAGGGAAAGGGTGTATGCCATCCATTTTCTTCCTTTCTCCTTCCCTGTCCCCTGCTCTCCCAGACTTAGAAGCAGTAGCCTTCCCAGTGAAGTGCCACCCCTGTCTCTGCCCGTAGAGTTTAACTCACCCTCTTCCCCACCATTGTTGAGAACGTGGCTATTTCAGCAAAAGATCATGTAATAACTGAGATTATAGGGCAAACATTGCAGATAAGCACTATGGTAATAAGTAATGGAAATGGAAGATTGGAGCTCAATCTTCAATGATCAGAGTTCAATTACAGTCATATTTCTGGTTCAGAAACTTACTGCATGGCCTGGACAAATCACTTCTCTGTGCCTTAGTTTCCCCACCTCTAAAATGGAGAAAATAATACTTGATAATATTTGCACTACCTATGACACAAGGTTGAAAGACAAGTACTTTATAAAGTGTAAACTACTATACACATGTGGCTCATGGTTATTACAATGAAAGCCTCTTAAAGAGTTCAAAGATAGAGACAGCTTCCATACTCCCCGAGTGATAAATTTAGATTCAAAAGCTACCCCTCGCCATTCCCAGCCCAAGCAAAAGTGTTAAAGGTTAACTCTACTTGCTTCCAGTTCCAACTCCCCCAACATCCTAGTGTCTCTTTACCTGCAATCATTCAGTGGGGAGGTTGGAGGGGAAGATTGTTTAGGAGCTGAGGCAGTGGACAGAATACTAGAGTCAGACCTGAGTTCAAATCCAACCCTAGACACTTATTAGCTAAATGACCCTGGGCAAGTTATGTAAGCTCTGCCTACCTCTGTTCCCTCAAAAATAAAATAACGTTAATAATTGCACCTACCTTACAGGGTTGTTGTAAGGATCAAATGTGATAAAATGTGTAAAATGCTTTGCACAATGTCTGGCACATAGAAAGCTCTATATTAAATGCTTGCTTCACCACCCTTACCCATTCCATATGTGATTTAAGATAGATTCCTAGGCTGACCATTACTTGTTTAATTTAATGAAACCTTTTGAATTCTCTGAATGTTTGTCCATTTGGTAATAAGGGAGGCTGCCACATGCCATTTTAAGGTGTTTGAATTCTAGGGGGGATAGTAGTTGTAGAGTTATTTAATCTATAAGATCACAATTATAAATTATATCCTGGCCTCCCCCTATTCTTCTGCATAGTTCTTCATTTTGAAAGGTTGGTAGGTTGTTTGTTTTTTTATATAGTAGGTGTTTGACACATATCGTTGCAACCTAATCCTAAAAGTAAAGCTGTGTTTGACGCCTTCTGGAAGAGTGGGGTGGTTGGTGCAAAATTTAATCTAATGGATAAATGTATTAAATCTCAAGAGGTCAGTTCAATATTCTTTAAAGAGAACTGGCCTCTAGCCTAAGTGAAAATGCTTAGCCATCCTTGAGTGAGGAAGGCTTGTACTGGAAATGTTGTAATGTTATATGATTATTCCAGGATGTCCTATTTATTGCTACTCACTCATCTGCCATATCCATTGTAATGTTTTAAACAAATTTTGCATCTTGGGTAATGGAAAAGGCTATGTGTGGGGAATTTAAATTTAATTTTCTTGATTGAATAGAATAGTTAATGGCTTAATCCTGAGCCCTGTTCGCTAAATTGAATGGCACAAGGCCATCCAAATTTATGGAAAAGTCCTCTGGGTTTGGAAGAACATTGAGTTTTTGACCTGAAGGAGGAATTGAAGACTTCAGTTTTATAGGTGACTTGAATGATAATTGTCGGAGATTTAGCCAAAGTTTCATCAGTTTGCTATAGTGGCTAGATACTAGAAGGTTAGACTTGAAGTTGAGAATAACATGGTTCAAATCCTGCCTCTGAGACTTGCTAATTGTGTGACCCTGGGCAAGTTATTTAATTTCTATGATTTTCAGGCAATGTCCTTAGATATCTACAAAGTCATAGGTGGGCTGTAATCTGCCTTGGCGGGAGTTCCTCTCATGGACAAAATCCCAGATCCTTCCTTCACATATTCAACTGAGAATGTTAGAATGTGGAGGTCAAGGGATTTATAAACCTTTGAAAGCAGACAAACAAGTCTCCTCACTTCTGGTGTCCCAGTCTCTTATTCTTTGCTACTTTGAAAAAAAAAGGTAGAATCATGGATCTCTAAGCTACCTTTCAGCTTTTAGAATTCTAATGCTTTCATTTTAAAAATTGAAAAACCAAGGATCAAACATCAAGTAATTTGCCCAAGGACACAAGGAATTAGTGTCACAGCTAGGGACTAAAATTGCCACTCTGGTTCTTTCTACCTCTACTGTATCACACTGATGGAGTGTGGATCTCATGAGAATTTTCATTTTTAGCCCTGAGTTTGAACAGTCTTAAGTAATACTCTCCTTGCTCATTCCAATCAGCCAACTGGTACTGTCCAAACATGGCAAGGAAACAGTATGAAAAATCCTAGTCACAAGGGACTTCTGCTTAAGATGGCAGCCTGAAGAAGAAGAAAAAAATATGCTGCCCAGTTTTCACATATCTACTTTAACAAAAACCTAAAAATAGCACCAGACTGAATAATGGTCAAGAAATTCAGTGTAATAAGTGATTTCATCTAGCCCAGAACTATGCAAACAGTCAAAAGCCCATAGGTGATAAGAAAAGAGATCCCACAGAAAAGCTAGCACCAGCATAGGCAAGCAAGAAGAAATCCTCTCAATATGGGTCATCTAAATTATGTCACACTCAATGTGAATAAGAAGAGAGAAAGCAGAATAAAATCTTGTGGTGATCAGAACCCACAGTACAAAGAACTTGGAAACATATCAGAGCGTCAACAATGATTTTACAAAAGCAGAGCTCAGACTGGGACATGCCAGGCCCAGGGGCACCAGAAGTCTATGGCAACATAACTTGGGATGCCACAGAAGACCCTGAAGATCCAGCATTTTGAACCTCAAAGATAAAAGGTGATCCACAACCTACCAGTCCTCTGAGTATAGATACACCCCAGGCTTGAGAGGTCAATGCAGGAATCTAGATGACTCAGAGTGACCAATCATGCCAAATCACCCAACCCAAAAGTGCAGACAGGAGCCTGTCTCTGGTATAAAATCCTAATTCAGAAATGAAGTCTGGAGATATGAGAAAACAGAAGAAACTGGCCACTGCAAATATCCAGTCCAAAAGAAGCAACTTCACAACACCTGCAGACACTAGAGAGAGGAAAGTTGATTGGATATAAGGACTACAAGAATGCCTGAAAGAAACAAAGCAAGAGATTAAAAAATTAAATAAGAGTTCTTGAGGAAAAGAATTGGAAGGAGACTAAACAGCTTAGAAAAGAAAATGGTCAATGGTACCCAAGTAACTTCCCCAAAATTAGAAAAGAACAAAAAAATCAATGAAACAATGAGACAACAAGAAATAGTAGAACAAATTCCTGGATGTTGTATTTCAAGAAATTTTGGTGAAAATTTCCCAGACTTATGAGATATAGAGGACAAAGTAAAAAATAGAATGAATCCCCATTATGAAAGAAATCCCAAAGGAAAAATCCCAGGAATCTATTAGCTAACATCTAGAGTTTCTAGGCAAGAGAAAAAAATTCTGAAAATAGCCAGAAATAATTCAGATACCAAGAAATGACAGAATTACATAATTAGTAGCTTCAGTTACAAAAGAAGAAATCTTAGAATACAATATTCCACTAGGTAAAGGCTTACAACTAAGGATAATTTAGCCTGCAAAGCTGAGTATAATCTTACAAGGGATGAAAGAATCTTTAATAGAGTAGAGAACCTTTTAACTAAGCAAATAAAGACCAAAGCCAAACAGAAACTTTGAAATTCAAACACAGGGCAAGAAACGTAGTAAGCGAGCCATTAGAAGGGGCTCAAATGATGTTGATAAAGTGCTAACATTCCAATATAGGGAAGAAATAAGGGTTTTTTTAGACCTTTAATATCTTCAAAGGTCATAAAGTGAATTAAATAAGACCAGCACACAAAGGACTTGGGATTTGTTCGGATGGATTTGAGAGAGTAAAAAAAGGGAAAGTAGGAGGAATATACTAGGGTAGAAAAGAGGCCAAATTTACTATTTCTCAAAATTGGAATATATAAGCATATACAAACAGAAAGGAAGATGTTTATAGAGAAGGCACTGGATGAACTTCATTCTTATCTGAACCAGACAAAAGAGTTGAATAGAGAAGGAGAGTTTGCTGCAAAAATACACCAAAATGAACAGGGAAACAAGAAATAGAGAGAGACGGTTAGGAAGGACAATAACATGGGAAAAGGAATAGTCATAATCCTGAAGGAGGAAAAAGAATGAATAAGAACTAAGGATCAGAATCTGGATGAGAGGAAAAAAAGTAGAGGCAGTGAAGCTAAAAAAAATAGCTACAATTATGAGCTAGTAGCATTGAGTATATTTTGCATTTACCACTAGCTTCTTCCTTATAGAGTGGAGGACGGGGAACAAAAAGAGAAAAAGTGTAAGAAGAAATGATAAATTAAAAGGCTCAATTGACAATCAATGGAAAATGTTAAGTTTGAACTTGCCTGTAAAACAAAAAGGGCTAGCAGAATAGATTAGCAAAATCCAACAGTTTGTTGTTTATAAGAAATATTCTTGAAGCATAAATATTCACATAGTTGGAAATAAAACAAAATTTATTATGCTTCAAGTGAATTCAAAAAAGCATGGCTAGAAATCCTGATTCTAGCTAGGCAACAGAAAAAATAAACATAGTTAAGGGAGCTATATTATGCTGAAAGACATCCTAGGCAATGAAATAACATGTGAGTACTTAATATACGTGTACAAAAATATATATATATATTTTTTTTTTTAAATTAAATTACCGTGGGAAATAACATCATAGTAGATGGGAGACCTCCAACAGGCACTTTTTGGTCCCAGATAAATATAACAAAAAATAAATTAAAGAACTGAATAAAATTTTAGAGAAAATAGACATTCTAGCTCTTTTGCAATTACTGAATGGAAATAGAAAGGAATATATGTGCCTTGAAGATATGGGTTGTACTTTTACAAAAATCAAGCAACATAAATTGAAAACTTCTGCACAAGTAATATCATTGAAATTAAAACTGAAACAGGAAAAGGGATGGGGACTAAGTCTATAATTTCATTGGTATAAAGAGGAAGAGAAGAAGCATTAAAATAGCACCTACTAAGTGCCAGGTAAACATGCTAAACACCTTATAAACATCTAATTTGTTCTTCACAACCATGAGGGACAATTGCTGTTATCCACACTTTGCTGTTGAAAAAACTGAGGCAAAGAGAGGTTAAGTGACTTGCCCATGGTCACATAGCAAATAAGTAGCTGAGGTTGTATTTGAACTCAGATCTTCCTGACTCCATGGCTAGCACTCTATCCACTATGCCTTCTAGCTCCCAAGTGAGGGGACTCCTACTAATACAGATAAATATTTTCTGTGTAGCTTACATTCTTAGTTGCCTAGAGAACTGAGAGGTTCTACCTCATATCCAACATATTGACAAAGATGACAAAAGAAAATGATAGTTACTGGAGATGTTGGAGGATAAGGGACAGACATACCATTGGTAGGGCTGTGAATTGGTAAAGCAATTTGGAGCTTTACCTAAAAATTCATTAAACCACATATACACTTTGATTCCACAATATCACTGTCAGACTCATACCCCAAAGAGATTTTAAAAAGAAAAAAAAGACCTATATGTACAAATCCTTTTTATAGCAATGCTTGTTGAAGTAAAGACCTAGAAATGAAGGGGAAGCCCCAAAATTCAGGTATAAGAATGTAGTGGAATATTATTGCATTATAAGAAATTATAAAAGGAACAATTTCAGAGAAACATCTGAAGATGTATACAAACTGACAGAGTAAAATATGCAGAAACTGGAGAACAGGTCATACAATAACAACAGTGTTGTCGAGGAAAACATTCATCTCCATATCTCTAAATTTGCAAGCAGGACAAATCCTAAGCAACATTCTGAAGTAGCTGGAATTGTTTTTCTTTCTCCAGTCTCTACACTTGCTTCTTTTAAAAGTGATCTCTTCCTATAATATCTTTATGTTGCCTCTACACAGCTCTCCATAGCACCCCACTGAGGTTGCCCCACCCAGAATCTGGCATCAACCTAGCTTTAGACTCCAATTCTAGACTCCAAATTCCTACTTTTCCCACATTTAATTTATCCTGGTTCCAGGACCTTGGAGCCTTGTTGTTTTAGTTTTCCAAGGTGAAAATTAACAAAGCTGATAAACTAACGCATAAATTTGTTACTAGGTGCTAGATATAGACTAGAGGGCTAGTCCTTGACTTTTTCTCCTGCCCGAGATATTAGGACTACATTTTAGCAGTGGCCTTCTGGAGACAAATATTCTGGTTTTGTAGTCCAGCACTCACAGTAGAGATTGCAGGTCAGGCCACGGGAGGCAGTGGCTTCAGACTGATCAACAATATAAACTTTTAGGGTAGGTAAGACCTTACAGCACATCCTATAGGGGAACACATTTTCTGTCTCTCCAATGTTATGGATACTTGGGCCTGCCAAAGAGGACTCTCTGATTAGAATCATCATGGATTGCCTGGGGAGATCAAAACAGATGCCCTCAACCTGTCAGTAGCAATAACAATAATTGGCAACAGAACAGGCAGCCTAGAGTTAGAAGTTCTTTGTTAATCAGAGGTTGGAAGATCACTTGTTGGGTATGCATCAGTGGGAATTCTTTTAGTATATGGGTAGGACCAGATGGATGCTGAGGTCCCTTGCAAATCTCAAATACTGTAATCTTCTGAGTAGCAAAAAGAACAGCAGAGTTAGAGTTAAAGGACATAGGTTCAAGTCCTAGTTCTGACATCTACGTCTGTATTACCTTAGACAAGTCATTTGCCTTTGCTGGTCCTCAGTTTCCTCATCTGTAAAATGAGGAAATTGTATTAAATTGTTATGATGCTATTTTTGAGTTGGCTGCTGTTCATAATACTGCCCTCCCCCACATCTCCACTCTTTGGACAACTAGCTGACTTTTCCATGCTCTCTCTCTCTGGGAGCAGGTGAATCCCTCTTGAATGGTTTCCTCCCTTGTAAGAATTTTGTGCCTTTTTTCCCTCCTTCTGTGTAAGTCACTATCTATGTTCTGCCCAGCACTGAGGAATTAGGCCATTGGCTTAAGGACTGGTTCCCCTGTCAGTGGTAACTGGGGGTGGACAGATGGCTCAGGGTTTCTTCCCAGGGCCATGATAGTCCTTTTGTAATAGAAAGACAGGTAGGTCAAATTTATAGGAGAATTATTTAATTGCAGACAAATTTCCATGACTATGCCAATCTTTCATGTTATGCCAAAGACAGCAGATCTTAACTAACTCTTGATATTTGGACTGAGGGTAAGAAGGAGCCTTCAGTAATTCACGTTCACTTTGCTCTGACAGGATTATTAGTTCACATTTATGTAGCACTTTTCTTCGAAACAACCTTGAAAGGTAGGTATTGCAAATATTATTCTCATTTTTTTATAGGAACTGAAGCACAGAGATCACATAATTTGTCCAGAATCATTCAGTTTCATGTGTCCAAGTTAGAATTCAGACTCAGCATCTTGGCATTGGAATCCATATATAAACAAAAAGCCACTCTACAGCCTAACAAGTAGTCCCCCAACCTCTGCTTGGAGTTCTCTGGGGAGAAGTCCACTAACTCCTAAAGAGGCTCATTCTGCTCTTGAGATAGTTTTAGTTACTAGGAAGTTGCATTCCTTACATTTATACTATGGATGCCTCTCTTGAAACTTCCACCCATTACTCCTTGTTCTGACTTCTACATTTAGACTAAAAAAAAGACTAATTTTTTCTTCCCTTTCAAATGCTTGAAGAGTGTTATCATATCCCTTCTGCCAAGTCTTCTCTAGAACAAACACCTTCCATTTCTTTGACTAGTCCTTATATGGCATGATCTCAAGGCCCTTCACTATCCTGATTGCCATCCTCTGGATGCTCTATAGCTTATCAATATCATTCCTAAAATGTGGAATCCAGAACTAAACAGAACACATTCCAGTTGTTATCTGACCAGGGCAGAGCTACAAAATCACCATCCTCTGTTTTCTGACAATAGTTGTCTCTGTGTATCATAGGATCACATCAGCTTTTTAGATTTCCTCATCCATTTGCACTGTGTATGTCTTTTGTTGTTCAGTTGTTTGCAGTCATCTCTGACTCTTTGTGACCCCATTTGGAGTTTTCTGGGCAGATACTGGAGTAGTTTTGCCATTTCCTTCTCCAGCTCAGTTAACAGATGAGGAAACTGAGGCAAGCAAGAGTAAGTCACTTGCCCTCAGTCACACAGCTAGTAAGTGTCTGAGGCAGATTTGAACTTGGGAAGAGGAATCTTTCTCTCCACTGTACCACCTTATGTGCAGTTTTCTGCATGTCCTCCATTACAGTGAGATCCTTGAAGACAGGGACAGTGGTTTTGCCTTTCTCATTATCCCCAGTACTTAGTAAAGGGAATGGTATAGAGTAAGTGATTAATAAATGCTTGGTAACTGGGACAGGCATTTCTGATTAACCTCTGGTATAAGTTATTGACTCCCTGAGCTTACAATGCACCAAACCAACTCCTCCCATACTCCCCAACCCTTCCCCAGCTATAAGATGATTTCAGGTCTTGTGATTCTAAGAACAATGCTCTTCCTACCACACCAAACTTCTCTCTAAGGCAGCATATGGGGCTGTCAGAATGACTTCAACCAAATTTGATTATAATTGTCATTGGCTCTTCCACTTCAGGAATTGTCTTGAGTTCTAACTGAAACAGTTCAATGCATCTGATTCCATAGGTCATTTTTCTTTACCAAGCAACTTTGTCTTCCTCAGATTATTAAACTGATTCATTATAACATTTCTTGATTTCTTGCCTCCTATTCTTCATATACCAAGAGTTTCAGAAAGTGAGCAATGCAACTGGCTAAAGATTGACCATGGAACCATACTGAATTGTCTGAGAAAATGATTTCATCCACTGCTTACAATTGCTTTTGAAGACCTATCAGTTTCACTATATCAAATTTGTAATTGGAAAATGGCATGAGATTAATTATGGAAATGCTGTTCAATTTTTGTAGTCAATTAGCAGGCAGCTGCACAAAGACCCCATTAATAATTTTATTGTACTGTAAACATTGTTCTGAGCCTTGATTTAGCATATTTAGACTTTTAAAGAGAATTTGATTAACATTGTGTTTCAAATGAATTTGACATTCAAGGAAGAGGATAGATTTACTTTGGATTTTACATTAATGCTTATTAAATTATTATTGATTTTCTATCCAGGACCAATATCTAGGCAAGATGGTATCCCTTCAAAGATCCTTCCCAGGTACTTGTCATTAAGTTCATGTTTTATGATATCAGGATTAGTAGCGACTCTTTCACAATCTATGATCCCTCTTATAAAGACCTTTTCTAACAAGCCATGGAAGCTATCTTTAAATCCCAAAGATTTGTTTTATGTTCCCCTCTGGGGGCTTTGCCACTTTTTTTAAATTCATCTAACACTAGAACAGGGGCTCTTATAGTTGGAGGCAGGTAGGGTTAGACTTTTTGGCAAAACTGCTGGCATGTCCTTTTCTGCCTTTCTGATGGCCCTTCCTCCCGACCTTGAGATATTGTGTCCTCTTGCTGTCCCTTCCGCTAGCTTCCACCTGACTTTGCAGGAAAGGCTGGGCAGCGATGCTCCCGGGACATAAAGGGAACAACTACAGTCAAAGAGTCCCTAAGAACTATACCATTCGTTCTTCTACAGTAAATCTGCTTGAATCTAGCCCACGAAATATAGGAGAAACTGGCATGCTGCCAGCGTTAGCAAACTCAAACTGAATTATACAGTGATGCTATTTCAGAGAGAGCATTAATAAGAAAGCATCAAGAGCAGGGGCCAGGTGGAAGCACTCCACTTGTAGGATAGAATTGTGGTTTGATGCTCCCACACATGTAGCCATTTTGTCTTTGTCTGAGCTACTGGTCACCGGTCCTCTGGGAGGGGCAGTCAAGAACACTGGTGATATCTGTGTCCCTGGCATTTTCTATATGGGTCTTTATCTGTTTATCCATGATTTAAATATGCTTATTCATCACTTGTTCAATGCTTGGATGTAAAATACATGGTAAATATTTTAGGTGAAACTTGTTGGTATTCCCAGCCCCATTTTAGAGGAGTGAGAAGATGGAATGTCCTTTTCTACCTTTCTAAGGGTACTCCCCACCCTACTTCTAGGCATCAAGTGTTTTCTTTCTGATTCTTCCTTGGACCATCTGACTTTGTCTTTGGAATGGGAATGGGAATTTGAAGAACTTCCCTGCCCCTTAATAGGCCTAAGGAAATTTGAAGATCTTCTCTGCTTTGAAGATTTTACCTGCCCCTTAATAGGCCGAATGTAATCACATTCAGTCAGTGGTGGGAGGAGTTTGCTAAAGGGTGGAGCAGAGCTGAGAGGAAGCTTGGAGTCAGACCAATTAGAAAGGAAGGAGAAGAGGAGGCAGGCAAGAAGACACTAGATATGATGTTGCTCCCTGAAGTGATAAGGTGTATTAACTTCTTTGTTGCTATGATGGATTCAGTTTCCTGGTGTTGGGATTCGGTTTGCTAGTGTTGGGATTTGGCTTTCTGGTGCCTGAATAAATGTTTTGCTTCTGTCTTCTATATGGAGAGTCTGTTATATTTTGTGATTCAGAACTATTCCAGCATTTTCATAGATGCTGTCAGTTCTGTGAATATCATGTTGATGCTACAATCTTTTCTTCATAGTGCCTCATATTAAAAACTTTCCTCTTTTCCTTTCTCTATCAAAAATGACCATCAAAATGTTCTTCTCCCCTCATGGCTTGTTTTTTCAGGATGAAAACTGGTTAATCTAGTTTGTTGCATTTAACCAGAAAACTTTTGGAGATACCATGTAGCAACCCAAGGGTAACAGTCCAATTGGGAATTTCAAACTAGTGAGGGAGAGATTTAATAGGCAGGAAAAATTGTCTTTGGGCTACCGCTAAATCATTCCATCTATAATTGCTTACTCTGCCCATGTGTATGAGCTCATTTTAGAGTATAAACTCCTTGAGTATAGACTCCTGTCTCATTCATTATTGTATCTACCCTAGCATAGCCAGTGATTAATGTTTGTGGAAAGAATTAATCACAGAACACATGTGGATCACGGATCCAGAGCATAAAGAGATTTTAGGGGTCAACTAGTTTAATCTACTCAACACTGCTACTAAACTAATCTTCCTAAAATTTAGTAGGCACATGAGCAGAGCAGAACAGCCACGCTCATTACTTCCTACCTCTACCATTACAATGGTCTTCTGCCCAATCTCTCTGCTTCTGTTCTGTCCTATCTGCCCCCTAGATCATCCTACACACTACTGCCAAAATGATCTTCTTAAAACAGCTCATTTTACTAATTCCTCTTAAATCTATGATCACTAGAGAGCCTGAAGGTATTTATCTTCAAAGTCCTTAGCCTGGCATTCAGTGCCCTCCATGGTCTAGCCTCATGATAATTTTCCAATTTTATTTCCCAGTGCTCCTCTTCACAAATCCCATGATGCACCCAAACTATAGTATCCATTATTCCTGGAATAGCATCTGTATATCTTTGTCTCTGTGACTTTTTACTTAAAACATCCCTTTACTTAAAGGGCTTTCTTGCCATCTCTAACCCTATCAGTTCTTAAAGGATGAGCTCAAATACCATGTCTTCCATGAGAACTTCCCTATGGCTTCCATCCACAATTAATCTCTCCTCTGAAATAAGAACTTCATACCTCTTTTATTGCACATCCATATTCTACTTCTTATTGTAGTTGTTTGTGTTCACATCTTTTTCCCCCTTCTAGAATGTTACCTCCACGGTGGCAGATACATCTTAATCACCCTGGTATGCCCAATAGTGTCTTGCATGTAGAAACCACTCAATAAATAGTTGTAGAATAGACTTGAATTGACAACATACAATTTGATATGTGAATGAAATAAAACACGTCCTTCTTTTCACATGTGACATTATAGATTCTGGATAAAATTGAAGATGTTAAGGAGTTCATTTATGGCAAGGAAGCTGAACTGCTGAAAACCCTGATCCCTGTCCAGACTATGCATATCACCATCATTACAGCTCATCTCAGAACCGACCAAGACGCGCAAAAGTAAGAACCCCATTAGCTTGTCTACAAGATTGATTTTATTCATATGGTGTTTATTTTTTCCAAATCTCACTCCATTTAAATAAGATATTTAAAGAAATGTTTTACATATAGCATAAATATCCTTTTCTGCTCTTAAAAATGTTATTTAGTATTTGTAATTCATTAGATTTTTAGCATTGGAATATGTAGGGACTTATGTAGCGTGCTGGACACTACTTAATTGAGCTTATGGAAAATGTCTTTAAATAAAGGGCAATAAGGATTTATTATTATAAAGCACCTACTATGTTCCAGGTACTGTGCTAAGCTCTTTACAAATATGTGATCCTCACAACAACCCTGGGAGATAAGTGCTATTATTATCCCCATTTTTATAGCTGAGAAGACTGAGGCAGATAGAGGTTTTGCCCAGGGTCACCTAACTAGTCAGTGTCTGGGGACAGATTTGAACTTGACTTTTCCTGCCTTCAAGTTCAGCATTCTCTGTGTCATCCAAATTGCCTCTTTAAATATACATAGCTTCCAGCCTCAGACACTTAACATTTACTAGCCGTGTGACCTTGGGCAAGTCACTTAACCCCAACTGCCCTGCCCTCTCCCCTCCAAAATGCAAAAAAATAAATAAAAATTTTTAAACATATATGTGTGTATATACACACACACACACACACACACACACACACACACACACAAACACACACACACACACATAGCTGAATTAAAGTGACTCTGCCATCCAGGTTACTACGTAATACAAAACAGTATTAATGAGAGAGTGATTTACGAAATTTCTGTATAGAAACTACAAAATCAAATATTTTGACCAAAGTAATCTTCTTAATAAGTCCATCCACACATAAGTTTTGAAAGGTAAATGTGAGTAGTTATTACACCAGGATAAAAAATGGTTAATTTGGTGAACCAAGTTCCTTGAGGTAAGGAAGCTGGGGGAATAAGAAGGAACAGGACATTTAATCTTGGGTATTTAGGACAAACACTATGTTTCCATGATCATCAGTTTGGTTTATAAAGAACTGCCCTAGTGGGATTTGCATGCTGCTCATTCACTGCTGCTAGCCAATCAGGTTCAAAGCACAGAAAGCCTAGGGGGCAGGAGATAAAGACAGAAAGCAAACCAGCTTGGCAGTCTTAACAGGATGGAATCTTCTATTTTTAGTTTGGGGGTTGGAGGGAAGGAATTAAAGGTACTTAGTAAATTGGGTGATGACTGAAATTGAATGCTTTGGGCATTAGTGACCACAGAGGTGTCCATTTCATTGTTTTCTTTAAAATCCTTTGGGGGTCATTATGTGGGAATATTCATAGATGCACCTTACATAAAGATCTGGGGAATTAAATTAGTTTCCTCCTAAGTGCCCAGAGCTTAATGTTGCCTTAGATTTATATAGCACTTCATTTCCTTTATAACAACCATGTGAAGTAGGAAATGGAAGCATTTTTATCCCCACTTCATAGATGAGGACACTGTGAGTTAGAAACAAAAAGCTAATTTCCTAGAGTCTACAATTAATAAGTGAGGGAGCAAGACTGACCAAGGCCATTGGCCAAGCCTAGTTTCAGCTACAGAAGAAAGAATGGAAAGAGGATTTCAAGCTAAAGTCCCCAGCTGTCCAGAAAGAAGCAACAGAATAAGGGCTAAACTTGAAACGAGAGGATCTGAGTTTGAATCCTAGCTTTCCCTAGATATGGGTAAATCACTTACCATATTTGGGTCGCAGTTTTTTCTTCTGTAAAATAGGCTTCTGCCCCGGCCTGCGGGGCACAACGTGGACCCTAGAAGAGAAAGAGGGACGGGGGACAAGAAACACGAAGAATGGAGACAAGACAGGCTTTCTGATCAAGTCTCGTTTATTGAATGCAAGGGCATGAGTATATATGGAAGTAGGTAAATAAGCCACAGGATGCTTCAGGGAGATAAAGCATTCCAGAGAATGGTATGC
>CM053587.1:182352908-182377184 GCA_028646515.1 Pseudochirops corinnae
AAAAAAGGAATTTCTTAATTGGATAAATGATAAATACAGAAAAACAAGGGAGCTGACAAAGTGTCAACTGAAATTACGATTCAGAACATCTGTGTTTCCTTTACCATTAACATTTCATAATAAGGTATATGTTCAGACAATCTTAAGATAAGACTCAAGTTAATGCCTTGAGTTGAGGGTCTCATCCCTAAGGGCCATAAAGTGGTCCTCTTATGGTTTGTTGACATAAGAAGAGGTATTCTCCAATCTCACTCAGAGAAGCAAGACAAAGCTGGGTCTGAATTGGAAATTTATGATCTCTGGATGCCTGTGTTAAATCCTACTCCCAGCCTTATCTGGTCTCTGGAGTGGCTGAGATAGAAAGAGCTTTTTTGTAAAATGAGGCAGAATAGCCTCTTTGATTAATTCAAACTTTAGCCAAAACATGATATTAAATGATTATCTCTCTGACTCTACATAATGGAAGGATAGGTATGCAATCTTTCCTATTAAAATATTTTATAAGAGTAAGTATAACATAGGAAGTACTTTGAAATGCTTTGCAAGAAAAATATTAAAGGCATTCTATTTTTCATCATTTTTTGTTATAAAATGCTTTAATATAAAATAGGTTGCTTTTCAGACTTGTATTGTTGGAGCTAATTTATCACTTCATACTGACAAATTGCAGAATTAAAAAGTAACAAGTCAAGTTAATAACCATTTGTTAAGCTCCTACTATGTGTTAACATTTTCCCTGCACACAGCTTCATTTTTTCGGAAACTCAAAAAAGGTTAGCATCATACACTAGCTAAGTCATTTCTTAGTGGTGAATTAGGCATCTTTTGAAAAAGGATCAGGTTTTTGGGCCACAAAGGTACTCTGGTATTCCAATGACTAATGCTTCAGTGTTTGAACCAATGCACTGAGACCTCGAAAGCGTTAATGTCAATGGGAAATGGGCTTTCACTTATAACCAGGAAGTACCTGAGTCATAATCGCACTCTGCTCACTTTCATCATCCTAAAGTTCAGAAGATTCACCATAATTTATCTCCCAAGGGGCAGCTTATTTAAAAAAAAACAAAAATCAAGCTCTGGGCCAGTGTAAGCAGAAATTACCAGGTAGCGCTAGGTTTCCACACAAGTAAAGCAAAGCAGGTGATTGCTCCATTTGTTAACTGTGCTTCCTAACCATAACATTGCATTTGAGCAGTGAATAAGACAAAACAAAATTGTCAGATCTGGATCTTGGACAAAACATTGAGCCATAGTCAGCTATCCCTTTTATAGACAGGGCATCAGAAAATGAATTCCTGGAATATCTACCTTGAACTTGAACACACCACCAGTAAGATGTCTATCTCACTGACAGTAGGCATGGGCTTGGTTTAAAGGGTTTAATTTAACATCTTGTGAGAAGGGGGCTGGCCTTGATTGCATTTAATGGGTCTTGTATAAACAAAGAGTTCGTTATTTGCCTGTTTTACTTCAAAACTGTTTTCTTGAGAGACAATGTCGTGTTTGGACCAGTGTATTCTGTCTTCCATTATCTCATTTCTCCCAGCATATAGGGTTTTCACATAGTAGTTTTTTCCCTGTAATGTTTGCATTTCATTTAATATCGGGAATCTCAAGAGGTCCAGCACTGTAAGCAGTCCCTAAGACAAAAGCTTTTCCTTCCACAGCTCAAATACTCTAAGGAGGAAAAAAAATAAAATACTCTCTTTTTATCACAAGGTTGTTTGGCAACTGATCTGCATATGTGTTGTCTTTTTTACACACATCACTTATCTGTGTAGGTAAATACAGATGGTACCATTTTCTCAAGACCGGTCATCATAATAATAGCTCAGGAGATGTAGTCTGGAGAAGTGGGTTTCTAACTGCCTCAGACAAGGTGATGTAGGTTCAGTCCTAACTCTAACACATACTGGTCATGTGACATGGGACAAGTCACTTAACCTCTTTGTGATCAAGGCAACTTGTTAAGACTAAAAGTTATAGAATAATATAGTGATCCAAATTTTAAAGGAATTTCCTCACTGGAAAATCTCTAAACCAATGAAATCACAGGTGGAAATCCTTTCCTCAACCTCAGCCCCTGCCCCCCTGCTACCCTCTCCCAGAAGGCTCCCATTTAGACACTGCTTAAAAGTTTGTAAACAATTTTACATATAGTATCATCTTTAGTCCTCAAAATAATCCTGTTACATTTTCCATGTTATTAAACTGAAGCCCAAAGAGGTTAAGTGGATTATCTATGGTCACACAGCTAGTAAATGTTTAAAACAAGATTCCAACTCAATTCTTTTTGACTAATAAGTGTAGCATTTCACATTTCAGAATTATAAGGGAAGAATCCCACTTCCAGACCTCAAACTATATTATGAAACAGTAGTCATCAAAACCATTTGGAATTGGATAAAAAAAAATAGAGAAGTAGATTAATGGAGCAGACTAGACAAGGGAGAATCAGAAATAATGAAACTCAATACACAACATTCTATAAAATAAAGAAAAGAAAAAATATTGTCACGTGAACAGCAGAATATAAGAGAGAATTCAAAATATACAGCAATAAATTTCCATTTCAGGAAAGATATCACATATTGTGTTGAGAGCAGTCCATCTTTTCTTTGCTTCCTTATAAATTTTCTTTTGTTCTCTGCTGTGTACTTTTTACTTTGTTCTTTTTTCCCTCTTCTACATACCCCCCCAAAGGCTACAATTAAGCATGGATATCTGTATGTGTGTATGTATATGTACACACATATATACATATAAACACACATACACATATAGATATACACTATATATATATACATACATACACATTTCACATACATATACTTAGACATCTATAATCATACTCATATGTAGACATATATATTCATGCAATTCTTATTAAGAAATTTCTTCTCATATTAATGCCAAAATATTTCTTCCTATAACTTCTATCCATTGTTTCAGTGTCTCTATCGATTCAAGCAGAGTACACCTACTCCTTCTTCTGAATGACAGTCCATTAAATATTTGTAAACAATCTTATCCTCCTTGTCCCTCCTCCATAAGCCTTCTCTTCTCTTAATTCAAACAATCCTTGTTTCCTCAGTCAAGTCTTATATGACATAGCTCTGAGCCCCCTCACCATCCTGATGGTCTTCTACTAGCTATGCTCCTTTTGGGCAATTTTGCTCCTACAAATATGAGATTCAGAACTAATCTCAATGTTTTACCTCCTATCTGAACATGATAGAGTGCCATAGGCCTATCTGGAATACTGTTCAATTGTTCAGTTGTTTTTCAGTCATGCCCAACTCTTCATGACCCCATTTGGAGTTTCCTTGGCAAAGATACTGTAGTATCTATGAGTAGTATCAAACTACTTTGAGTAGTTTGCCATTTTCTTCTCCAGTTCATTTTACAGATGAGGAAACTGAGGCAAGCAAGATTAAATGACTTGCCTAGTCACACAGCTAGTATCAGAGGTTGGATTTGAACTCCAGAAGATGAGTCTTCCTGATTCTAGGCCCTGTATTCCATCTACTATGCCACCTGCCTTATCCAGAATATCTAACAATAATAATTATAATAACTATTAACTAGTATTTATACAGCAATTATTATGTGTCAGGTACAATGTTAAGAGTTTTGGAAATATCTCATTTGATCCTCATAACAATCCTAGGAGGTAGGTGCTCTTACCCCCACTTTACAGATGAGGAAACTGAAGCAAACAGAAGTTAAGTGACTTGTCCAAGGTCACACAGGAAGTGTCTGAAGCCACATTTGAACTCAGATTTTCCCAACTCCAGGCCACTATGCTCTATCCACTATGCAACCTAGCTGTCTAATATCTCCCATATTCTACACGTCATATTTCTATTTATATATCTTTAGACTGAAATAGCTTTTTGGTAGTTGAGTCACACTGTTGAGCTTACAGTCAACAAAAGCTGGGTGGTCTTTTTCACATAATTTGCTATCTCTATCCCCCTCTATCCTCAACATGCACAAATGCATTTTCTTTTTTAAAAAATGTTTTTATTTAAAGTTTTGTGTTCCAAATTCTATCCCTCCTTCCCTCCTTACTTCCCCTCCCCTCTCCCGAAGACAGTAAGCAATCAGATATAGGTTATATATGTACAACTATGTAAAATATTTCCATATTAATCATTTTGTACAAGAAGACTCAAAAGAAAAAATGAAGGGAAGTGAAAAATAACATGCTTCAGTCTATATTCAATCAACATCATTTCTTTCTCTGGAAGCAGGTAGTATACTTCATCATTAGTCCTTTGGGATTGTCTTAGATCATTGTATTGCGCAGAATAGCTAAGTCATTCACAATTCTTCATTGAAAAATAATTGCTGTTACTGTGTACAACATTTTCCTGGTTCTGTTCACTTCGCTATGCATTTGTTCATGTAAGTCTTTACAGGTTTTTCTGAAACTCACCTGCTCATCATTTCTTATATCACGTTAATATTCCGTTGCAATCATGTATCACAGCTTGTTTAGCCATTCCCCAATTGAGAGGTATCCCTTCAATTTCCAATTCTTAACCACAACAAAAAGAGCTGCTATAAATATTTTTGCACAAATAGGTCCTTTTCCTTTTTTTGGGGATGTCTTTGGGATATAGACCTAGCAGTGATACTGCTGGTTCAAAGGGTATGCACAGTTTCATAGCCCTTTGAGCATAGCTCCAAATTGCTCTCCAGAATGGTTGGATCAGTTTACAACTCCACTAACAGACAATTGCATTTTCAAACCTAAACACAAGACTTTGTATTCCTCCTCATTAAATTTCATATTGTTAGATTTTGACCCATTGTTTCAGTCTGAAATATTTTTGAATCCCAGTTCTGCCATCCAGTGTGTTAGCAATCCCAGCCATGGTACTGATTATATATGAAAAAGACAGATAAATTAAAGGTGACTCTACCCTCTAATGCAGGGCAACACTCCTGACTCAAAGCTACCCACATCCAACCTTAAATTTCAAGATATATCCACCAACAAGCCAACATGGCAAAACATGTGTTGTCCTCCTTAGTAACCTGTGCCTTCCTAGAAAAATGGGAATATTTTTTGATGCTCATTGCAGCTTTCAGAACTCATAATACAGTTCAATTTCTGTTTCTTCCCAATTAAATATCATAGAAAAAGAAATAAATAACGTAGGATCTTAAGATCATAGATCTTAGAGGTCAGTTAGTCCAAATACCTAATTTTACAGATAAACTGAGACCCAGAGAGTTGGGCAACCTCAGTAGGTTGCCCAAGGCCACAAATGAAGTAAGTAACAGAGCTTGGATTTGAACTCAGGTCCTATAACACTGAATCAAGTACTACATCTACCATGTCACAATGCTTCTCACAGTGAGCTTCAGAAGAACTTAAGTTTTATATTGTAAGGTAGGTCCACTATCCTTGTTAATTTGTATGGGTCTTGTTTTGGCCAAAGACCAAGCGCAGGTGGAAATGATAACTCTATTATATCACATAGAGTGTACTGATCTGTAGAGTAAGTGTGCATTTTGTGGTCTGTGGGATCTCCTTCTATGCAGCTGTCAAAACAGGGGGGCTAGGTGGTGTAGTGGATAGAGCGCTGGGCCTGGAGTCAAGAAGACTAATCTTGATGAGTTCCAATCTGGCCTTAGATACTTACAAGCTGTGTAACCCAGGACAAGTCACTTAACCCTATTTGCCTCAGTTCCTCATCTGTAAAATGAGCTGGAGAAGGAAATGGCAAAACCACTCCAGCGTCTTTGCCAAGAAAATCCCAAATGGGGTCACAAAGAATACCAAACAACAACCAATGTCAGAACACAGCAAAGCTTGAGGGAAGAGGAAGAAAAGACTCCATTCCTCTTTGTACCAAGAGGACCTACAATTGTCTAAGGTATCAGTCAATAAACATTTATTAAGTGCCTCCTGTGTACAGGCATGTTCTAAACCCTGGAGATACAAAGACAAAAGAGAAAGTCTGCTCAGAGAGTTATCTGAAAAAATCCAGTTCTAGAATGGTTATTAGGTCCATAGTTTAGAATAGGAAAAGATTGTAAATGTCATCTAGCCCACAATTTTGTAGACAGAGACACTGAGGACCAGAGACATGAAGTGATTTGTCCAAAGTCACCCAGGCAGTATGGAGACAATAACCTGATAACTAACTCTTTTCATAGTCAATTATTCTAGGGGAAAAAATGTCATTAAACATACAGGCATGTATCTTCTCCCAAATCCGTCTTTAGACAAGTCCTGCTGGGTTGCCAAGACTTCCTTCAGTCATCCAAAACTCCATTAAAAGTCTTACTTCCATATAACTTTCCAATCACTCTCACTAACTCATTTTCGTAGGCTAAGGCCAAGAGAAAGCAGATCTTTGCTTCAGGCATTTTCCCTCAGTCCTTCATACTGCTCTGACTAGTATGCATTCTACCAGCTGCCCTGCTGGAACCCTTCATACCCATTGGAGGGAAAAGTGTAAGAAATAAAGGAATGTTGAATGGCAAGGTTGACCGTTAGCAAGATTGTGCAACAGGTGGTCACCCACTGAAGCTTTTATCTCCATTCTCTGCTACAACCCCTATGACCCTCCCTATAGGCCTAAGGTCCATTCCCTATAATCCTCTCTTCTGTGTCTAGGCATCTCTTAACTCTCCTCAAAACTTGTCCCCTTCTGTCTCACATGTTTTCAGGGATATAATCCTCATAGACTGAGAGATAAGCTAGTATTTTATTTTGTAGATGAGGAAGTTGAGTCCCATTGCCCAAGGGTACAACACAACAGTGACTGGTAAAGACTTGAATTAGATAAGCTCATCTGTGCTAATGTGTTACCTTTCCCAAATGTCATGATGCTTTGATACAAAGAATATTCCAAATGCTATTTTAAATCCCATATGTAGAGATGATATTGCTGTAGATTTTAGACAAATTAGAGGGGGAAGTATTGTTGGTCAATGAAGAACATCAGGTAGGTCACCTATGTCACTCAAATATATGCCATTAATATATGATTCCTTAGCTGCCAAATCCAATGGCCTTTTCACAATTCTCATGCTCCTTGACCTCTCTGCAGTTGTTGACACCGTTGATTACCCTCTCCTCCTTCGTTCTGTCTTCTCTCTAGGTTTTCAAGACACCACTCTCTCTCCTGGTTCTTCTACCTATCCAACCACTCCTTCTGTGTCTTCTTTGATGAATCCTCCAGATCACACCCTCTAACCCATAGGTGTCCCTCAGGGCTCTGTCCTGGGCCCTCTTCTCTTCTTCCTCTATACTCTTTCACTTGCTGATCTCATTAACTCCCATGGTTTTAATTACCATGCTGACATGGTATTGTAATTGGCATTACTATGGTGACAGTTCTCAAATCTACCTATCCTGTCCCAACCTCTCTGCTGACCTCCAGTTTCCCATCTCCCACTACCTTTTGGGCATCTCAAACTGGATTTCCAGTAAACAGTACAGTAGACATCTTAAATTCAATATGTTCAAAATTGAACTCATTATCTTTCCTCCTAAACCTCCTCTCTCTCCTACTTTTCTTATTACTGTTGAGGGCAACACCATCCTCCTAGTCCCTCAGATTCCCAATCTAAGACTCATCTGGGACTCTTCACTCTCTCTCATGCCCCTAAATCCAATCTGTTGCCAAGGCCTGACTATCTTGCCTTTGCAATATCTCTCGAATATGCCCCCTTCTCTCCTCTGACAGTACCACCACTCAAGTGCAGACTCTCATCACCTCACACCTCGATTATTGCAATAGTTTGCTGGTGGGTCTGCCTGCCTCTGGTCTTTCCCCACTCCAGTCTTTACTTCATTTAGCCCCTAAAGTGATTTTCCTAAAAAGCAGATCCAATTGATGAGGTACAGGCTCTGGGAGCCCTCTTGAGCTCTCCTTGAATCTTTGAGGTACAGGCTCTGGGAAACCCCTTGTACTCTGACTGAATCTTCCCACTTGATGAGGCATTTGCAGAGGCCATAAGCTTTTCATTGTGTCTCTGCCCAGACTTCTGTTACAAGCCTAGCCCACCATTGTCTATCTACTTCCCACCCTTGAGCCTATCAAAATATCAATCCACTCTTGGGCTGGCTTGGCCCACCACTGTCTGTTGGCTCCAAGTAGGCTCCAGCAACTTCCCGCCCTTAATCACTCATTGACTTCATTGACTCCTCCTGAATACCCTCCCCAAACTCCTCCTCCAGACCACCCCTAGATTCTTCCTACAACCTTTCTGTATATAAGACCCCTTCTTGCCCCAATGTGTGTGAGAGTGCCATAGAATGACCTAGCACTGACTTACTCTGTTAACAGACTTACTCTGGCCTGCTTGCCCAATGCAAGCCTTACAGATACCTAGGCTCCTCAAGATTCTACCCAATATGGGGAAATTTTAATAAACTTTACTTTTCTTTGGCTGAAAAGACTTGAATCGAATTCATTTGGCAGGACCTGGTGTGTTGGTATTTTGGGGTCTCCAGAGCAACCCTAACCCTAACCACATCAGAGAGAGAATTGAGGTGGGCAGGCCTAGATCACTTAGCCAGTATGTTAGAGGCAGGCTTTGAGCCCAGGTTTTTCTGAATCAAGCATAGTGCTTTATCCATTATTCCTTTCTGCTTCTTGAATTGTTGTTGTTCAGTCATTTTTCAGTTGTGTCTGACTCTTTGTGACCCCATTTGGGGTTTTCTTGGCAAAGACACTGGAATGGTTTGCTATTTCCTTCTCCAGGTCATTTTACAAATGAGGAAACTGAGGCAAACAGGGTCAGGTGACTTGCCTAGAAATACACAGATACTAAGTGTCTGGGACCACATTGGAACTCAGATCTTCCTGACTCCAGCCCTGGCAGAGCTGTGCAAAGTCATCAGCCTCGCTGTCTCCTTCAGAGTTATTTGAGTCCAGTAATAAGACATAGGTCTGGATGACTGGAGATGGCCCCAGATGCAGTGGGAGACCTTGGCATTTTGAAGCTAAGCTGTTTCCCAGAGGCCACACCCATTCAGTAATTAAAGGCAAGGCAAGAAATGAAGCAAAAGATGACCTAGCCTGCATTCACAAAATAATCAGTCTGGGAGGGGGAGACCCTCAGGGTTTCTGGACAGAACCAAAACAATTGTTATTTACACTCACTCTGAGCCATCAAAACCCAAACAATGAGCAGGGTTTGAAGGCATAGTCAAATAGCTCTATTTGAATCACAATGGGCTTTATTTCAAGCCCGGCTTTCCAGGCTGTAGTAGTAGGTAGGAACAGATAGAAGAAGATCATGTACTTCAAAGTTTAGTGGATCATGGGGCAGCCTGATCCTACCAACATCTGAATAGTGAATGGCCCAAATCTCAGCAGCACCCAACAGTAACAGCACTAAGAACTCCAGAATATAGTAAAAATCTCACAAAAGTGAAATGAAATGAAGCCAGATTCATTATATTTTTTGTGAGCTTGTTGTTAGATTGTCAGCTTGTACGTGGCGAGCTAGTATAAGCTGTCTTTCTGAGTGGAAACTCAGCCAAGCTGCTGAAGTACTTGAAAACTAGAATCTCTTTGCTTGGGGATCTTTAAAAGTGGCAGAGACACCCGTCAGGCAGAAATTGTTTAGGGTAAACCAGCCTCGATGCAGGAGAATGGGCTAAATGGCCTCTCAATATTCTTTTCGGGTCTCTGATTTTATGGTCACTGGACTGAATATTTTTCCCTCAGAAATGTGCTTGACTAATATGCCTGGTAGATGTAAGTGCTGTCAAGCTATCCGAATAAGTACCACTAGGAGAGGAACAGCAGTTACCCTCTCCCTATTCTCCCAATATGCCTGAACTTTTATTTCCTCATCCTCTGAATCAGAATTGCACTATGGATGAGTCATTGGCCTCTGAGGGACTGACTGCCAGCTGCAGCAGGGGTGGTTTGACTATGCAGTAAGCCTAAAATGAACTGGCTTTATCAGACAGTGTGCTAGAGTGAATGGCTTTTTTCCTTTTCAATCCAGGTAGAATCTTCTAGCCCATTTTCATAACCCCCAAATGCCCTGGAAATCTCTACTTCTCATTCATTTGGTTCCTTCCCCTGGTCCTTAACATGCCCTTCACTTTCTAAAACAAGTGTTTCTTCACTCAAGTACTATTTTTTTCACCATTTAGGTTTTAAATACCTTCAGAGATTATGGAACGGAAAAAAAAACACATTCTGAACCCTCTTTGTGGGCAGCAAGGTGGTACAATGCATAGAGCGCTGGGCCTGGAATCAGGAAGACCTGAGTTCAAATCCCATCTCAAACAGTAGCTACGTGACCCTGGGCAAATCACTTAACCCTGTTTGCCTCTTGTTTCCTCACCTATAAAATGAACAGGAGAAAGAAATGGCAGATACTTCAGTATTTTTGCCAAGAAAACCCCAGATGGGGTCACAAAGAGTTGACCATGACTGGACAAGAACAACCTCTGTGCTTCCAGACCACATCCTACCCCTCAAGAAACCAAGTCCCAGGAAGATGATGTAGACTTGCCTGTTACAATTACAGTTAGTGGTGAAGGAGGGACCAGAAGTGTGGTCTTCTAACTCCCAGGCCACTGTTCTTTCTATCACCCACCATACTTCCTCCTTGGGGAGCATGGTAAACTTGATGTCTAACTATTCTGGGGATTTTTTCAAGCAGTTTGAAATAAAGAATAATAAAAAATGTAATTGCAAAAGGTGATAAATTACTAAGTAAGGTCCAGCATCATCTTTGTACATGAGGCTGAAATGTCTCACATTTCTGTATCAGGTCACTACTTTTCTTCTGAATCAGAGGCACCTGTTAGACCCTTCTGACTCAGTCAATCACCAGGTATTTTCTGCTCACAAACTATGAGCCTAGAACTATGCTAGACCTGTAGCTGTAAGGTATAATCCTTTCATTCAATGAGCTTAAAGACAATGCCAACATTGCTCTGAAGTGGGCCGACAACACTCCCAAGTATACAGAACCAGATTAAAATGTAATTAGGAAATGTTTGCCAAATAAATAAAAATCCAATAGGATATAGATAATGTTAATATGTTTTCTAAGTCAGTATGCACATGCAGGTAGCCTGATACCACTACTCTAATGAATCTTTCAGTGGGTTTCCAAGATCCTTTTGTCCAACCAAAAGAACTTAGCCATTGGATGACAGTCTTGGCCATCTAAGTTTTTAGCACATTTATCTCTTAATGTTAGCATGTTCCTTTGTTCCATACATAAAAACAAAAAAATTGTTCCTCTAATTTATATCATCACTAAATTTTCCATCTGTAGTTGCAAACCACCATGTAAGTGAACCTGCTGCATTGAATCCAACTGAGGTAGAGACATAGTGGTAGGAACCAAGGAAGGACTTATGGACCAAACCTTCAACTCTGTCCATATGCCAATTATATCATGGCACAATTTGTGGATTCCATGTCATTTTTCCATCATCAGAACTCATCAACTTGCCAGCACTTAAATTTTTTTTGTGAAAACAAATGTGCTTTTCACATTTTGAATTTTTATTTTGAATATGTGACAGCTGTGAAAACGTAAACTTTGGCTGCTCAATGAGTCATAATCATATGCGGCAACTAACGAGATGTTTTGATAAAGGCATTGATACAACCCATGCTCCTCCCTGACTGTCCCTCCAAAATAACTACAAATTGCTTTTTTATCAGAGGCTGTGGAGAGATCTTTTCAGGAAATGAACATAGACATCACAGGTAGCAAAGACTTCCAACCACATCTGACTTTCCTGAAGCTATCCAAAGCACCTGCCCTGAGGAGAAAGGTAATTAAATTGATTCAAGTCTTTCTGCTAAGTATTCTTCTTTCACTTTTCATTTCATTTCATTATTTTTGGGGGTATAAAAAAGATTTTTCAAGTTATGTTATCCTTGGTTGGTGTGTATGTGTGTTTATATACACACATATACAGCCCCCCAATATATGTCTGTATGTGTGTGAATATATAAGTATACGTGTGTATATGTACATTTTTTTAAGATTGGGTCTCTCTCTCAGTCTGGCTAGATGTGCAGTGGCTACTCAAAAGCTTGAACTCATCCACTTCTGATTTGTGACTTGCTCCTGTTTGCAACCTGAGCTGATTCACACCCCCTTCAGCAGCCCTTCAGCAGCCCAGTGCCCACCTCCTTCTACCCTCCTCCAAGGGATTATCATATTAATACAAGATTTAGTGTAGACACTAAACCTGTTCTAGGCCTACTCAGGACTCCCCAATTCAAGGGATCCACCAACCTCAGTCTTCCCAGTAGCAAGGACTACAGGTGTGTACTATAACATCTGACTTGTCCTTGATATATTGAAGATGATGAAGATCAATTGATTGAAGATCAATAGAACAGGTTTTGAGTTGGTGTTCTAATAGTGGTAATGGATTACACTGACTAGACTACCATCTTAAGTCCTGTCCACACCACGACCTTATAATTATAGAAACAGATGCTCAGGTTCTGGGGTGGTTTGTGGTCATCAGAGAGTGGGTCTCAGTTGGAAGTTAGTTGTTCCCTGTGGGAAATAAACCTGTGGTGCTGGCCTCATCAACATCCTACCAAAACTAGCAGCACCAACAGGGTCCTCCACAGTAACTGGCAATATAGTTAATCTCCTAACTTTGTGATGGATGGCATCTCCTCGCAGGAAGAAGGTGAAAAGGCTTTGCTTATGGGATCTTCAGATACAAAAGGCACAAAGCATGTCTGTAAAGTGTGTGGCTACAGCCAGTTTGGGACCTAATGTGTTTCTATATTTGCTTTTGTGGTCAAGATTTCCTGTTATATCAGGATTGTGAGATCATTTACTCCCATTATGAGACAGGGGCTGGAGAAAGCATTTAGCTTAAGTGAGAGGGAAGGGGGGAAAGAAAGAGGAGGGGGAGGTTAATGTCATGTTGGAATCCAGACTGCAGAATTTCCTTCACAATTATAAATATTATATGAAGTGCTGATGTAACCTTTACTGCAGCATGACATGGGACTTGGCTGTTTTTATGACTTACACTTAAAGGAAGAAACAAGTCTCTGATTAGATTAGTCTTCTCCTCAGTAGACTGTTGTCCTTCACATTTGCAAGAACACTCTTTATTTATTGAACCAATTTAATACAAACCCAACCACCAAAATAACATCCCTCCAAACCAGAAATGTGGTACAAGAAGAAAATCCCTTTATATTCTTGAACCATAAATGTCTTTAAGCTTGGATATCGGCTTGGCTAAGCAACATACAAAATGTAAAGTGTGGAGCCTCACATACTCGGTGCTATTGTCTTTACATGAAGAATTAGGTTTAAGTTTTGTTCATGTTGCATAGAAAGGAGCAAGTAATGGGATTTTAATGACTTAAATAGTTTGTTGGGATTTCAGATTGCTAAATACAGTAAACTAAGAGGCAAATTTAACTCTATGGAACAAAATTAGATTTTTTTTTCTTTCTGTTTTCTCTTCGGTAACATAATTATTTGTGAAACTTTTCAATTCAATGATTTCCAGGGAATTGATCTAAGTTGGGGTGGGGGGGTTGGGGGCATCACTGTCACCCCTTTTTTCTATCCTGTTCTGTTGCTGAACAGCTTTGCAGACTGCAGTCAATCATAATGAATTAACTCTATTGGGGTGCTTACACCCAACTTTTAAAAATTAATATCTTTAGTATTCATTTAGAAAATTAAAGAATGTCAATTTGCCTTTTAATGACTTTTATAACAGAATCGCTTAATAGCAGGATTGTGAGTTTTAACCTTTTAAAAAAAAAAAGTTAGTAATATCTGTCAGGTGAAAATTAAAAAGGAAAGCATAAGTAGGGCTGAAAATTAAAATGGCCCATTTCTGAGAATCAAGGGGAGAGTTCATATACCCCAGGAGATAGGATGTCAAGCAAATAAGGCACCAAAATATTGTTCTAGCTATTATGATGCCATCTACTGGCTGTGATTACATTTTTATACACTGAACTATCATTTCAATCCACTCTTTGGGAGGATACGGAAGTCGCCCACAGGTAAGGTCCCAAGAGCCGGACTCACGGGGCTCTGCAGAAGGACACAGCCACATTCTCAACTTCAGCCCATGTTTTTTAAAAAACTCCCCATGAAGAGAACAGTTTTTCTTTCGATTTCATTTGTATTTGCAAGCCTGAAGCTGTTGCTCACCAAAGACAGTGTGGTGGGTGCATGAGACGGTTATTGCTTCAACAAGCCCAATCCTTTCCAGATGTGTCACAGTGTACTGACATCTGTATATGGTTCCTTTGTGATTGTACCTTAATACGTTTTGCAAAAGCAGTCAGATTCCAGCTGCTCACTACATAGGATATGGGCAGGATGCCAAATGGCATGCTTCATGTGCTATTGAGTAACATACAGACAGTGTCCATCTGCATTTCTGTGCTTAAGAATCATCGACACTGGTGTCCAACATGAATAGAACCCTCAGGGTTGAAATAGGATTTGATTCTTCACATCCCACACCTGTAAATTCCAGCAGAAGGACCCTTTGAAGTGAAACTGTGTTAGTTGCCTGCATAAGAATTGGGGAAGGACATTATGGATGAAAATAGTGCTGCCTTTGAATTTTATAATTGGGGGGAAATTAATGTCTAAGGACAGTTACCCTAAAGTCTCAGAGCTACAAATCTATCATAGAGGTTTACTTTCAGTTCAAAGATCAGGGTAGCAGACAATGTGATTCTCCTAACTTTGGCTTAAGAAGTATGCCAAGGCATCCTGCTTGTCATTTAAAAATAGAATCCACCGAAGGAGTGGAAAATCAAAGTAGCCCCTGTCTCCAGGTTATTGGGATGGCACTCTGGTTAACTGATTCACACCAGATTTCCTGCTCCAGGACTGTTAATGTGAAGTCCAAGGGTAGCCTTCTAGAACGCAAGGAAATGGGGAGTCATTTCTTATAAGGAAAATACTTCCCAGTTAGTCCAGCAAAGAGGGCATCTTGTGTTAAAAGGCAAAGGAAAGGATGCCTTTCAGTGGTGAGGGATCAGGTGGTAGTGATGTGAGAGATTGCCATTTGGTAAAAACACTGATGAAATAGCACGTAGAACCCGTGTCATATCCATTTAATTGATTATTCGCCATAACTGTTTTGTTTGTCCTCATGCACTATCTTCACAAGTAATACATAAAAATATAATAATCAGTCTGCTTCAGATGAAGAAGGAATAAGGGAAAGAGAAAACATACCTTCCTCCAAAAAAAATCTTAGACCATCAAATGCAAGCTGTAACAATGAAGGCATGGTTCTTAACTAAAACGAACCAACTGGAAAAACAACTAATGTATATTTTGGAAGCAGCCTTTGCATTCTGTGCTATAATGGGTATATCTCAAACTCTGGAAAGTCGCTATTCAGGGTACAAGCAAGGTCAATTTTAAAAGTACTCTATTTATTGACATATAGACCAAGCTTCAACTCAGACTTGCTGCTAATAATAAGCTACTTTGGTAATAATAACAAAACCCTGGATTTTATAATTGTCTTACAAAGCCCTTTCATAAGATCAATATCAAATGTATATGTGTCTGTATATATACACACCCACAATATGCTTATATATATGTGTGTTACATGTACGTGTATACACAATATATATAAATATATTATACCTGTGGGTATATACACACATGCCCACATATATACATATAACTATACATATGTACGTGGTGTGTACATAAATACATATACACATATATATGTGTAAACGTGTATATCTATATATATAACATATACTTAATCTCATTCTGTGAAATTGCTTTGTAAGAAAGTTATAAGGTTTTGTTATTACCACCAAAGTACTGTGTTATTAGCTGCCATTAAGAGACTGACTGAGTTGAAGCTTGGTCTCTATGTCAGTAAATACAGTCCTTTAAAAATTATACCCATACACACACCCCACCTCTCTAGGCTAAGGAAGGAGAGTGTTGTTAGGTATAGAAGAATTCTATCATAGGGGATTAGGGACTTTGATTTTCCTCATCCATTGAGTATAAGTTGATTGGCTTGGTATGTAGTGGACCAGTCAGGAGGTGAATTGGTTGCCTTGGACCACACTTTTGTGCTGGCCTATAGAAAGGACAGTCAGTTGCAGAGTTCCCATGTTTTTCTATGAGTTGAAACTGTATTATTCCCCCAGTTCTACTGGTTCCAATTTGAATTCCAACCAAAGAGCTATAGATGATATATATAAAAAAAGATACTGTTCTACCTCATGGATTTAGACCTAGAAGAAATTTTAAGGGTGAACTTGTCCAACTGATTCATTTTATAGATGCAGAAACTGAGACACTGGTCAGTTTACTGACTTACACAAGGCCCCGCAGGTGGTAAGTGACAGTAGATTTTGAACCCATAGTTTCTGATCTCAAATCTGTTGTTCTTCTCACTACAGCACAGTTTAAAAGAGAATAGGACTTCCTAATCAAAAGGAAAAATTCATGATTCCTTCTAATCATTTCAACTTAGAGTCACTTTCAATTTCACCAATGTCATTTCTCATCAGCCTTGGCCTACCTTTGCAAAATAAGCTATAAATTCTTCCAAGAAGTCAAAGCACTGAACTGTTTCCAAGATTAAAAAAGCACCAGGTTCCTTTCTCCCCCTTCTGGAAAAGTACAAGAAAAGCAGACCATGCCATACTGGGAGGCAGATGCTCTGACACTGGGCAGGCAGAACTTGCTGCAAAACCATAAGCTTTCCTTCACTGATTGGGACAGAGCAGAAGAACATAGATTTCTGATAAGTTTTATAAGAAAAGAAGTAACATGCAATGGTCAACAATAAAAATGACCCAGATGTTTGTGATTTTTCCCCTCTTCTGGGTCAACTAGCAATTTTTACATTTTCATTTTGGATGAGCTTTTCCAAGTTATCAAGATATTCCCAAAGCAGATTTCTAACTGCCTAGTATCCTGCATGTGACAAGACTCTATTTTCTCATTGAAAGTCTCTCTATCATGTTTATTTCCTTTCATATAGTTTGATTGAAATATAATTTAGTTTCAGAATCACCAAGTACTAAATAACGCCTTTAGATGTTATAACTGACATTTCTTCTTTTTCCCCCCTTTCTCTTTCTCAGTTGAATTCAGTAAACAGTTATTAAGTCCCTACTATATTGTACATTGTGCCTAGGCACTTGGGTTACAAAGACAAAACTGACAGACTGTCCCTGCCCTTGTATTCTACTGGGGGGTGGGGAGCAGCCCAGTAGTGAGAAAGGAAGGGTAATACAACATGGGCACAGATAAATCAATAAAAAGTAAATGGGAAGCAAATTGAAAAGGGGGAGAGAGTATATGTGTTCTCTTCACAATTCACCTGGTTTGAATCTAATTTCCAGAGGGCTGATTATGTTACTGCTCAGAATATGCCAAGTTATAAGAACTTCATAATGAGTTTTATTCTGTAATTGGCCATTATGTTTCATGGGGAAGAATTGTGAGAGTATGCAGAAACAAAAAGACTCACACTACTGGACAGTGAATATATGATGGGGTTTATTATACAGGTGATAAATTAAGGGGAGGACACAAAAAATGCAATAATGGATGGTGACTTTTATCAGTTAATAAAGGTAGAGGTTTCTAATATATAGTAGTATGCACCCTGGCTTCTACTAGCCCAAAATTATTAAAGCAGACGGTATGTTTTTAAGGGGAGATGAAATTTTCTTATTTTGAATGAATGGCCATACATATATCCATATGTGTATATATATGTATACACTCAGCTTATATACATATGTATATATATATATATGGGGGTATATATATATATATACACACACACACACAAACACACACACATATATATATACATATATGTATGCATGTGTATGTGTATACACCAGTGGTTCTCAACCTTCCTAATGCTGCGACCCTTTAATACTCATATATGGGCATATCTGCATGTGGGTGGACCCACCTGGAGATGGATAAAGGAGCGGTGTCTTGGTTCCTAAGACCATCAGAAATATGTGTTTTCCGATGGTCTTAGGCAACCCCCAAAGGAGTTGCGACCCACAGGTTGAGAACCACTGGTATACACACATACACACACACACACACACACACACACATATATGTATGTATATCTTGGGTTGGGGAATAGGACCAATCCCCATATTTAAAAAACAGTCATATTTTTTCCTTTACTGGATCTGTGATTTCACCATCATAGGAATTCTTCTATCAAGTCACACTGGCACCTTTAATGCAAATTGTATTCAGAGCAGGGGTCCTAAACATTTTTTGTGTCCTCAACCCCTTTGGTAGTATGGTGACGTCTTTGAACTTCTTTTCATGGTTCTTTGAGAGAATTTACATTCTGTACAGAACATATGACAGATAAATAGATAGATAATATATAACATTTATAATATATATTACATATAGAGAGAGACTGAAAGCGACTCTAAGTTATAATGATTAGAAGGATTCATGAATTTTTCTTTTTGATTAGGAAGTTCTATTCTCTTTTAGACTGTGCTGTAGTGGGAAGAACAACAGATTTGGGATCAGAAACCATGGCTTCCAACTCTATTCTGTCACTTACCACCTGTATTTTTACAGATATATGTATGTGTGTTTGTATGTATATATGTATGTGTGCATGTGTGTATGTGTGCGTGTGTATGTGTGCATGTGTGAGTATGTGTGTGCATGTATATGTATATGCATGTGTGTGTGTGTGTAGTCTAAATCCAGGTGTTAGTAGACCTTATTTCTATAGTCTATAGTCTATGTTAATTTGTCCCTAAATTTAAAAAAAAAATGAATGCCAAATTAAAGAGGTTATATAATATTTGGGGCTATTCTGGCTCTGACTCAAGATTCACAATTACTCCAGAGACTCAAGTTATCCTGAGATGTAGCTTGAAGAACCATGGTAAACATGAGAGTGCCTAAACCCAGACAATGTTTGATAATGAGGTCTTAAAGGACAAGATGATGAGAAGCTTAGGGGCCCTTTGGGCAGGGTTGAGGAGCAACTAACATTCAAACAGCCCTGTTCAGAACTACCATTTTCCTGATCATGTACTGCTAGCACCCTAGAACATACTGCTAATGAAGTTTAAATCCATGTTAATTTCCATGTAGGCTAGATACCATTATTTTGTTTCCTAGTCACAGACCACCTGCCTGAATCTAACCAGCGCTGTTGTAAAATCAGCACAACACATCTCTACTATAAAAGGAACTTCCTCCTCTGCTGACCTTGTTCAGTGGATGGATCTTGCTATGTGAATAATAGCACTGTGTGTGTGAATGTACATGTTTCCGTTTGCATATATTAATACATCTCTAAGCTCTAGAGTCTCTAAGGAAAGGGTTTAGTTCCTCTCCTTTGGAATGTTGCATAGTATCTATTAATAATGTTCAGCACTATTAGAAGTTTGGTAAATTCCATTAATTCACTAATTGATTTTATTAGCTCCTGTAGCATACTCAGGATGGCTGCTAGCACAGGTTCTTTGATCTGCTTTTCTAAAAGAAAGCAACTCAAATGGGGGTTAACAATCTTACTTTAATCAATCAAAAATATATCATTTACCTAGTTCAGGGGGGAAAGTCAGCACCCTGAACTTCAGAGAATACTGACAGAAGTTACAAACAGACAAAAAATACAGACAGAGAAAATAACACAGTTCAGCAGACAGGGCTTCTAGCTGTCTGACCATTATATCCGTAGTTAGTCACCAGAGAGAGAAGCACCAACCTCTGGGTTTTCAAAGCCAGGGGGCTCAGCAGCAGCCCATAGTCTCATCTGATCAAATCACGTAACTCTTCCCAAAGTGAGCCCTGAAACAAAACCTTGCCTCAGAGGTATATATAGCCTTCTCCAGGGTCACAGAATATCACAAGCCTCCTGACCCACTTGACTACAAAGTAACAAAAGTTGTGCCTTCCTGAAAAACAAGCCTCCCTCAAAGCCAGCTTCTCCTGTGGACTCTGCAAACAGCAAACTCTTCCCACCACAGGCTTCATGTGACCACATTCAGCCTATTAGGGGGCAGAGTATATTTTCAAATCAGGAAAGTTCCTCAAGTTCAACTTAGGCTTATTAAGGGGCAAGGAAGATCTTCAAATTCCCATTGCCATTATAATGGGGTCTGGTATGCTTTTGTCTGTAACCTCAGTTTGTGAAATCATATTTTTGTGTTTGGGTTTCTCTGTAACATCAGTTTGTAATGAGCCAAGTTGTAAAAGCACACTTCCCCCAGACATAAAGGCCAGCTGCACCCAAAAAACCTTGAACAACGCTATCAGAAGAGATAACTCCTTCCCAATACTGTACCTCCTGAATCCCTAATCAGTCTAGCTTCAAAACTTGAAACAATCAAGCCTATCCTCATAATAGCCATATTGTCAAAGATGAGTTCATCCTTGACCAAAAGTAACCTAGTGACGTGTCAAGGCAAAAAACACACCCCTTCACTCTCCCCTCTAGAGGGATGTCCCAGTGAATTATGGGCAATATGCCTGCGCAATGCTACAAAAACTGCATGTTCCTTTAAGCAATGATCACTCCTAAACTCCTCCCTAACTCCACCCTTACACACCTAGTTAGCATAATTAGCCTCTGAATGACAGCTTTCTCGCTATAAAAACTATCTCTAACCCCTGCACTTTGCAGGTCCCCTTAACTTTCTCCTGCCTGCTGCAAAGTCAGCATAACAATAAACTTTTATAACTCTGCCAAAAGATAGCTTGAGTCTGATCATTCATTTCAGACTAAGAACCCTCAAAGGATTTCCTAGAAATCCACCCCCACCCCCCTTCTATACCTCTTCAATTACAGCTTCTCAAAATCTCAGAATCAGGACAAGCCTCAGAAGCCAATTCCTAGGCAAGAATTCCCATTAGAAGATATCTGACAAGCAGTCTAGCCTTTGCTCGAAGACTTCCAGGGAAAGGGAAACTACTAGTTTCAGGGACAGCCAGCTCTTTCTACTTTGGGATGACTCCAATCATTAGGAAGTCATTCCTTACACCAAACCTAAACTTGGCCCATTGCAACTTTCACCCAAATCACTGCTCCTGGCTCAGCCCTTCATAGCCAAGGAGAGCAAGTATAATCCTTCTTCCACCTGATAGTGCTTAAAATATTTGAAGACAGTTTTCATGCCCTCCATAAGTCTTCTCTCCTCTGAGCTAAACATCTGCAGTTCCTTATGATTTCAAAGTCCAACCTAATTGCCCTGTCAGTGACTGAGTAAATAAACAAACATAAAGTACTTCCTAAGTTCTGGAAACCCAAAAGAAAAGGCATCTCTCATTCTAATGGGGGAGACAATATTCCAACAACTACATTCACATAAATATATATATATATACAGAATAATGAGACCCGATATCAGAGGGGAAAGAGCTAGCTATGGGAAGAACTGGTAAAGGTATCCTACAGAAGGTGAGATTTAAAGAAAACAGGGAACCAGGAGGCAAAGCTGAGTAGGAAGAGTGTTCCCTACATGAAACAAGAGATGGAATATTGTGTGCAAAGAATGCAAGTTGGCCAGGGTACTTGGATCATACGGTGCATGGAGAGGAATTAATGGAAAGATAGGAAGAAGAGAATGGAAAGATAGGAAGCACCCAGGTTGTGAAGGGCTTTAAAAGCCAAATAGAGGCTTTTATATTTGCTCCTAGAAGTAATGGGGAGACACTGGAGCTGAGTCAGGATAAGGTGGTGATATATTCAGACTATATACTATACTGAGATTCTGTAGAGCTAATAAAATCAATTAGTAAATTAATGGAATTTACCAAACTCCTCTCTGTGCTGAGAATATTAATAGGTACTATATAACATTCCAAAGGAGAGAAGATAAGTCCTTTCACTGGGGACTCCAGAGTTTAGAGGAAGAGATGTACTAATATATACCAACAGAAATATGTACATAGTTCCATTGGAAGTTTTAGCAAATGAGTGTAGGACTAGTGAGAAAAGTGAAAAAGAAGGACCAGTAGAAGGTTAATGTGACAGCACAACCATGAGGGCCTATACCAATGTGGTGGCTGTACAGTAGATGCTGTTGTAAAGATATAAATGACAACATGGGATTATTGAGTGAGTGTGAGCAAGGAATCAAAGATGAAACAAAGGTTGTGAGCCTGAGTGAATGAGATGATCTTGGTGCCCCTACCAGTAATAGGAAAGTTGGGAAGAGGGGAGGGTTTGAGAGAAAGAAAGTGAGTACCATTTTGGACATGTTGAGTTTGAAGTGCTTACATCTCATTTGAAATGCACAAAAGGCTGCTGGTGACGCGGAATTGGAGTTCAGGAGAGGAATTAAGACTGGACGATAAATCTGAGAGTCGTTGAGAGTGATGGTAGTTGAACCCATGATAGGCAATGATATCTCCAAGTCATACATACAGAGGGAGAAGATCCAGGACATCCACAATTAGTGGGCATGTCAGCCAGGAAAATGAGGAGTGCTTACCGGTAGAGGAGAACTAGGGGAGAACAGTGTTACCAAAACCTAGAAAAAAGATATCCAGGAAAAGATGGTGATCAGCAGTGATCAAAGGCTGTAGGTCAAAAAGAATGAGACCAAGAAGAGACCATTGGTGAGGACCTGAGTTCAAATCCAACCTCAGACACTTAACACTAGCCATGTGACCTTGGGCAAGTCACTTAACTCCAACTGTCCTGCCTTCCCCCCTCCAAAAAAGTGAGAGGGGGTGGGGGGAGAGAGAGAGAGAGAGACCAACCATTGGAGTTTGTAAATAAGAAATGTTTGGTAATTTTGGAAAGAGCAGTTTAAGCTAAAGAAGGACACTCAAAGCCAGATTTCAGAGGGTTTAGGAGACTAATGGAAGTGAAGGCAAGCTTTGTGGTTTATGTAGATATTTGTTAAACTGTATTTTTACTGTTTGAGGAGCTTTTGTCCAACAAGAGTTGAAGTAGGCTGAAAACCATATTTGCCCATTTTCGGAAGCCCTCTTTATCCACTGCAGTCTCCAAGTGGGTTGTGCTGCAAGCAGGGGCAGGGGCAGCTGAGGGGCTGAAAGGGTCTGAGGCAGAGCAGCCTGAGCAGTTCTCAGCTATTCCAGACACAGCCTCTCCCTGTAGGCGTCTCTGAAGAGTAATTATCTTGTGCATTGAACATCTGTTCAGTGTCAGTTTAAAAATGTAGCACTCAAAATTGAAAACAAGATTGCTGATGTGGTCTGACCATAGCAGGGTATAGCAGTATACTGACCCCCTTTATCCTGGATACTATGCCTCTTTTAATTCAACCTAAGATCTTATGACAACTTTTTTGACTACCATATCACACCACTGACTAATATTGAGCTATCAGGCCCCTAAAAACTGAGGTTTTTATTAGATAAGTGATTATCTAACCAAACTTACTTTATTTTCTACTGGTAAAGTGAAGTCTTGGCATGTAAGTATAGGACTTCACATTTGATCTCTATTAAATTTACACTTTTTTATATTCAGCCCATTATTTTAGATTATCAAGGTCTTTGGGGACCCTTGTTGTATCATCTCCAAATTTGATAAACATGCCATGTATGCTTTAACATAAAATCATCAACAAAAATGTTGACCAGCACAAAATCAAGGATAGATCTTTGGTCCACTTCAGTGAAGACTTCCTTCAGAAGTTTATACTGAATAATAACTTTGTCATGAGTCCAGCAATTCATTCAATTCTAGTTCTACTTATCAATCATTTAGGCCATATCTCTCCTTTCCTACAAGAATAATTACAACTACTGCATTACTGCTAATATAGTAACCCTGTTCGAAAAAGAAAGTCTTTGGCTGAACACAACCTGTTTTTACTAAAGCTATGTTGGCTTTTTGTGACCACCACTTCCTTTTCTAAATGTTCACTAACCAATCCATGAATAATACATTCTAGAATTTTGCCATGAACTCAAGTCAAACTCAGTGGTCGCTAGTTTACAGACTCTATTCTCTTTTCTTTTTTATTTTAAATTGGACATTTGTCCTTCTACAGTCCTGTAGTAAGTACCTCTTCCCTTTACTACATTCTTTTTGAAATTATGGGTAATGGCTCTGCTAACACTTCTGCCAGTTTTGCAATACCTTAGCATGTATCTGATCTGGGTCTATTCATTTGAACTTATCAAGAGCAACTAAATTTTCTCTTACTATCTCCCCCCCTTTCTTTTTTTTTTTTTAATTTTATTATAGTTTACATCATTCATTACCACAAGATTTTGAGTTACATATTTTCTCACCCTCTTTCCCCCACCCACCACCCC
>CM053587.1:182377684-182418042 GCA_028646515.1 Pseudochirops corinnae
AGCCGAGCTGACTTTAGTGGGAAGTATCTTTGTGTGCGTTTTGGAGTTCTAGGATTGGTTTAGAGTCCTGTTTTATGGGTATTTTGGGGTGGCTATGTGAGAGCTGCGATATGTTGCTGCTGCTACGCCGCCATCTTGGCCTCCCCCCTTTCCTTAGATATCAACTCCCTATTAGCCATTGTGAATCCAAGCTTTCCAGCCCGAAGACTCTCATTTTTTTTTGGCAGAGAAAACTGAGTGAAGCAGCTCTGCTTTCTTTGTTATCAGTTATCATTGTTCAATCCACCTGGGCAGTGATTTTATCCCTTCTTTGATCTTCCTCTTTTCCCCAACATAACTTAGAAGATTTTTGTTGTTCTCTTAGCTTGCTTTGCCAAGCTCAGCACATTCTGAGCTGCAGCACTTCTGACATTCCAAGAGGCCCATAACACTTGCAAATTCATCTTCTGTTATCTGCTATTGCTTTTATCTTCTCTGCATGCCTTTTAAACTTTGACAAGTTGTTTTATAAGTTCACTTTTTACTCACATGGGTTTCTTTAGCTTTTCTTTCTCATTGGAATTGTTTCTCTTTAGGGCTTGAATATTTCATCTTTAGAACTTCCCATACTTCCTGGATTGAACTCCCCTGCAAAACTGTATAGAATGTCCCAAGTCATTTATCCTCATTCATAGGGACACCATGTGCAAAACAACTAACCTGACCAGACCTGGGCATCCTCCCAGTCCAGTGCTTCTTTTGAACAATAGTGTTTCACTTTCTGTACCTTTATGCATGACACTGACTGCTTTGTTGGGAGAGGGGCCTGAAAGGGGACAATTAATTAATTTAAAATTAAAATTTTAAATTAAATTTAAAAATTAAAAATTAAATATAATCTTTCTAATGTTATTTAAGTATTTCTAAATAGCAATGGGGCAGAGTGTCAAAGTGATATGCACTCAATTTACTTTCTAGAAATATAATACTAATTGTTTTTCTGCTTTTAGAGCTTTAGAAAGATCTGTTCCAAATTATATAAAGAATATGAAGACTGATCATTTGGAACCAAAGTCTTTAGTCAAATTCATCTTTGCTCCATCCATAAAAAGAAGCAAGAATCTGGATACTATCACTGTGAATGTACCATTTCTGTTGCTCCTAGGAGCACAAATGTGACCCAGAAGCTACCTGTAGAAATACAGTATTTGGAAGAATCACGTGCTCACTTCTTTCCTGACCCTTGCCCAGAAGCCAGAACCACTGAATACTGACATTGTATCTCTTGTGTAGCTGAAGATGACGAAAAACCCACTGAATATATGATCGCAACTGGGGCTGGATATGAGACAGCAGACCGTAAGACAGGTGTGTTAGTTTCTGATGAGATCTCTACTATAGATGAGAAGGTCTTGCTTTAAGCCAGTTCCTGAGATGTTGCCAGCACAACCAGATGCAATGAAGAACATGATGAGGGATCAGAAAAAAAAATGAAGCTGACAGATGGTAATTTGTAAAGAGTTGAATCAACAGAAATTATATCTGATCTGCCTGCTTGCCCAGGATAAAGTAAAACTTGTTCCTGTGCTCAGCTAACTACAAGGATAGCCACATTGCCAAGAGGTTCTATAAACTAACCTGTCAGGTGCCCCCTGGACTGAGATGACAACACAGAAACTGAGATGTGCCACATCTTCTGAATGCCATCTGGAGAGCAAAGTACTTTGTAAGCCACATCAGAAATCATCTGTTTGTAAATGAGGTAACAAAAACAAAAGTGAAACCCATCCAGGAATGTGGAAGGTCTCAACCAAAAACCAAGGAAACCCAGATGACAGAGTTCTGCTTTTGGCAGCTTAAGAAGACAAAGCTGTCTGACTATCATCATCTACTAACTTGCCTGTATGTTTTTGTGGGATGATTTCATGTCACTTTTTTTTTCAATCCAGGGCTTATTTTTCTGGTTTTGGAAAAGCTGAATTTAAATCTTTTGGAATTGTGTTTTATTCCAATAATTGAAATATCTTATTTCAGGAAGCCTTGGGTTGAGCTCCCCAAATCTTCTGACCATTTAAGAGGACATAATGCTGCTCTTAATGCCTCAACTGTGCCATAAACTGAAATGAAAAAATATCCTCCTTTAAATATTTGACTTCAGTTATTGAGAGGAATTATAATCTTTCTTGGGTGAGGAGCAGGCTAAAAATTCCACATGTAATAAAAATACATTCACAAAATTAGTTGTGAAAACTTTTTGTCATATTTAATGGTACTTTTTGATATTTTGTCTCTTTTGCAGCAAAGAAAATTAAAGAATATTGAAACCAGTAGATGGTGCTAGTGAATCCCAACTGTCCCTGAGATTTAGCCAGTAATGGAAATTATGGAATGCTAGAGTTTCAGGCTAAAGATGATGGTGGGGGGGGGAATCTATTACAATTAAGAGGCAGGGAAATGGATTTTGGAAGGAAGTAAAATCGGATCTCCAAAGTATCCTCTTTTCTCACTCTTTTGAGTATTGAGGCTTTGGGTTATACTGGTCTTTATGAACCTGGAAGATTAGTATTTTATTATCAGTAAGTGCATTGGAGACCAAGTTTCCATTACGCATTTTTTTTTCCAGAGCTACACCCATAAAACTTGCTTATCCATATTGGAAGGCAGCAGGTGGTGGGATATTCATCAGACAACGGCAGAGCACGGGTAGGCTGGCAGCCTTGCGCTTCATGCAAATCTTTATTAAACTTCTGTGTTTTCACTGTTGGACGAGCCTTTGCCTGGCAGGCGCTGGAGCAGGCTGAAAACCATGTTTGCACGTTTCAGGAAGCCGTCTCGTCCGCTGCAGTCACCACAGCCGTTATGCTGCGAGCAGAGGCGGGGGCAGCTTGGTTTGGGGGTGGGGGATAGCGTGGGGGGTAAGGTGGAGGGATGGTCTGAGGCAGAGCAGCTTGAGCAGTCCTCCGTCATTCTAGACAGAACCTCTCCCTGTAGCTGTCTCTGAAGGATAATTATCTTGTGCACCCAGAATGGGAACAAAACAGGAAAATTTTGCCTTTGTATAAAAGTGCAAGAGATTGTCTTTGCTGTTGGTGAATCTTGTACTTATTGCTTGAGCTCTATCTAGCTTTGCTTACCCTGTGGAGTCTCTCAGCCATTTTCTTTCCCCTCCAAATGAGCTCTGTATTAAATACAAGTGACTGAGGAACAATGATGGAGTGTTTAATAATTCATATCTGAAAAGAGTAAAAAACAGACAGGCACATCTTATTGTGATGAATATATCAAATGGATGATGTATTCTAGCACCCAGTACACGCCATAAAATTATGCTTGTACTGAGAAGGGAAAAGAAAATGTATGTCCCCATATTGGTGGCTTTGGGGAGAGCAAACTTGGGCTGTGGGGAGCCCTTTCTGTTCTGGAGGGGGTTCTTAACTTTCAATTTAAGCTTTGAACTTGAATGGGGGAGGGGCAAGGGAGAGGGAAGGAAGTTGGGTCTGAGGAAGGCTCTCTTTCCTTTTTTATCTGAAACCAAGGGGGCACTCATTGGAACTTAGGCTAATGGAACAGAGAGGTTTTCCCTTGGGAAAGTGAGCTTTAGAGTGTAGCATCAGCTGTGAAGCAGAAGAGTGGCATCTCAATGTGAATGGTGGTTTTCATAACAAGTTTGCATAATTTAGGCCCCCTATTCCCTTGATGAAAATGTGCTGAGTCTGAAACTTGGCCCTTTGAGTTCCTTCAAGAGAGGGAATGTCTCTTCAATCTCTGGGTTACTAGAAAGAGCACTGGCCTAGGAGTCAGAAGATCTAGGTTACTGGGGCAACTAGGTGGTCCAGTGGATAGAGCATTGGTCCTGGAGTCAGGGGGACCTGAATTCAAATTTGACCTCAGACAGTTGACCCTTACTGGCTGTGTGACCCTGGGCAAGTCACTTACATCCAATTGCCTAGCCAAGGGAAAATAAAAAGACTGGTTTCTAGTCTCAGTCCTGCTGCTCTGTAGTGACTATAGGCAAGTCACCTGACCCATCCTAAGCCTTAGTTTCTCCATCTACAAAATAAGCAGAATGATACATTTAATACCTAACTACAGGGTGGTCGTAAATCATAAAATGCTATATAAATGTGACCATCATTACTACAATCTCCATTCGTTATCTGCAGCTGAGCCATTTTATATAGAGAGATGGAGAGATGTACATATAGAGGTGTGTACGTGTGTGTGTGAGTACGTGTGTGTATGTATATATGTGTGTGGGTACGTGTGTGTGGGTACATGTGTGTGTACGTGTGTGTACGTGTGTGTACATGTGTGTATGTATGTGGGTACGTTGTGTGGGTATGTGTATATGTGTGTGGGTACGTGTGTGTGTGGGTACGTGTATATGTGTGTGGGTACATGTGTGTGTGTGAGTACGTGGGTGGGTGGGTACGTGTGTGTGTGGGTGGGTACGTGTGTGTGTGGGTACGTGTGTATATGTATGTGGGTACGTGGGGGGGTACGTGTATATGTGTGTGGGTACGTGTGTGGGGGGGGGGTACGTGTGTGTATGTGGGTACGTGTGTGTGTGTGTGGTAAAAATCAGTTATGATTCTGAAATTGTGACAACCCCAGGGCATTGATGCTCTTTCCTACATAGGGGAAATGTCACAGGACTTGATCATCTATAAGGAGACAGTAGCTAAGATTGCTATGACAACTTTGAGATTTACAAAGTGCTTTACACACACACACATACACACACACACACACACACACCCCATTAGAGTGTTATCCCTATTTTGTATATGAGGAAGCAAAGTCAGAAAAGTTCAATGAATTGACCACAGGCACCCCACTAAACAGTGATGGAGTGGGGACTCTAGCCTAGGTCTTCAGACTCAGAAGAATCCATTGCTGCTGCTTCTTTTAGATTTAGAGTCAGAGGGGACCTCAGTGAAGATCCTGCCCAAACCCCTTCACTCTTCCTCACCTACTTATCTAATCAGTGTCTTGTTAATTCCATTTTTAAAAATCAAAAGTTTTTTATTATTATTATTAATGTTATTTACCAGGCCAGGCAGGGCAGATAGATGGTACAGTGGATAGAGTGCTGAGCCTGGAGTCAGGAAGACTCATCTTCCTGAGTTCAAATCTGACTTAAGACATTTCCTAGCTGTGTTACTCCAGGCAAGTCACTTAATCTTGCTTGCCTCGGTATCCCTGTCTGTAAAATGAGTTGGAAAAGGAAATGGCAAACTGCTCCAATAGCTTTGCCAAGAGAATCCCAAATGGGGTCATGAAAAGTCAAACACAACTGAAAAATAACTGAACAATGTTTGCCAGACACTGTCCTAGACTCTCAGGATATTTCTCTCTGATTATCCCCTTCTTTCCACTTACATAGCCACCAGTCTAGTTCAGGTCCTTATCGCCTCTCTACCTAAATAAACTCTCGCTATAGCCTCCTAATTAGTCTCTCCACCTCCAGGCTCCCACCTCCCCAGTCCTACTCCACACAAGATACCGGAAGTCATATTCCTAATGCATAGGTCAGATAAAGTCATTCTCCTGCTCAAGAAGGTCAGAGAACTCTATAGGATCCAATACAAATTCCTCTGTTCGGCACGTAAAGCTCTTTACAACTTGGCTTCGATCTGCATTTCCAACTTTTTTATTCATTATGACCTTTTACTCTTTAGTCCAGCCCAGAGTAACTTGCTGACTATTTCTCAGACTATTTCTCTTCCATCTCCTGACTCTGCAAATGCACTGGCTGTTTCCCATGCCTGGAATGCCCTCCTTCCCTCCCTCCCTCACCTCTGCTTCTTATAATCCCTAGTTAACGTCAAAGCTCAGCTTCTACCTAAGACCTTTCCCCATTTCTACCAGCTGCTAATGCCTCGGTAAAATTAGTCTGCATTTACTTTGTATAAAAGTTGTACATAACATTTGTACATGCTATCTGGCTTGATATGATACACTGTACACTCCATGAGCACAAAATCTATCTCAATGTTTCCTCTGCATCCCTAGCACTGTATCTGCAACATATGGGCTCACTATAGGCTTGTTGAAGGACTGCTTGACCTCATCTGAATATTCTATCTCCCCCAGCACCTAGTGTTCACCGTCCAGCGGGCACCAAAGACATATTTAAATTTGGTCAAACTGAAATTTCAGACTTCTTAAGGACATCATAGGGAATGGAACTTACTATTCCCCCTCTCCTGGTATAGCTGCAGGAGTAGAATGTTAATCTTTGCTTCAATTTTTCTGAGGGCCACATCTACAGTAAGCAAGAAAATAGGAGAAATACCCTTTTAAAAATAAAAATGAGCATTTTGCATCTACCTATATATGTTAAAGGAATTATTTTTATCTTGAGGGTAGTTATTTCTTGATTTTTTTTTTATTATTCTTCCCTACTTTCTATATTTGATTCAGACCCTTCTATTAGAAAAGACGATATGCTGGAAATGAGGGAGATACATAAGTGAGGAGTTGAGAGGTGAGTGAGAGTTTGACCCTCTGAGACTTTTTTCAAAGCTAAATTTCTTTGATGCTATGTTATTGTGATAGTAAGGCCTAGGAAGAGCTTGAGTGCTGGTGACAAGGCAATGTGGTATAATGGGCAGAGCACTGGGCTTAAGGGAAGATCAGGGTTAGAATATTGCCTCTGATATTTACGATCTGTGTGACCCTGTTGCTTAACCTCTCTTGGTCTTGGATACCTTACCTATAAAACGTAAATAATAATAACATCTCAGAACTTGGGTTTTTATAAGCATCAAATAAAGGGCAGCTAGGTGGCACGGTGGTGTGGGTGCTGGGCCTGGAGTCAGGAAGACTCATCTTCCTGAGTTCAAATACTGCCTGAGATACTTACTAGCTATGTGAGCCTGGGTAAGCCACTTAACCCTGCTTGCCTCAGTTTCCTCATCTGTAAAATGAGTTTGAGAAGGAAATGGTGAAACACTGCAGTATCTTTGCCAAGAATGCCCCAAATGGGGCCATGAAGAGTGGGAAGCAACTGAAAATAGCTGAAAGCATCAAACGAGATAACATATGTAATGCACTTTGCAAACCTTAAAGTGTTATAAAAATGTTGACTGTTACTATCAACAGAAATTTCTACTAAGTCATCTCTTGTGGGGCTTTAGCAAAGAAGCAAAGCCTGCTTCTCTCCTCTGCTGATAGAATATAGATTGTCCAGCCCACTTATTCTCCAGACTGCACTGACTCCTCAGCAGCCTTTTCTCCATGTGAGTACCCTAATATTCCTGCTTTCTAGTTCCCTGTCCTATGTTGTCTTCCATCATTAAAATGTAAACTCCTTGAGAGTAGGGGCTCTTTTTTCTTGAATTTATATGCCTGTAATGGTTATGGGATTTGAAGATCTTCCATGCCTCTTGAACTTGATGACATAGCAGGAAGGGGTGGGGCAAGAGGAAGCTGGAGCTGAGCTGGCACCAGTGCTGTGACTGGAAGCAGTGGTGTTGGAGGTGGCACAAACTCCTTTTTTTTTTGAGCCAGCAAGAATTTCTGCTAAGGATTCCCGCTGAGGACTGCCGGGACAGGAACTTCAGGGGGCTGTAGCTGCTGGGAGCAAGCTGCATGGACACTGAACAGTTGCGGTGAGGGAGGAAGGGAGCATCTTTGCCTGAGGTAGCCTGTTCTGTTTTGAAGGCTTGAGAATGTAGGTGTTTACTGAATTAACTATGTGTACTAACTCCATCACTACTGTGATGGCTTTGGCTTTCTGGTTTGGGGAGTCAGTTTTCTGGTATTTGAATAAATGTTCTAGCTATGTCCCCCATGTAGAGAGTCTGTTGCATTTTGTGATTAATAACCATATCAGTATATTTATAGTTACTGTAGGCATTGTGAATACTGCATTGTTGATACAATCCCTAGGTTTAGCATAGTTCCTGGCATGTAGTAAGTGCTTAATAAGTTATCTATGTATCTCTATCTCTATCTCTATCTATCTATCTATCTATCTATCTATCTGTCTGTCTGTCTGTCTGTCTATCTATCTGATTTGGAGCTGGAAGAGACGGTGGAGATAATTCGGTTCCACCTCCTTTCTTTATCTATGAAGAAAATTGGGCCCAGAGAGGGAAGTGATACACCTTCAACCTAGGAATATGAGATAAAGAGATTAAAATAAAGAACTTCTTCCCTTTGCAGAAGGTTTTGACCATATCACCACTCTAGAGAATAAATTCCCACCCTCTGTAAAGGAAGAGCTTCCTCAGAAATCCATTGATGGGGCCATATAAGTACAAAAGTGTAATCTAACCATACTTTTATCTATTATGGCCTGATAGATAGAGATGGCCTCAGAGTCTGGAATACTCATGTTTTAGTCCCACCCCGGACACGTACTGCCTACAAGGGTCACACAGTGACCTCTCCGTGTCTTGGACAACTCTGTGGAAGACTGGTACCTGCAGAGTAGGTGCTAATTTGCATTGATATAAGGACTTTCTCACTGGACATTCTTTACATTAATGAAAGTACAGGTCTGGTTAAAAAATTTTTTTAAATAATTTTTTCCATCAGCTAAGTAACAAAAGGCAAAGCATGATGGCAGGGGAGGCTTTCTGCCCTTAGGGATTCTGTTAAGTGATTAAACAGAATTGCTTACTCTGCTTAGATTTTCTTATAGTTAGTCTCAACCTTCCCTAAATACCAGCCTGCTGAGGAATTATGATTGATAGACCAATGAATAGGGAGTCTTAGTATGTTCAGTCACCAGGACCTCCCTGGCTTGCATTTGGTAGGTAGGACTGCTTGCTCCAGCAGCCTTGTTTCTCCCAACTCCTCACTGCTATTTGGGATGATGATAATCTTGGCTGAAAGGTGTTGCTGACACTATTACTTCTTCAAAGAGACTGAAGGACCAGAATCTCACCATATTCAGGAAGTGTCCCATTTTTTTGCTCCCTACTTTCATGTTGCCAGGAATCTGTGAACGGCTGAGGACTGAGAGGAAAGTCATAATTTACCCAAAATATGTCTCCTTTCAATAAGAGATGCCCTTGTTGTCAAGGTAGAATGTGCTGCTTGTAAATAGAAAGGTCGGCAGACAGTCAAGCTATATTCAAGTCTCTGCCGATACTAGCCCCTTCACTGCTCACAGCAGAAACGGAGGCTTAAGATACTTGTTTCTTATCAGAGGAATAATTGGATTTTGCCAGCAAGGACCAGTTTGTCTGATCAGTCTATGCCAAATAACATATTTACAATATTTTCCTCCCAGACTTGATTAGCGAATGCCAGATTTTCATTTGGATTAACACATGAAATGTGGGAAATGTCCCCTGATGGTGAATAATCATTTCAACACAAAGGGGAAATGGAGCAGTTAGAGAAGTAGTAGCAGTAAATATGTACACAGCCTTTTAAATTTGGTCTGTCTCCATTTGTCCCTTCAGTTTTCCCATTCCTCTTACATAAAGGCCTTTCTCCCCCTTGAGTCTTACCCTTAACTCTGCATGGAAAGAACATTGCACTAGGAGGATACTGCGTGACATTGGGTAGGTCAATATATCTCTCTGTAAAATGGGAAGGGTGATGGAATGGATACAGAGCTAGATGATGAGTCAGGAAAACCTGGGTTCAAATCCTGCCTCGGATTCTAATTGTGCACCCCTGGCAAGCCACTTGACCACTCTGAGGCTTTGTTTCCTCATTTTTAAAACTAGAGGATTGAATTCAATTCCCTTTAAGGCCCCTTCCAGCTCCAAATCTATGATCACATGAGATAATAATAACTCAATCTACCTACTTCAAGGGGTTATTGTGAGGAAACCAATTTTTAAACTGAAGCACTATATAAAATATTATCATTGTCACTGGCATCGATAATATTACTTCAAGAAGCTATAACTCCAACTGTATGAGTACTCCTGCACTAATACAGATAGTGACCCTTCTGTAACTTAGGGATTAATTTTTCCAAGTCACTGTAACTGAAAAAATTCATCAGGAATTCACTTAATGAGCCTCTCCAAATCCAGCTAGTTGGCTCTTCAGTTGGCAGTTCAGACATGCAGCCAGTCCATCACTGGGTCCCATATAAAGTTTTCCTAGCTTGGCTTCCCCAAGGAGTGGTGGTGCTCAGAGAAAACGTGAGAGATTTTAAATAGAATAATTGTGTCATATGTTAGATTTTGTTGTTGTTCTTGTTGTTCAGTTGTGTATGACTCTTTGTGACCCTATTTGGGGTTTTCTTGGCAAACATACTGGAGTGGTTTGCCATTTCCTTCTCCAGCTCATTTTACAGCAAACTGAGGAAACAGGGTTAAGTGACTTGCCCAGGGTCACACAGCTAGTAAGCTTCTGAGGTCAAATTTGAACTCAGATCCTCCTGACTCCAGGGCCAGTGTTCTCTCTATTATGCTACCTAGCTGACCCCACCCCCATCCTTTCATTTTACAGAGGAGGAAATTGAGGCTCAGAGAGATGAAGTGATTACCAAAAGATAGATGCTACTAGGTAGCAGAGTTCACATCTGAACTCAGGGCCTCTAACTCAAAATCCACCACTCTTCACTGCACCGGACTACAGGCATTTAATACCTATATGCTGAGTTGAATTTACCTTAGACATATGGCTTTAAAGTGTTAAAACTAATTCTAACAGACTCACATAAATCAGTCTCAGGACCTTATTATCACATCTTTATAAGATTCCCAACCACCCTCCTACATACTCTTCTCCTCACATAGATGTTTTTTTTTTTTTTGCTTTTTGGAGCAGGAAGGTAGAGCAATTGAGGTTAAGTGACTTGCCCAAGGTCACACATCTAGGCAGTGTCTGAGACTAGACTTGATTGAATTCAGGTTTTCCTGACTCAGTGTCCAGCATGCTATCCATGGTACCACTTAGCTGGCTCTAATTAGGAAAGCAATTATAGCTCACACTTAATGCAGCTCTTTAAAGTTTACAGAGTGTGTGTGTGTGCATGTGTGTGTGTGTGTGTATGTATTATTGAACTTGATCCTCATAACAAGATAAGTGCTATTATTATTCCCATTTTATAGACAAGGAAACTGAGGGTCAAGGGCTAAGTGACTTGCCTGGATTTGCATAGCTAATAAATATCTGAGGTAAGATTTAAGTGCAGGTCTTTATGATGCCAAATCTCACACCCCATATACTCTGTTTTTATTACTTCATCAGTATTTGTGTTTAGAGGCAGAATTGTCCCTAGAGTAGAGTGGACCATTGTGTTTTTTAGGTGGATCTCCTGTAATTTGTTTTATAGGTGATGACAAAAACAGCCTGAAATGTCTCCGTGATAAATTACATACAGATTCCGAACCTGAACTAGTGGTGGGGTAAAGCAGGCAATTGTCCAAAGTGAAACCAATTTGAGATCTAGGGTAATGGTGGCAGGGTGACTGCCATTCAGTATGATTATTTATAAATCTATCTGTTGTGATGTAGAGATATTGATTTATGGTGAGTCAAATAAATTATGAAGTCCCCCTTGGACATAAGTGGAGCCAGGAGGACGATTTGAAAACTCTGAGTGGGTCATAACTGCCTTGTCTTGACTCTAGTGTTCTAAATCTATTGCATCCATATGTTCGTTCCTGTAAGGTGAACAAGTGCCCAAAATGCTATTTGAGTACGATCTATTTTGGTTGTTCTCCTTATGAGTCAGCACTGTCCTGCTAACCCAGTAGGGAGAGGGCAAAGTAAGTGCCAGGGCCTGATGTACTGTATGAATTTGCAGGTTGATTAATGCATTCATGTTGAAACTTTCTATCAGATCTGTATCCCTCAAGGTAAAAAAAAACTTTAGATATATTGGCTCCAATCCACTATCCATAAGTGATCAATGGCTCCCTGTCACCTCAAAGTCAAAATGTTCTGCTTGGTGTTCAAAGCCCTTTATATCCTAGCCCCCTTCTACCTTTCCAGGCTTTTTATTTACACCTTACATCTCAGTGAGTACTCTTTGATTCAGTGATATTGGCTTCCTGGCGTTGCATGAACAAAATGCTCCATCAGTCCCCTCCAGGAATTTTCTCTGCTTCTCCCCCATGCCTAGAATATATGACTACTGACTTCTCTGGATTCCTTTAAGTCTCATCTAAAATCCCACGTTTTACAGGAAGACTTTCCCAACCTCTCTTAAATCCAGCACCTTCCCTCTGTTACTCATTTCCCATTCATCCTGTATATAGCTTGCTTTGTATGTATTTGTTTGCATGTTATCTCTCCCATTAGATTGTAAGCTCCCTGAGGGTTTAAATTGTCTTGTGCCTCTATCACTAGCACTTGACATGGAGCCTACACATAGTAGGCACTTAATTAATGTTCATTGATTGAAAGAAGGAAGTAACTAGACAGAGTCCTATCCTGTGACAGTAATGCCAAGGGGCTATGTAAATTCTTTTGTTGTACTGAAATTTTGTTATATCAAGTTTTATCTAAAATGAATCATTTTCTGAGACTTGAAAATATATATTTTTTAATTTGTGGAGATTTTCACAGTACAACCAAAGCTTTCTTATCCAGTACAATGGAAGATAAGGGGGAGAGTGGCAATTGGTCTAATATTCTGATTAATTAGAAATTAAATCATATTGGTCTCCCCTTTCATTTATTTTCTTTCTTTCTTTCCCAAGACTAATCAAAGGATAATGAGAACTAGATACCCTGTGATTATTCATTCAGCAAGGATTTATTGAAGATTTACTCTATTAATTATTTAATTGCTATAGTAAGATTTAATAGCTTAAAACTATGCTAAGACTTTTGGGATGTCCTATATGTCATCTTGCAGAGGGGGTTACAAAAGAAGTATAAAATATTATTTCCTTCCTCCAAGAGTTTCCCATCCAGTTGGCCAGATGATATATCCTCCCACAAAACAACTAAGTAGTAATGTAGATTCACATAAAATTAAGTGCTCTTAGAGTACTATAGGTGACTGCTCTATACTCAAGCCAAATTGGACTGCTTTCCATCTCTTGACTATAAACTGGTGTTTTCTAGCCTTCATGTCTTTGCTTATACTATCCTCTGTACTCTCTGTACCTTCCTTCTTTTTCTCCTGTTCAGTCCCACCCAATATCTCTCACATCCCTCTACTAGAATGTAAAATCCATAAAGCCAGGGCACCTGTGTTACTTTCTTTTAGCACATAGCCAGGTTCCTGCATATAACAGGTAGTTAACAGGTTTATTACATTGAACAAGAGATTATTGCCTGTTAATTTACCTCTTAGGATAAGGAGGAAGAGAGTTAGGCCCTGGACAAGTAGAGAGATCATTTTATGGAAGGAAAACAATGGGAGTGAGACCATGGAGGCAGGAAGGGGCAGGACATTGTCCATGCAAAGAGAGAAAACTGATATAATAGTGTAGCAGTTCATAAGCCATGGCATGACTCATAAAATTAGTGTTTTAGAGATGCCTAAGTAGTCTCGTGTGTGTGTGTGTGTGTGTGTGTGTGTGTGTGTGTGTGTGTGTGTGTGTGTGTGTGTGTGTGAGAAGTATCTAGTGGTGGGCAGACCAGCCTGGACGCTTGTTGAAATTTGGAGAAACTGAAATAGAGAGCAACAGACACACGTATTGGGAAATCATAGTTAAAAGGAGAAGTCCTTTCTCTACCTTGAAAAGATAATGAATAAGGAAAAGTTTTCAAGGTTAGAATGTCGGACAGTACCACAGACTTAGAGCTGGAAGAGAATTTAGAGGTAATCCAAGCCCCTCATGTTGCCGGTGAGGATATTGTGATCTAGAGAGGAAATAGGAGCAGCTAGGTAGTTCAGTGGTTGGAGTGCCAGATCTGAACTCAGGAAAATCTATCTTCCTGAGTTCAAATCAAGCCTTAGACATTTACTAGCTGGGTAACGCTAGGCAAATCACTTAATCCCAGTTACCTCAGTTTCCTCATCTGTAAAATGAGCTAGAGAAGGAAATGACAAACTGTCCCATTATCTTTGCCAAGAAAATCCAAAATGGGGTCATGAAGAGTCAGACCCAACTGTGAGAGAAATTATTTTCTATTATGTTAATAACTAATTATTAAATTAAGATACAGGCTTTTTCTTCATTGAGACCCAACTCCTGTGGAAGGTCAGCCTCTAAAGGACATAGCTGATTGAGATTAACCCAAACCTTTAAGGAATAGGGTCTTGGTTTGGATCCCACTCAACTAGGAGGCCTTACTTCTGTTTGGAATGTAAATAGAATTCAATCTAGGCAAGATCTTACCCTGAGGAGATGAACCCCTGTCCTGGTACTCCTCCATTAGAGTTTAAGGTTTCTCAGTTCATGAAGGAGAAAATCAACTAGAATGGTCTAGATGGAGATGAATTCCCCTGTCCAGATTTCTGGAGGTGTCTGAGACTCATGATCAAGCCATGTTCTCAGCAGGAGGAGCTGAAGACTTCTAGCACACCTCCTCATTAAATGTCTACCAATCAGGGTTGATTTTCACTTGTCAGGGGCAGTCCCTTTTGCAAAGGTATTTAAGGCATTCAGTGTCTGGGGAAGAGGGGGAGGTCCTTTGGTTGCCTAGGGAGGCCACTAGCCATCAATGTATTGATTATTAGCTAGCCTTATTAAATTGATTATCAATTACCCAGAAACTCTGTTTTTTATTTTTCACAACTGAAACTACTGAACAACAGCATCAAGAAAAGGTAAGTGATTTGCCCAAGATGATGTCTTAGAAAAGCACTAGCATACATCAGAAGCTACCTGATATTTGAACTTGAATTGTCAAACCCTAACAATTCTAAGATATAGATGATAGACAGGGAAGTTTTATAGAAAAAAAAATTAACTTTACGACTATGAAAAGTGAAGCTCTGAGACTTGAGATGCTTTTCAAAATAAGACAAGGCACCAACTATGCTTATAACAGTATCAAGTTAGCTAGAAGGCTCCTTGAACAGAGTGAGATTTTCATCCCCAAAAGCAGCATTTATAGGTGCTAAATAGCATGAATCCATCAACAGGCATTTATTCACCCCCTAAAGCACTGGGGCTTACAAAGGCAAAATGAAATAGTTCCTGCATCAAGTTGTTCACATTTTATCCACCAGGAAATGATAAGTGTGTGTGTTTATACAAAATGCATACAAGATACTACAAATACAAAATATAGACCAAAATACAAAGCAAATACAGAGTAACCTCGAGGGCACTAAGAGCTGAGGAATTCAGGAAAAGTCACAAAGTAGGCAGCCTTGAACTGAGCTTTGATGGGAGGTAGAGAGTCTAAGGGGAGAAAGAAAAGGATTCCAGACATGAAGCACCATATGGGCAAACATACAGAGATTGGGGATGGAATGTTGGGAAAGAGTCAAGTAATGGCTTGGTTACAATATTGGTTGTGTAAAAGGAATAACTGTGGGAGAAACCTGAAAAAGTAAACAAGAAACTGGTTGTAAAGATTGTTGGTTGTTGTCCTTTATTCCTGAAGAGGACCAAAATGACATCACTATTCTAGAGTCAAGTTACAGCACATCCAACTGTAGCTGAGCAGACCAAGATGAGCTTGGAATGTTCTACCACAGGTTGAGTACAAATAGTCCATGTAAACATTTGAAGTGGATTCTCTTAATCTGCACATTTCACATTTCTTTTGAGCTACTTCAATTCTGCTTTACTCATAGAACATAGCACCTTCTCTGATGAGGGCATGCTAGTCTGGGTGGTCCTGTAATATCATTAAATGCCAAACAGGTAATTCAGACCTACCAGTAGTAAAGAGTGAGCAAGGAAGCAATATCATCAGACCTGGGCTTTGGTGACATCATTTTGGCAGCTAGGTTTTCTCACAACACCTCTATGTAACTGATAATATAAATAGGGCTAGCTCCATTTTACTAAAAAGGAAACAGAGCCTCAGAAAGGTGAAGTGGCTTACTTAGTCATACATTGAGTAAGTGGCAGAGCTGGAATGTGAGCCCAAGTTTTGTTGATCAAAATGAATTAATCCATAATTATTGGATCTTGGAGATGGTATTTTGGGGGCAGGTAAGATTTCCCTTTCTGTCACTCAAGTATTAATTATTATTAATTAAAATAATATAATATATAAAATAAAATAGTATCACTTTAAGGTTCACAAGGTACACACATTATTCCATTTGAACCTCACTACAAGTCTTTAAGTCCTACAGACATCATTATTCCCATTTTATGGATGGGGAAACTGAGATATTAGGTGACTTACCCATGATTACACAGCTAAAAAAGTATTAGAGACCAGATTTGAAACCAGGTTTTCTCCTAACTCCAAGGTCAACACTCTATCCAATTTAACACAATGTTTCCTGGTCTAAGTGTGAAGGCAATGTATGTGAACACTTAATTTGTTGTCCAAAGACCATGGGATGGAAAATGAATTTAAAAGCATTTATTAAGTACTTACTATACAGCAAATGCTCTGCTAAATGCTGGGGGTACATATGGAAAACCTGAGATAGTCCCTGCTCTCAAGGCGCTTACAGTGTAATGGGGTGAGATATCATATCAAAGGAAATTCAGCTGGAGGGAAGATGATAAGACCTAGAAGTCCCAAGGATCTACCCACAGACAAGGTCTACCTGCAAGGTCACCCTTTTCTCTTTCCAAAGTCTATAGAAGACCTCTTGGTGGCAAGAAGAGCATAATGTAGAGAGGTATCATTGCAGAATGGCTAGGCTAGCCATAACGCAGTGAGAATTTTAGGACCGAAGCATTTCCATAGGTGTTCCTGGAAATCCAGGTACTCAAACTTGCAGCGTTTAACGTCAGATTAATGCAAACCACTCCCCTCAAAAAAAACCCATCATATTGAAAAGCTTCCCACTTGAGCTCATACAAGAAATTTTTGTGGGAAGTTGCTTGGTTAGAGATCAGCATTTTTACTGGCAGCCGGGACAATTGTTGATGGAGTTTGTGCCATGGTTCACATTCTCACAGCAAAATGGAAGGCGAATGAAGACCCCAAAACATCAGTTCTGGAATGAATGTTCACTGCTCCCTTTGAGGGTCCTGTGGATGGAAGACACATCATATTCACACACACATACACACACGTATGTATGTGTGTTGTATATGTATACATATGTATGCGTTATACGTGTATACACAACATACATACACACATGTGTTTCTGTGTATATGTATATGTGTCTATATAAAATATATTTGTGTTTGTGGCTGCCTTAAATTCTGCCTAATAGGATAGGATCTTGGACATGAACGATGACAAATAATAATTATAGCTTAAGCATTTACATAGTGCTTTGAAATTTGAAAAAATTATTTATATATTGTACCATTTGAGCTATAAAAAAAATAAGGAACATACTGAGGGAAGTAATGTTGCTTGTGGATTAGAAAAAATGAAAAGGACAAATAATGATGCCAATGGTTTGAGGATTTGTCTTTGTTTTCCTTTAAGACGAAGGCCTCTGTTTTCACATTGAGAAAGCAGGTTATAGAATGGACTGAGCTGAGAGGAAGAATTTTCACCCAAAGGAGCACACATATCTGTTTGGCAGTAGGGGGAGCAAGATGTAGGCAAATCTCAAGGCTCAGGACCAAGAACACAGAAGTGTAAGAATGTATGTGAGTTACCTAGGCTCGAAGCCATGCAAACATGGCCCAAACTGAACCCATTATCTTTCTTCCCAAACCCTCCCTTTGTCTTAACTCTCCCCTCACTGCTGAGGCTGTCGCCATTTTCCCAGTCACTCATACCCGCCACCCGCCACCATCCCCAGCTCTTCCTTCAAACTCACCTCACACATCCAATCTTTTGCCAAGTCCTATCATTTCTACCCTCAGTTCTTGTCTATGTCCCCAGATTTCTGACACCGCCACCACCCTGATGTGCCTGGAATATGGCAGTAGCCTTCTGGTCTGTCTCCCTGCCTCAGGTCTATCTCTACTGTAGTCCTCTCAGCTGCCAAATATTTCTCCCTAAAGTGCAGTTCTGACCATACAACCTCACCTCCCCATTCAATAAACTCCAGTATATTCCTATTACCTTCAGGATCAAATATCCTGTGTCTTTTAAAGGCCATCGATAACCTGGCTCCTTCCTACCTTTCAATCATCTTACGCTTTATTCCCCTCCACGTACTCTCTGATTCAATAGCTTCTTTGCTGTTCCTTGGACCACACACACACACACACACACACACACCCCTAGCTATTAGGGGAGGTCCAGAAGAGTAGTGACATAAATGATAATAAATAATTCTCTCTCTCCCTCTCTCCCTCTCTTCTCCTCTCCTCTCTTCTCTTCATCTCTGTCTTCTCTTCCCCTCTCCTCTCTTCTCTTCCTCTCCCCTCCCCTCTCCTCCCCCTCCTCTCCTGTCCTCCCTTTCCCTCTCCTCTTTTCTCTGTCTCTGCCTCTTCCCCTCACTTTTTCTCTGTCTCTCTGTCTCTTTCTGTCTCTCTGTGTCTCTCTGCCTCTCTCTATCTCCGTCTCTCTCTCTCTCTCTGTGTCTCTTTCTGTCTCTCTTTTTCCCTCTCTCTGTCTCTCTGTCTCTCTCTCTGTCTCTCTCTGTCTCTCTCCCTCTCTCTCTCCTCCTTTCTACCCCCCTCCCTTCTGCTCCTTTCCTTTCCATCTCTGCCTCTTCTCCCCCCCCATCTCTCTCTCTCTTTCTGTCTCTCTGCCTCTCTCTCTGTCTCTGTCTCTCTGTCTCTCTCTCTGTCTCTCTCTTCTATAATCCCTAGATTTCCTTGCTAAATCTCAGCCAAAGTCCCACCTTCTGCTTGAAGTTTTTCCCAGCCCTTTTTAATCTCAGCACCTTTTCTCTGAAATTGTCTCTAGTTTCTCTAAGATATATCTTGTTGGTAAATACCCCCAGTTGGAACGTGTGTTCCTTGAGAGCAGAAACTGGTTTTTGCCTTTTTTTTTGGTATGCCCAGCTCTTAGCCAATAGTAAGCACTTAATAAATATTTGTCAACTTTTTGAAATGTTTTGTGGCATCTGGTCTATTTAGCTTGAAATTATAGATAAGAGGGAATGAATTAACATTGACTAGCATTTTTATAGAAGATCTTAGGTTTATATAGTACTTTTCTTCACAGTCTTGCCAGGACCACTCAGTCAGTGAGTGTTAGCAACACAATTGAAATCCAGGTCTTCTTAGTCTCCCATTTGAGAACTTGACTACACTAAACTATGGACCACCTGGACCATCTCTGAATCATGTAATTAGAGTAAAAAGTCCTAATCCTAGGTGAAAAATCCTATATAAAAAAAATCCTGGTTATGTAAATTGGCTAATTTTCCAGCATCTTAAAGTCTTTTATTTCTTTATTCAGTCTTTGTAAATATAGACTGTAATCAACTGTTCTACCTAAATATATATATATATGTGAATTGATGTGAAGCATTATTTGGGGGCATCTAGGTGATTCAGTGGATGGAGTATCAGGCCTGAAGTCAGGAAGACTCATCTTCCTGAGTTCAAATCTGATCTCAGACACTTACTAGTTGTGTGACCCTGGACAAGTTACTGAACCCTGTTTGCCTCAGTTTCCTCATCTGTAAAATGAGCTGGAGAAGGAAATGGCAAACCACTCCAGTAAACCAAGAAAGTAAAGTCAAGAAAACCTCAAATGGGGTCATGAAGAGTCAGATACAATTGAAAATGACTGAACAACTACAAATCATTTTGAGACCAAATTCTCAATCAGTTACCAGCCATTTTGAATGGTTCTATTCACTTCCCTCTCAGAGAATTTTGCAAATCTCAGTAAGCCCTAGGCAAAGCTCAGTTATTTTACAAACAACCAATATGTCACTGATACTCAGTAAATACTCAATGGTAATCATTCTAGGCTCTTTCAGATGAGAGCTCAGCTGAGCTGTGAGGACAGCCTGGGAAGTTTATCAGTGGGCCTTTCCCATCAGCTTTACAGCATAAGATCTGAGCTAGCTCCAGTCTATGTTCTGACAGTAAGTATTGAATGATATATAGAAATGATGTCTGACAAGCAGCATGGTGGAGTAGAGATAGCCTTTGACTGGAAATCTGAAGCCTTGGTTCCTAGTCTCAGTTTTCCCAAGTGTTAGCTGTGTGACTGTCCAAACAAGTTACTTCACTTGTCCTGACGTCATCTGTAAAAGGCTAGAGGTTGAACCAGATAAAATGTAAGGACCTTCCCGGAAATAATAATAGCTAACATTTTTAGAGCATCTACTGTGTGCCTAGCTGCACTGGCTGTGCCTACAATCTTGGAGACTTCAGACCACATCACAGTATATGTGTTTAACTCCTCCAATAGAATGTAAGCAACTGAAAGACAAAATAATTATCCCTTCCACATCACAACTTTCCCCATTGTGGCTTTAATATGTCATGGGTTGGCATAAGAAATTAAATGAGAATTTGGGGGGAGTTTTGCAGAAGTCGCAGATGATATTCAAAGGCCAGCAGACGACAGAAAAAGTCCAGAAATTCAAATGCATAAAATTTATGTCGTGTATAATATCAATCCAAATTTTACAATAAGTTACTGTAAACACCCCATTAAAAAAAGAAATATCACACTTTTTTTGTACAAAGGGAGGGCCAAAACATTTTACATGGATTTTCCAGATTGTGGGGGGACATGCCTCTAACCCCCACAATGTGGAAGGGATAACTGTAGTTGTTTTTACTGTGTCTTTACATCCCCACTGCTTTGGCACATGCTAAACACTTAATAAATGCTTTTTTTAATTGATTACCATCCTACTGGCATATGTAACACCCTAGTCTTATCTATATAAGGTAAATATTTTTATATATAACATAGTTCTTCTGAAAAATCTGTGGTTTGGGGGGCGGCTAGGTGGCGCAGTAAATAGAGCACTGGCCCTAGAGTCAGGAGGACCTGGGTTCAAATTTGGCCTCAGACACTTTACATTTTCTAGCCATGTGACCTTGGGCAAGTCACTTAACCCCAATTGCCCTGCCCCTCTCCAAAAAAGCAAAAAATAAAAAATAAAAAATCTGTGGTTTCATCAGGGCAGGGAACTATCTTTACCAAGGCAAATTTCAACCTGACAATGACTTAAATAAATCCTAAGGAGTTGCCTGAGGTCCTTAGAGGATAAATGACTTACCAAGGTTCACACAGTACAAGTGGCAGGGACAGATTTTGAATCCAGTCCTTCCTGACTCCAAGCCCAACATCTTATCCACCATACCACTCTGTCTCTAAATATGTTATTTGTTCCTAAATGATTTGTGTGTGTCCTGCCAGTGTGTTTACAAAGCATGCAGTAAAGTAGACTGAGGAAGAGAAGAATTTGCACGGGAAGGAAATTGAGCTTGCAGTAAAGTGGGCAAGAGGAAGAAAATTATATGCACCGTCTGACGTCTGCCCCCTTCACAAACAAGAAAGATCAGAGGATTTAGAGTTGGAAGGAGTCATCAGGTCTACTGTCCAGGTTTTACCATAGAGAAAACTGAGGCTCAGAGAAATGAAAGGACTTGTCCAAGGTTGTCTTGCGAATAACAGAATTGGAACCCCAACCCAGGTCCTCTGGTTCCCAAACCAGCCTTTCCACCATTCCGAGCTGCTACGTGAAACCCACATAATAGGAAGATCTCACAAACAAAACCTGCCAACCCGTCAATGCATCACCTCTTCTCTTTCTCTTTTCAAAAATCAACCGACACCCATTTATTAAGCTGCTACTGTAAGCTAAGCATTAGGACAAAGAGAAAATAAATAACAAAGACATAAAAGCAAACAAACAATTCTTACCTTTAAGGATGTAGTTAGGAAGTTAAAATATATAAATAACAACAAGACAAAATAGGTTTTGAGATATGAGTGCACTCCTCAATCTTAAATCTCAATCTTCACTTGGGAAATGTGTTTAATATGATTGTACGTGTATAGCCCATATCAGATTGCTTGCTGTCTTGGAAAGACAGGGAAAGGAGGGAGAAAAAAAAAACAGAACTCAAATCTTCTAAAAGTGAATATTGAAAATTGTCTTTACATGTAAGTGGAAAAAATAAAATACTAGTAAGTGGAGAGAAAAAAAAAACCCAAACCTTTAGTTGACCAAACAACGACCAGTACTGTCCTACATCTCTCCTCCTTGTCCAAGCTACACTCTTTGAGGAAACCCCCTACAACAGGGGCCTCCACTTCCTCTTCTCTCATTTTCTCCTAAACATTCTGCAGTCTATCTTGCAATCTCATCTTTTGATTGAAATTGCTCTCTCCAAAGTTACCAGCAATCTCTTAGCTGCCAAATTTAATGGCTTTTCCCCCCCAATCCTCATCCTTTTTAGGCTCTCTGTAGCCTTTAACACTGTTGCTCACTCTCTTCTTCCAGATTCCTCTCTCAAGGTTTTCATGACACAGTTCTCTGATGGTTCTCCAAACTTTCTGACTGCTCCTTTTCAATATCCTTTGCTGAACCTTCTGTAATGCTATATGGATATAAGATCTTCCCCACTCTTTAATAGGCCTCAGGTGGAGCCCATAAGGGATGCTTGCTTGGGGGAGGCTTTCTTGAAGGTAGGTTTTCACACCTTTTGCTAATTTCTAATTAGGCAGAGTCAGGAGAGTCGTAATGCCTTCTGGCTCTGAGAAGTATATGAGTCTGAGTTGGTATTTTGCTTTGGGGGCTCACTTATGAGAAGGATCTTGTGATTCCCTGTTGAGATTCTGAGTGGTCATATGTTCAGAGCTTCCCAACTCTCAGATGTAAAGGCTCTCTCAATCCAGGGATATATGTAAAATGTATAGTTGATTCAGGCAGTCAGAGCCCTGTCTGTTGGTCTTTATTTCTCTGCTTGTATTTTCTGTGAAGTTCAGGGTGATGACTTTTCTCCCGAACTAGTGAATGTAATTTAAAAAAGATTGTTGAACCCTTGAACAGCTAGCTTTCCTAGTAAAGCAGATCCAAGAACCTGTACTAGTAGCCATCCTGAGTATGCCAGTGTGGTTGCCGCTGCTACACTGTTTCTCCCAAGGATCTATCCTTGTTCCTCTTCTCTTCTCCCTTTATACTATCTTGCTTTGTGATCTCATCATCTCCCATGGATTCAATTATGTCTGTGCAGATAATCCTCAGGTCTATTTATCCAGCCCTAACTTCTTTCCTGAGCTCCAGTCTCCCATTACTAATTGTCTCAAACTGGATGACACATAAATATTTTAGACTCAATACATATAACAGAACTCAGTATCTTCACATGCACCTCTTTTAACTACTCCACTCGTGTGAATTTTTTCTTAAATTTAACATTTTATTTTTCTCTCATCACACGTGAAAACAATTTTTAACATTTGTTTTTTAAAATTTTTGAGTTTTAAATTCTCTCCCTCCCTTTCCTTCTCCCCCTCCCACATTGAGAAGGGAAGCAATTCAATATAAGTTATACATATACAGTCAAGCAAAACATATTTCGATGTTAGTCATGTTGTGAAAGAAAACAAAGACAGAAAAAAACAAGAAAAATCAAGAAAATATATGCTTCAATCTGCATTCAGACTCCATATATTCTTTCTCTGGAGGATAGCATTTTTCATCATAAGTCCTTCAGAATTGTCTTGGGTCATTTTATTGCTGAGAATAGCTAAGTGAGAAACAGTTGATCCATCATACTATATAATTGCTATTACTATATGCAAGGTTCTCCTAATTCTGCTCATTTCATTTTGCATCAGTTCATGTAAGTCCAGGTTTTTCTGAGAGCATCTTGCTCATCTTTTCTTATAGCACAATAGTATTCCATCACAATCATATGCAACAATTTTTTTCAGCCATTCCCCAGTTGATGGACATCCCCTCAATTTCCAATTTTTTTGCCATTACAAAAAGAGCTATTATAAATATTTTTGTACATGTGGGAACTTTTTCTTTTTTATCTCTTTGGAATATGACCTAGTAGTGGTATTGCTTGGTTAAATAGTACACATGGTTTTTGTTTGTTTGTTTGTTTGGTTGGTTTTTTTGCTTTTTTGGAGGGAGAAGGCAGGGCAATTAAGGTTAAGTCATTTGCCCAAAGTCACATGGCTAATAAGTGTTAAGTGTCTGAGGCAGGATTTGAACTCAGGTCCTCCTGAGTTCAGGGCCAGTGTTCTTTTCACTATGCCACCTAGCCACCCCAGTACACATGGTTTTGTAGCTCTTTGGGCATAGTTCCAAATTGCTCTATGGAACTGTTGAATCAGTTACCAACATTACTGTCTCAATTTTCCCATATTCTCTCCAACATTTATCATTTTCCTTTTCTGTCATATTATCCAATTTGATAGGTGTGGAGTGGTAGCTCAGAGTCCTTTTAATTTGCATTTCTCTAAGCAATAGTGATTTAGAACATTTTTTTCACATGACTATAGGTGGCTTTGATCATTTTGTCTGAAAACTACCTGTTCATATCCCTTGTCTATTTATCAATTGAGGAATGGCTATTATTTCTATAAATTTAACTCAGTTCTCTATATTTGAAAAATGAGGTCTTTACAAAGAAACTTGTTGTAAATTTTTTTCTCAATTATGTTCCTCCATCCTATTATCCCTACTTATCCTTTTCTCTCTCTCTCCTTTCACCCTGTTCACTCTCAAAAGTTTCTTCTGACTAGTACTTCCCCCAATCCACCCTCCCTTCTATCAACCCTACTCCCTTTTCTTGTCCTTTTCCCCTTCTACTTTCCTTTGGGGTAAGATAGATCTCTATATCCAACTGTAGTGCCAATGCAATATTCATAGGACCCACAATGTGTATGTTATTCCGTCTTTGAGCCAGTTCCAATGAGAATAAGGTTTACGTATTCCTTACCTCTCCCCATTTCCCCTCCATTGTAAAATCTCTTTTGTACCTCTTTTATATCAGATAATTTACCTCATTCTACCACCTCAATCTTTTCCCTTCTCTCAGTTAATTCCTTTCTCATCCCTTTATTTTATTTTATTTTATTTTATTTTGGATAATCATACAATCATATTCAACTTACACCCATGCCCTCTGTCTATGTATATAATTTCTAAATTGATTTGTTTATTTTTAGTTTACAAGATTCTGTTCCACAATCCCTTGAGTTTCAGATTTTCTCCCCTCCCTTCCCCCCCCCTCTATGGTGGCATGCAATCAAGTATAGGATCTGCAAATACTTTCACATTGGACATTAGTCTGGTTATGTATACAATTTCTAACTGCCGTAATAATGAGAAAGGTTTTAGGAGTTATAAGTATTATCTTCCTATATAAGACTGTAAACAGTTTAACTTTATTGACTTAGGATTTCTCTTTCCTGTCTTTTTATGCTTCTTCTGAGTCTTTATTTGACAGTCAAATTTATTATTCAGCATTGGTCTTTTCATCAGGAATGCTTGAAAGTCCTCTATTTTATTGAATATCCACTTTCCCCACAAAGGATTATACTCAGTTTTGCTGTGTATGTGATTCCTGATTATAATCCTAGCTCTTTTGCTTTCCAGGATATCATATTCCAAGCTCTCTGATCCTTTAAGGTAGAAACTGCTAAATCATGTGTTATCTGGACTATGGCTCCAGGATATTTGAATTGTTTCTTTTTGGCTGCTTGCAATACTTTCTTCTTGATCTGAGAACTCTGGAATTTGACTATAATATTCCTGGGAGTTTTCATTTTGGGATTTCTTTGAGGAGGTGATCAGTGGATTATTTCAGTTCGTTTTTTGCATTCGGGTTCTAAAATATCAGGGCAGTTTTCTTTGGTAATTTCTTGAAAGATGATGTCTAGGCTCTTTTTTTTTATCATGACTTTCAAGTAGTCAACAATTCTTACATTATCTCTACTGGATCTATTTTATAAGTCAGTTGTTTTTCCATTGAAGTATTTCACATCTTCTTCTGTTTTTTTTAAAAATTTTTTTATTTTGCTTTATTGTTTCTTGATTTCTTATAAAGCCATTAACTTCCATTTGCCAAATTCAATTTTTTTTTTTTTGGAAGGAGGTAGGCAGGGCAATTGGGGTTAAATGACTTGCCCAAGGTCACATAGCTAGTTAAGTGTCTGAGGCTGGATCTGAACCCAGGTCTTCCTGACTTTAGGGCTGGTGCTCTATTCACTGTGCCTCCTAGCTGTCCCCCCAACTCAAATTTTCAAGGAATTATTTTCTTCAGTGAGCTTGTGGGCCTCTTTCCAGTTGGCCAATTCTACTTTTTAAGGAGTTCTTTTCTTCAATGAATTTTTGTGCCTCTTTTTCCATTTGGCCAATTCTGCTTTTTCAAGACATTCTTCTCTTAATTGGATTTTTGTACCTCTTTTACCATTTGGTCTAGTCTGTTTTTTTAAAGGGTTGTTTCCTCCAGTATATTTTTGTGCCTCCTTTACCAAATTTTTGACCCTTTTCCCATTATTTTCTTGCATCACTCTCATTTTCTCTTCCTAATTTTTCCTCTACCTCTTTCATTTGATTTTTAAAATCTTTTTTGAGTTGTTCCATGGCTTCATATGTGTGTGTGTGTGTGTGTATGTATGTATGTATATGTGCATATATAAATATATATGGGGGGCACCCTTTGGACATAGTAGTTTTTATTTTGTTGTCTTCTGAGTTTGTGTTTTGATCTTCCCTGTTATCATAGTAACTTTCTACAGTAAGGATCTTTTTCTGCTATTTGCTCATTTTTCTAGCCTGTTTCTTGACTTTTAACTCTAAGCTAAAGGGGCTCTGCTTCTGGAGTGGAGGGGGCACTGTTCCAAGCATGAGAGTTTTTGTGTAGTTGTTTTCAGAGATAATTCTGGGGCCCTATAACTTTTCAGTTCTTCCAAGATGGTATGATCTAGGGAGAGGTGTGTTTATTACTCTCCTGGCCTGTGCTCTTGTCTGTGTGTGACCACAAGTCCTCTTTTTCTCCCTGGAATTGTGATCAGGATCCCAATTCCCCTGGAGCCAAAAATTTTGGCATGCTAATGTTCCTCCTTGCTCTGGAACTGAGACCCAGGACTGCAACCTAGATCCAAGTATGAGCAATGCAATAGAGTACCGCCCCAAGTGTCCCCTTCTGACTAGTTGTCTGACTCCCTTACTATCTGTGGGTTGAGAACTCCATAAACCATCATTGATTCAGTCATCACCAAGGCCTACTGCTGGCTTGCTAGTCTAGGAGTATGTGCTGAACTGTACTCTACTCTTACCCCAGTGCAACACACCTTTCCTGCTGACCTTATAAGTTCTCTTGAACTGGAAATTGTTTTACCCCATTCTTTTGTGGATTCTGTGGCTCCAGAATTTGTTTTGAGGCATTATATAAAGTTTTTTGGAGGGGCTTGAGGAAGAACTCAGGCAAGTACCTTCTTTCTCTCCACCATCTTGGCTCTATTATTCTTTCTCATGAATTTCCCTGTTACTCTCATTGCACCACCGTCCTCCTAGTCCCCCAGGTTCACAACCTAGAGGTTAAGTGACTTATTCAAGATCAAGCAGCCAGTATGAGTCAGAAGAGGTTCACAATCCCAGGTCTTCTAGAGCCAAGAGACTACACGCTACTGGCACAGTACACCCCCATACAGAAGTCACTCAATACGTGTCTGTTCATTTGGTGCGTATCAAGTTCCCTGCCCCACTTTATAGTTGTTGTGGGTTTGTTTCGCTTTGTTGTTAATGGATTTGTATTTTTGGTCTTTAGAACTATCTTTATACTGGGATGCTATTAGTGGTTTAAGCTGTTGTAGCCACAGTGTTGACAGCTAAAGGCTTCCACAAAGTCAAAAAGAACAGATGTTGAGCAAAAGCCATTAGATTTGAAAGTTAAGAGATCACTGGTGACTCTGGAGAAAGCAGTTTCAGGTGAAAGATGAGGTTTGAAGACAGACGGCAGAATGTCTGGGAGAAAATGAGAAGAGAGGAAGTGGGGGCACCCATTTGGTATACACCCCAGTCTTCTTCAAGGAGTTTAGTTCAGAAAAAGAGGAGAAATATGTGACAATTACGATTGAAGATGATCTGATCAAGTGAAGATTATTAAGGACCAAAGATCAACTGGTTTGAATTTGCAGGCATAGGTCACCTGTGCAACTATTTGGTGGCATAGTATGTTGCTCATAGGAAAGAAAAGGTAATTATTTATAAAACACCTACTGTGTGCCAGGCACTGTGCTAAGAATTTTACAAATATTTTCTCATTTGATCCTGGGAGGTAGGTGCTATCATGACCCCCATTTTTCAGGTGAGGAAACTGAGGCAAACAGACATTAAATTACTTGCCCAGGGTCATACAACTAGTAAGTATCTGAGGCTGAAATTGAACTCAAGTCTTCCTGACTCAAGGCCCAGGGCTCAGTTTACTGAGCCATCTCCCTAGCTGACTCCAATAGGAGGGACTCAATAAATGTTTATGCAATGGAATTGAGCTGTTTCCTTTGAATAATCTATTCCTTTGCTGCCATAGCTCAGATTAATTCATATTCTCCAGGAAGATATCACTTTCACATGACAATGAGAACAGATGAAAAGTTACTTATTAAACACTCACTATTTTCAAAGCACTGAGTTATAAAATTGTGACTGTAGACAACCTCAAGGAAATGAAATTTGTTATAATAGGAGTCAGTACTCGGACAGACATTTCTCACCCTGTGAATTTCAGTACCAGTTTGGATCACTTTTGCTTATTGTCTTTGAGATATATGAAAGGATGCCTCTTCTCCTTATCATATCTGTTTATATTGTCTGTCTTTTCCCATGATCTAAAACTTCCATTGAAGACAAATCATGGTGTGTAGTTTAGCCAGCTGGCTCTGTTCACTTTGTTTTTAATTAATTATTATATTTAATTGCCACTGACTTAATCAGAACTCATAACTGGCACTTGTTCAGACAGAGATAGTAACCTTACATTAAAAGAAACCTGGAAAGCATTCACAGCAATATTAGTGACTTTGTCAGGAGAAAGTCTGTAATTCTAAGGATGTTTCCATTGTTTGGCATTCTTATAATCTGGGAATCCAAGAGGCTCCAAACATGGACTTAAATTGCCTTGAAGTTTCTCAGCCACATGTGTTTCCAGGAGATACCATCCAATTTATTATCTATTGGGTGGGATGTGCTTTTAAAAAGGGAGGGAAATTTTAGGAAATAAATAATGACCATGTTATAAGTAAAATATTTAAATTACTTTTTCTCCTTTAATACCTCACAGTTGTTGTTTTAAAATAGAAATGCATTTATTTTCTCCTAAAATGGTCATAATAAATGGGGCTGATAAAATCTCAAGTTGAAAGCTGAAATGAAATTAGGAATGTAAATCGAAAAAACTGTAGAATCAAGGGCTCAAGACTCTAAGGCATTGGAGCCTTCTCCTGTGCTCCAAACAATCCTTTCCTGAGATGTGTGGTTACATAAACTCTAAAGCATTAGCATGTAGGTCACTGAATTAGCCTTTTCAATTCTTTTACTTTTTTCAAGTATTCTGTTTGCCTTCCTGAAATGTCAGATTTAGCCGAGAACTTCATCATCGTAACATTTTCAATTTTAAAGCTTCTTACCAATAAATATATCTTCATGGAGGATTTACTTAGTGACTCTGGCAATAATATCTACAATTAATAATGTCTGTTGGATTTAATCTATAGGGACAAATTGATATTTTTTTCCTTCAAAAATTTCACTTCAAGTAAAGGAAAAATAGTTAAACTCCCCGTTGGTCTATGTCAACATATCCAGGGTAAAGTGGGGAATATACACAAATATTTGAGTATTCCATGACTTTCTTGTAATTTAACTGGAGGAAACATATAGGCTTTGGGAGAAAAGATTGTTGGTTTAATTTTTCCAGATAAGTAACTCAACCACCTCCCCAACACCACCTCCATGCCCCCTCTAACTCCCCACCAACTCCCACCTCTCCTTCAGGTTAGGCAATTTTTTTCCTTAAAAGGTATTGAGATATTCCTGGAGACTTGGTTGGCTCAGGGATAAGATTGTTGATAACTGATTTCATTCCTCTTTCCCTGAGTACGAAAGCAGCCTGGGAAGGAAGGGGGAGGTGGGGAGATGGCTGTTGGGGAGATTTGGAGGGTTGATCAATAAATCACGTGGGGCAACTCAAATTAAGGAGTTTCATTCATGGAATCAACTCTAGGTGTCCTCAATGCCTTGTTGAAATCCTTGTTAAGTATCCTATTATGGCTAGGTAAATCCCTTTTTGTTAACAAGAGGATAACCTGAAGACTCTCTCATTTTCTTCCAAGGTCCAACATACTGTGGGGACTGGCCTGACTCAAGGCCCAGCCCAGAACAGAGAGGTCAAAGAGACCAAACAATTTGCTTAAAGACACATACAGAGGTAGTGGTAGACCCCAAAACCAAAACCTATATCTCCCCCTTTCTAGTGGACTTTCCACCTTTTACAGTTTGGCTAGTTATCATCAGTGAATTTTCTGAAGTGCCTTGATTAGAGATCATAAGGCTGACTCATTCCTTTTATGTTACTTTATAAAGGACAGATTTCAATTTCAAAGGAAGGTATGGGCCTCAAATTACTTTTCCTTTTGATAAAAAAAAAATGTGGAAAACAAAACAGGATCAGAATACTTATGAGGAAAGATGAGAAGGTTGAGCCCTAATTTGAGTTATGTTGCTGATTATTGAAATCTGTGAACATATCTGACAAATGGACCAGAGCCAGAAAAAATCATACCTGAAATTCACCCTTTCTTCTGGGTGTTGCTGGAACGTTATCAAACATGTGATCCTATTCACCGGCCCCTCTGCATGATATTGTTGTTGGTTGTTGTTCAGTCATTTTAACTCTTCATGATGGGCAAAGATACTGGAGTGGTTTGTCATTCCCTTCTCATTTTGCAGATGAGGAAACTGAGGCAAACAGAGTTAAGTGACTTGCCCAGGGTCACATAGTAACTAAGTGTCTGAGGCCAGATTTGACCTCCTGAATATGAGTCTTCCTGACTCCAAGCCCAATGCTGTATCCACTGTGCCAACTAATTGCCCCTCTGGATGTTAACTATAGCATTATTAAATGTGGTTCATCCTTCTTTCACTCTTCCAATCCTCCTCACCTGCTATGTTAAATTAAGACCTCAGTATTGTAAGCTCTCAATCAAAATCAATCATGTATAAGGTATCTATTATCACTTCCAGGCTTTTGGAGAAATACAGTTTTAAATTAGACTTGGCCTTTGTTTTTATCGGGAAATTTCTCAGTTTGTGTTTCTTGAGAGCCCATAGGGCTCAAGAATCATGGGGCCAAAGAAAGACTTTGATAAAATAAATTGAGTAGCCAAGCTGAACAGGTAAGAAAGGTATTCACACAATAAAGAAGACTTGTTGCTGGAAGCATCTTCTGCTTCCAAGTTCACAGATTGGGGTTTTATAGCTTTTTAGGTCACATTACAATCCATAACTAATCAGTAGCATTCTGTGTCAATTTAAGATAAATAAGTAAAAAAAAAAAAGAAAACATAGATATAAAAAAAGAAGTACTAGTAGAGAAAGGGAGACATTGAAGGGAGCAAAAGAGGAAGATTCTGGGGCGTATTTGCAATGCAACTGACAAGATCTGTTGTCAGGATGAGAAAACAGGGCTGGAAAGAAGAGAAGGCAACTAAATACTTTTATAACTCTTAGAGAGATACATTTGAGTGATAGATCAGGGAGGATGTAACCATTAAGAGAAAAGTTACCTGCATCTCTTATCTAAGAGATAAGATAAAAACAAGTAGTTTTTTTCTCTGCTTTGCCATGTCCTTGTATAATTTGTATTTTATTTCTCCATCTCGTTGACATTCATTTATTTACATTTCATTTTCTCTATTGGAATGTAAGCTCCTAAACTGTTTTAGCCTTTCTTTGTATCTCTTATGCTCAGCACAGTGCCAGGCATATGGTGAGGGCTTAAAAAATACTTATTAACTCACTGACACAGTCAAATAGAAAGATGTGGCATGAACACAGATGACTACGATCTGCCATATTACACGATCAGTACACGAGGCAATTGGGAAAAAAAAATGTTATTTGAAATCTGAGATCAACTTCCTGGAAGAAGTGGCATATAAATTGGGTTTTAAAGGATGAGGAAAAATGCAACATATGAAGATATTTCCCAGAGGGTGAAAGGACAGAATATTTCTTTGGGTTGGATGGAGGAAGAGGGAAATATGGAATGGAAAGAGAACAAAAGCAAAAAGGTGATTACTTTGGCTAGATAATAGAGCATATACAGAGGAAAGTTATATAAGATGAAGTCAGATCACAAAGGCCCTTGAATGTCAGACAAAGGAATCTCAATTTAATTTGGATGCAGTAGGGAACCATGGAAGATTCTTGAGGAGAAGAGTATAAGAAAGATTATTCTGGCAGGGGCATAAAAGATGGATTATGAGAGAGGAGAGTGGGTGAGGGAAGGACATGTAAACAATCTTCAAATATCTTTCTCCTTTCTGATCAAAAGGTAGCTTAAATTTAATGAACGTGTCACAGATTTTTGTTGTTGCTATGAGTGCTCTAAATTTCTCATTAAAAAGGCAACCAGTATTCTATAACTACACTGTACCACCTGTGTACACTGTTAGTGAAGGACATGTTGTAGGTGAACCACAGTCTTAATACATACTTTGCTTCCACTTTTTTAAAACCTACATTTCAAATGTGTTTGTGCCACACATTAAAGGGAATTTTAAAAATCCAGACACTCCTTGAGTTAGAATGCTACCATGTTTTATATTTAACACATTGTCTATTCCCATCTGGAGCAGTTAGGATCAGGGATAACAAAAATATTTTGAGGTCAAAGTTTGGAATTTCTTGTTTATGTATGTATGTATGTATGTATGTATGTATGTACGAATGTATGTATGTATGTATGAACTACATTAAACTTTTAAACAACCTATATTGAACCATTCCAATGGATATGAAAAAGATTGCCAAGGCTTTGTGGCTAAAACTAAAAGGAGGTCATTAAAAGACCTTGAGGTGTTGTAGGAGTGATTCCAGATCCAGAAGGATAAGATCAGGTGACCTCTGAAGTCTTCTCCAATTGACATTTTACAACGTTGTCTCCGTTTAACCTGAACTGCAATTCATGTATTCTACCACTAGGTGGAACAGCAAGTCACTTAGAGTGCATTGAGAATGTGAGTTAAGTTCCAGTCGATAATGATTTCCTTTTCTTTACATGTGCTACTCAAGCAAGAAGACTCAGAGGACATCCTCAATGGCAAAGTGTTGGTGGAGGGGGATTTCCCAGGTTATGGCTTTCTACCAGGATCCAATCTGATCAGGAATGCAATTTTGAAAGCAATTTATGCCGAGTACTTAACTTGGTAGGAATTAAGAAATGCCGAACTACATTTTAGTTTCCACCCACGGAAAATCCCAGCTAGAACCTTTCAATTGTACCCAGTTATGTATATGTAGGGAACACCGAGATGAGAGAAGAAAGAGCCAACATGTGGCCTTGTCAGCACATGCTTACAGTATTACCGGTAATAATGCCCCAGGATTTCTACTGATGTTTGTCACTGTTTCAGTGAAAGCTCTAGCTATCCACCGACCTGTTCTTTGGAGTGTTGGAAGACAGCACAGACGAGAAGCCCACCATTGGTATGTCCCTAGAGTGGAAGAATGACTGAGCAATACTAGGGAATATTAGGTACTAGGGAGTTACAGCCTCAGCACAAAATGCTGAGAGGAGCCCTAGCAAGGAAAGAGTGCCATCTTAAACAATCTTGTCACAGGAAAGCAATTTGACTCTTGGGTTAATTGTATGACTAATTCAGGCCAAACCACAGCAATCACGATAGCCCTTCGTTTAAGCAAAATCACATCAGGGATTGCAATGTCTAGATTAATCAAATTTATTTGCGATTTGCAAGCCATGTGACCCTGGGACGAATCATTTAAGAGTTATGAGTCCTGGTTTGCTCATATTTAAAACAGGGATAATTATTACATAATAATATCTGCTTTACATATCCCATAGAGCTGTGGTAGAAATGAGAGAATGGACGGGAAATAATTTTGTAAATGTCACCTAATAATGACAGTATATGAGATAATGTCTGTAAAGTGCTTTGCAAACTAAGTACTATCAAAACACAGTTATTATTATCTCATTCTTCTTATCTTGGTTTGAAGGCATTCAGATAGAAAAAGTCCTGGGAAAAGCTGCTATTTTGCTATTTATTCTTTTATGTTTAATATTCTGTAAGCTAATGAGAAAATGAATTAAAATATTTACTTTTATAGTATCATAGGACTCTGTCCCATCCCCCTCTCACTGACCTCCTTCCACCTCACCCCCCATGCTCAGTCAGCATTCTTGAAAGATTCATGGAAAGTTGGCAGGGCAGGTAGGTGGTACAGTGAATAGAGCACCAGCCCTGAAGTCAGGAGGACCTGAGTTCAAATCTAGCCTCAGACACTTAACACTTACTAGCTGTGGGACCTTAGGCAAGTCACTTAATCTCAATTGCTGTGCCTTCCCCCCTCCAAAAAAAAAACTGGAGCATGCATGCATGATGGGAGGCTGTCCCCCACCAACCACTGGAGAGATATCTTTTGACTGATTCCCACTAGCCATGATGGCTAAGGGATTCATATGAAGTGGGACTCTATGGATATAATAAAGGCATGCTATGTGTCCCTAAGAACTCTTCTTTCAGTCAGCCTTTAAGTTTAAGAATGGTTTCCTGAGTTGCAGATGGTCAGGTTGGGGAAGGGGAAAAAAATGTCCTTTCCCCCAATCACCCATGAGCACCTGGCCACCTGGGTAAGCCAGTGTCTGCAATGGGACTAGCTCCCCTTTGTGACTTCTTTCCTTCAGGATAAGTCCTTGTGAGATCTTTAAAAGTAGCTGGTATCTTCTCTTTACTGAGAACCTGAACTGCAGAGTGGTTACCAGAGCAGTTTGGGTGGCAACAGCAGTAGGGACAGATGAACGGAAAAGAAAAATGTCAAACACAGAGGTCACCAGAAAGAAAGAAGCCGCTGGGCACTGATTAGTCTGGGCCCAGGGAAGGGGAAATGTGAAATGGCTAACTGCCAGTCCTCACAAAGAAACTGTTTTGCAAATGTTCAAACAAGGTTCTCTACCACTCCTTTTTCTCTTTTAAATCTATTTTTCTTTACTACATTTTTTACTTACATATTTTAAATTGCCACAAAATGCTACTTATTGTTTGTAGACTCTAAACTGGCCTAAAAACTTATAAAAGCCCAATCTGTGACCTAAAAAGCAGAAGATGCTTCCAGCAAGAAGTCTTCCTTCTTGTGTTACTAAATTTCTTTTCCTTTCAGCTTGTCTCCTCGTTTTATTTTATCAGCACTCTTTCTTTGGCTCTGTGATTTTCCCTGGGCTCTCAAGGAACACAGGCTGAAAAATTTCCCAATAAAAATAAAGGCCAAGTCCAATTTAAAACTTTGTGTTTCACCGGGAGCCTGGATGTGATCTTTGCCTCCAGCAGCACCGAATGCACGGTTGATGCTGATTGATTGCTATGATACTCAGGGGTTAACTTCAGTTTTCCAACATCTGCATCCTATAGAGAGGGCATTTAGGCGGCCCAGTGAGTATTACTGGGCTTGGAATTAGGAAGACTCATCATCATGAATTCAAACCTGGCCTTTATTACTTAGCATTCCCTTTAGTCTATGGGAATAAAGTTGCCTCTTCCAATCTAAATCCTATTTGTACTCTGGGGACCTTTTTGTTTACTTCCTTTTGTTGTTGAGTCATTTCAGTTGTTATCTGATTCTCTGTGACCCTATTTGGGGTTTTCTTAGAAAAAGATACTGGAGCTGCCATTTCCTTTTCTAGCTCATTTTATAGATGAGGAAACTGAGGCAAACAAAGTTAAGTGACTTGCCCAGGTTTATACAGCTAGTAAGTGTCTGAGGCTGCATTTGAACTCAGGTCCTTATGATTCCAGGGCCAGGCTTCTATATATACACTGCACCATCTAGCTGCCCTGTGACTAGCTTTGACTTAGACAAAAACCAAAACCAGAATCGTTCCTTAGGAATCCGAGGTGGGAGGGGAATAGAATTGAATAAGAATAATAATTACTGTTATCATAGCTAACATTTACATAGCTCTGTAAGATTTGCAAAGTGCTTTACAATATCATCTTATTCGATCCTTACAAAGACCTTGGGAGGTAGGTGCTATTATTATCCCCATCTTATAGATGAGTAAACTGAGGCTGATAACCGTTAGGTACCTTGCTCAGGGTCACATGGCTAGCAAGTGTCTGTGGCAAGATTCAAGCTCAGGTCTTCCTGATTCCAGGTCCAGTGCTCTGTTTATTGTGTCACCTAACCGCCTTTAGTCAGAACACTGGGAAGACTAGTTACCTACTGAGAATATGGGTGACCCCAAAGCCATGAACCTAGGTCAAAGGGAGAGAGCAGCTCAAGAGCAAGGAATGGGGAAGGTCACTAGCCCCTTTGACCTCAGGCTAGTGATGCCTGGCCAACCACTGGATCGATGATTCTGGTCCTCACCATCATCCTTGTTGTCATGCAATTGTAATATATTATTATAATCTCTACATTTTCCCTTTGTGTGTGCAGACATGAGATGAAGCCTCTTAAATTTCTCATTTTAAGGATAACTCTCTAAATCAGGAGTTCTCAATCTTCCCAATTCCTTGACCCTTTAATACTCACACGTGGGCGTATCTGCATGTGGGCGGACCCGCCTGGAGACAGATAGAGGAGCAGTGGTGTCTCCATTTCTAAGACCATCGGAAATATGTTTTCCGATGGTCTTAGGTGACCCCTGTGACCCCTGTGAAAAGGTTGTTTGACCCCCAAGGGGTCGCGACCCACAGGTTAAGAACTGCTGTTCTAAATCAATATCAATATACTCATTATACTAGTAAGTCACCTTAAACATTTCACAACAGATTATCATCAAATGAATTTGCATTGTCAATGGTGCAACATTATTGTTGAATTTCTTCATTATATAAAAGTTTGGAGCAAATTCTTTATTAGTCATGTGTTGGCTGAAAGAATATATATTATATATAATATATAATATATTCTACATGTAGTTACATATATATTATATATTATAATTATATATAACATACATAATTACACACATGTTACATATGTAATATATACATTTATGTATATATAAATATAAACATATAGGTAAATAAATGTACATACATATATACAAATATATATATATGTATGCATTTTCAAAATAACAAAATTCACTGTTTTTTAATTTTTAAAAAATCAATACCAAATGATCTATATTGAAAGCAAAACAACATATAGAGATTTAGTACGCTGAGACAGTAGGACTTTTGAGCACTTCCTTTCTCATCCTTCCTTGCCTAAATTCTTTACCTTGGAGTACCCTGACCTTGTCATTTCTCACCTTTTTCCAGTCTCCTTGCTCCTCCTTGGTCACTAGTACTTTTTTTTTCTTTCTGTTTTTCAATCCTTCCTCTGGATTCTTGGATTTGGGACTCAAAATGGCAATTAGAAGTAATAGCTTCAGTGATCATCAGTCATTGTCTATCAAGAACTGATATGTTTAAAAAAGAAATGCATAAGCATCCTGGTTGTGTATGTCTACAGACTTTATAACACTCCAGATATATACACTTAGTCTATTGATCGGGATTCTACATAAGAAGAAACAAAATATCATCTTGTCCTAACATGATGATAAATCAACAAAAAATTCACGATTCAAGACCATTACCAAGCAGGATGATGCCACAGGCTAAATTGCCATGGAAGGAAGAGATTAGAGGATTTTAAAGTATGAGTAAGGATTTGTTCCCAGATGTTAGTTAAGCTTTCACACAATGTACGTGAACAATTCCAGTGAAAATGAAACAGATTCACTCTGCTTCATTGCTGTAACTAAGAGCACGATGTTACACTTTCCATTCAAACTGACCTACAGTTATGTAATGCCCCCTGTAATGCAGAGAACTGTTTGTCTTTGCAGATGGGGACTCTGCCTAGGCTCTCGGGAGATGGCTTAAACGGTCTATGGAGTACCATATGGTGATCGGAATAAAATCCTGCTACAAGCTCAAGTCCATAGAGCCCACATGATTTTTATATTTATTTTCTCTGATAAATGGATGTAAGTCACTAGGATTTTTGGAAAATCATTGGGATTTGGGCATCCAACTATTTAACTGGACCTATTAATATATACTGGAACTTCAGCTGGAGACAGTTGGATATAACATGCTGCTTTCAAACACATAAAACGACTCTCCTTTCTCTTACCCAAGCCAGGGAAAATACCTATTCAAGATTATTTTATTTAAAAGGAAAAAAGCATTAAACAAGTCTTGGGAAGACTTCCCGAGTTCTTCGTCCAAAAAGGCACTCTCCAACTATAGCCCAAATAAACCATGGTGGTGAGCTACAGCAAAGAACCTCCAAGTCTGATCTGTTCTTCATCTTTTTATCTAGCCCCTATCTTAAACAAGCCAACAGAAGAAAAATAAAACCTTACAAGAGAAGATTTGAATTACAAATCACTCAACTTTAATGTACTTTTCTTATTTTGGCCAAATGAGAAAAGGAAAATGCTAATTCTCTTATGAGAGCATTAATACTTTTAAAAATGTTAACCTGCAGGCAAGGGGGAGGGGAAACAAAAGCATTTTTAAGTAAACATATCCCAGTTGTCTGGAAAGGAGAAGAGTAGAAGAGTCCTTCATTTTGAAGATTTAAATAAATTAAAATGCAACCCGTTTTTGCTTCCAGGAATGTCATTTACATTTTATCTGGTCCATTTCTGGGAGAGTATGGAACTACAGTGTCTTGTGCTTTGCATAGCCTTGTTGTTGTTTTTTGCTTTTTGGAGGGGGGGAGGCAAGGCATTTGGGGTTAACTGACTTGCCCAAGGTCACAAGGCTGGTAAGTGTTAAGTTTTGAGGTCAAATTTGAACTTAGGTCCTCCTGAATCCAGGGCTGGTACTCTCTTTGCTGTACCACCTACCCCACCCCTAGCCTTGTTGTTGTTAACAGACTTTTCAGTCCTGTCCCAGTCTTTGTGATTCTATTTGGAGTTTTCTTGGCAAAGATACTGGAATGGTTTGCCATTTCCTCCTCCAGCTTATTTTACAGATGAGGAAACCAAGGCAAATAGGGTTAAGTGACTTGCCCAGGGTCACACAGCTAACAAGTGTCTGTGGTCATATTTGAACTCAGAAAGATGAAAATTCCTGACTCCACACCCAGGACCCTATCCACTGTGCCATCTAGCTGCCCTTACTGATACAGTAAACCTCAGTAAGTGGAACCTTAGACAACCAAACCAGAGTAAAAGCAATCTGTATAATAATTCATTGCAATGTAATACTATGATGTAATATTATAACATCTGTCTATTATCTGTCTCTATTTTCCTCTACATAAATAAATGCCTTACCAACATGGCAGCCTGGTCATTTTATCTGTGTGACTGAAGAAGAAAATTACAATCTAATTATGTCCCTCATATATCTAATCATGAATATCTTGCAGCCCTCCAGCAAGTTTATGGTTGTCCCCATTAAGTGAGCAATAAACATAACCTGCTAATCAGCTCCTTGAATTTTTCCCTTGAATTCGATTTTATTTACCCTAAGATATAGGTACTTTGGGTACTAGGAAGATCCTATTTTTAAAAAAATCTATCAGCAGCTTGCACTATCTCAATACTTATCAAGTATTGCCATAAATTAAAAAGTCAGATCTCTGGTGCTATTTGCTGCCATCTGACTAATACCAAGACCCCAGGAGTACACCAAGGTAGGCTTGAAGGTAACAGGGCACTGAAGTTTTTCTTCTACTTCAGAATCCACTAGACTTAGGCCTTGTGTTCAGTTTGAGGCCAGAGTTGTTCTTATCACTCCAGTTACTGACCTGTAGTCACAAGTTTATTAGGGAAACTAGTTTTGCAATGGATAGAGTCCTGTGCCTGGAATCAGGAAGAACCGAGTTCAAATGGGATCTCAGATACTTACTAACTGTATGAAGCTGGGCGGGTCAAGTAACCCTGTTTTCCTCAGTTTCCTCATCTGTAAAATAAGCTGGAGAAAGAAATGACAAACCACTCCAGTAGCTTTGCCAAGAAAACCTCAGATGGGGTCACAAAGACTCAGACAGGAGTGAAATGAGAGAACAGCACACAAGTTCATTGGGTCATAGACTTAAAGCTACAAAGGATCTAATCCAGTGGTTCTCAACCTTCCTAATGCCGCGACCCTTTAATACAGTTCCTCATGTTGTGGTGACCCCCAACCATAAAATTATTTTCTTTGCTACTTCATAACTGTAATTTTGCTACTGTTATGAATCGCAATGTAAATATCTGATATGCAGAATGTATTTTCATTGTTACAAATTGAACACAACCCACAGGTTGAGGACCACAATCAGTCATATAGCCCAACTCCCTCATTTTTTTTTTTTT
>CM053587.1:182418542-182434488 GCA_028646515.1 Pseudochirops corinnae
TATATATATATATATATATATATATTTATTTAATCTGACCAGTGCAGATGGCCAGTCTGGGGAATTCTAGTAACACTGAGGATATCAAATTTCTAAAATGTTCAGGGGAAAATATCATTTCAACTTTTTCAGGCATGGAAATTGAGATACATGATCAGTTCCAGGTTATACAAGTTGTCTATTGAATAGGAATTGAACCAAACCTTTTATTTAGTCTCCGAGAGCAGTGTTCTAGCTACTAGACTATGTTTTTCCTTTAAAAGTGACTCATCAGGCTCTTTGGTGCCTGAATTATTCTAGGGGAAAAAAAACATACCAGTGCAAATTGAAGGTCTTTGGAAGTGAGTTAAACCAATTTGGATTGTTGAGATTTACCACAATCTGTTGCTATCATTAGTGTTTGTAGCTCTTACTAATGAAAGCTCACTTTGGCTATAATGAACATAACCATTCAAGTAAGTGAGCAACCCCAAAGTGACTTCTTATCGTATAGATGCCTGGTCAGGGAATAATATAGGCATCATGAGGCCATTATTTACTGGGATAGGGACTGGACTTCTGATTTCCTTAGAGTAGGAAGCTCCAAGTGGAGGAAACTCTCTCTACATGTGCAGGCCACCACCTTAGCGGCAAATTATAGCCTTAGAACTGCCTAGAGCACTGAGAGGTTAAGTGCTTGCCCACCATCAAACAGCCAGTGGGTATCAGAGGCAGAGGTATCTTGTTAGCTCTGGTTTTCCTGTCCTGGGTCAACTGGATACCCACTATATCATTATTTTTGTAATATACTCAGTGGAACAGTTCCAAGGAATGACTCTCTTTTCCAGCCTATAAAGCTTTTTCTATATACAAAAAAAATTGTATTTGACTGAATTCATTTGGTGGGAGGAAGCAGAGGAAGGGAAACTGAATTCACTCAAACCACTTGTTTTGGTCTGTATGACAAGTATTCATTAGGTGCCTACTGTGTTTAAGGCAATGTGTTGAGTGCAGCGTGATTGCACAGAATGTTAGACCTGGAAAGTCAGGCTGAACATTTACATCTGTAAATGTTAAGAAAATTGAGGCTAGTTAAAGCAAACTGTCCAAAATATCACTTCTCGTTAGTAGTATAGGCTTGATATTTGAGTGTCAGTCCCTCCTTCTTCCCACTGTATCATGTAGCTTTCACAGATATATCTTACATTTTCCAAATGGCCTAAAGAAATAAATGATACCCCTGGAATTCCCAAGGAAATTCACTTTAAGAGATTATGACTTATTTGTGATTTGTATTGTATTTGGAAATTAATTCCAAATATTTTAATTAATAAAAACAACCAGATGACCTATTATGATGTATAAAGTGAAAATTTGAGATTAGCAAGTCTTGTCTCTGATATGATCATGAGTAAAAGGTAGATGAGTTTCTGCTCTCCATTTGTGAAGGAAAGGATGTTTCTGTGCCAGAAGTGACTCACACTGATATAAACACAGGTCCATGCCCAGCCCTCAACCAAAATGATGGTAGAATGAAAGCTCCTTGAGAGTAAGGACTATTTCATATTTGTCTTTGTATCTTGGTACAAAGCAGTCTTGGTATGTGATAAGTGCTTACTAAATCCTTATCAAATGAAGTCTCAAGTAACTTCTCAAAACTATGCTTTATAATTGCCTATCTGCATTAAAGCCCTGTCAGGATTAAATCCCAAGGCAGTACAAAAAAATATAATATCAATGCAATATATTCAAATCATGGCCTAAGAAAGGTAAAAATTAAGTGACAAATCTAATAAGAAAAAAAAGAGAAATGTTTGCTTTTCTGTGACAAAACTGGTACTTAGCTGGAACTTACATCTTAATTGTTCTTCTACAGGTAAGGGAAACTCCCAAATGGCTTTTATCATCCACTGATTTGTTGTGTCTTGTGAGGATAATTTTGATACCCCTACTCAATTTAATCAGTGAGTAATAAATATGGATAGAGAGTTGGGGCAGCTAGGTGGCGCAGTGAATAGAACACCAGCCCTGGAGTCAGGAGGATCTGTGTTCAAATCTACCTCAGACACTTACTTATCACTCACTAGCTGTGTGACCTTGGGCAAGTCACTTAACCCCAATTGCCCTGCCCTCCCCCCTCCAAAAAGAAAAAAAAATAGAGGCTGAATGAAAAATAAATTCGGATAAAGGCTGCAATGGAAAAAAGATTGACCAAGGATTCAAATATTGACTCTGAAGCAGGACCTTGGGCAAGTAGTTTTTCCTCCTGGGCCTCAGTTTCTTAATCAGTAACAAGAGAAGTTTGGACTAGATGAACTCTGATGTCTTTTCCAGCTCTAAATCTAAGATCCTAGGTTAAATTGATTTAGTAGTATATTCGTAAAGTCTTGGAAAACTAACTAGCTGACAATTATCAAAGCAAGTTCAAGAACTTCACACTTCTTATTTAGTCATTATACAGTTTTGTCCACATCTTTGTGACCTCATTTAGGGTTTTCTGAGCAAAGATACTGGAGTGGTTTGCCATTTCCTTCTCCAGTTCATTTTACAGATGAGGAAAATTGGGTAAACAGGGTTAAGTGACTTGCCCAGGCAACACAGCTAGTGTTTGAGCACAGATTTGAACTCAGGAAGAGGCATCTTCCTGACTCCAGGCTCAGGACCCTACCCACTGCACCACCTTGCTGCCCTGTGTATACTACTAGAAGAGAATAATTGGAAGTAAATTCCAGTTAAGTATCACTTTTTGTCACAGAAAAACAAACTTTTCTTTTTTCCTCCATTAGATTTGTCACTTAATTTTTAATTTCTGAGACCATAATTTGAATGCATTGCAACAATAAGATTTTTTTGTACTGCCTTGTGATTTAATCATTGCAGATCAGTTTCACTAAAGTTCACTAATTCAAAGACAAAATTAAGTAACTTATGTTAACCCTCTTTTGTTTATAAACATTTATTTAAAAGGTTGTTTAAGATTAATGCTACTGTCAATACATGTGTAATAATACTCAATAAATCATCTTGTACTTGATATCTTGAATTTAAGAATGTAACAGTCCAATTGGAGCCCAGCTTTGACCAATCCTCTCTCTACAGTATGATACTGTCAGGGAAAAAAAAATTTAATACCTTTTTTTTTTTTTTTTTTTAAGGGAGGAGGAAAAAGGAGAAGGTAGATGGGTGAGGTTGGAGGCATGGGGGCAAGGTAATTGTTCCTAATAGATTTTCCTGAAGTGCTTGCTCATGCTTTTGGCCCTGAAAACATTTAGCAAAATCAGTTTTGAGAGAACTGAGGAAAAAACCCCTTGCTACTCTTATGCAGGAAAGGAGGAAAGAATTTGTCGTTTTCAAGTAACTTTGGGCAAAACCAGGGGATGGAATAAACAGGTTAGGCAACTGAGGGACTCAAATCAAAAGCTGGAATAAAGTGCACAGTTATTGTCAAAAATATATTAATTTGATCCTAAGAAAATTAGGAATATTACTAATTACTAGATTGCTGATGTTTTAATACGTTTTGGTTTTCATGGAACATACAATCACAATCGGACATAGAGGATTGTTTGCATTTTTTAGAAAAAATTGCTTGGAACTATCTACAGAAATTCTGTGAACTCAATTCAAGGAAAACTGCCCTGCAGCTCTTTGGATTTGGACCGGTTCCCTCGGTTAGATCCACAGAGAAAAAGGGATATGGAGATTCAATGATTCGAGTGGGTGGCTCCCTCCTTCTTTTGGTTCTTCTTCGCGTCTCTATTAGCCTCTTTTTCTAAAGGCCTGTATTTTCCAATTCTCCATCCTCCATCCCTATGGCGTGAGACCGGGAGATCATGATGAGTTTCTCTTTTTTTGTAAACTGCCTCTGAACTGGCCGAGGGGGCTCGACTGTCTGTTGCTCTTTGCCGGGACCCTGCTGGGGGCTCCCCTCCCGGGTCGGGTCCTCTGCACAGTCCTGGCTTTTACTGGCTGGTGTGTCAATGATAGACTCCAAGGAGGTGCCCGCCTCCTCCAGGGGGGTGTAGCCCTTATTGCTGCTGGATTGATCCGACTGGGAGCTCTGAGAGTCTCTCCTGGTCGCCTGCGCCGAGGCAGGAGGAGAGGCCCTCAAGGGAAGCGAGGTTGCGGTGGAGGCTTCCGCCAAAACGGCCACGTCCACGTCGGTCACGCTGGGGGTGGGTGAGGGGTCTGGGGATGCGGCTCTCCTGCAGTCGAGGAGTCCGCTTGTGCTCTGGCGCCTCAAGGCCAAGTATTTGCCGGTCCTGGGCAGACGGCCGCCCTGCCCCCTGGTGGTGACCGTGAGCGCTGCAGCCGCCACCGCTGCCGCTTCCTCGTCCTCCGACTCGCGGGGTTCCCGGTGCCTGCGGCCACAGAGGCCGGCCCCCCCGCTGAGATCCGTCAAACTCAACTCAAACTCCCCCCGCGGGATCTCTTGGGAGCCCCTCTCTCCGGGAGGGCGCTGCCAGCTGCAGCTGGCGCCCTCCCCGTCCCCATCCCCGTCCCCGACCCGGTCCCGGTCTCCTTGCAAGGGCAGCAGAGCGAAGGCGCTGAGAGACGAGCCCACAATGGAGCTGGCCGTGCTCTGTCGCCCCCAGCTCTCTGGGGGGCTGCATGGGGTGGGGCTGCTGCTGCTGGCTGCCGCGGCGGCGGCGGCTGCGGCCACGGCGGCTGCGGCCGCGGCAGCTGCCCGTCGGCGACCCGCCAGCACCGAGCGCTCCCGATAGATGCTGTACACCGCCTCGGCCAGGCTGGGGGGCTCCCGCGGACAGCGGGGGGACGAAGCTAAGTCGGGCGGGGACACGGGGCCCCTGGCCCCGCCGCCCCCTCCAGCTGCCCCGCCTCCCAGGGCCGGAGGGTGCCAGGAGCCTTTGGCCAGCATCGCGGCAGCCCCGTAGGCATCTCCCGGGCTGCTGCCGCCGGGCTTCAGCTCCAAGCCCCGGGACTGCACGTAACTGATGAAACCGTTAAGGGGGGATGCTGCTGGGGGGCCCGAGGTGGTGGCCGAAGAGGACGAGGCGGCTGCAGCCGCAGCCGCGGCAGCCGCCGCCAGGTCTTTGGCTCGAAGGCTGTGCACATCGATGACGGTGGAATAGAGGTCCCGCAAGTTGATGATCTTGGTTTTCTTGTCTCTGTTCTCGTGGAGCACGGCGTTGGCGCAGATGAAGAGAAAGATGCCTATGCCCATGATGAGCGGCCCGAAGACTTTGAGCTTGTCAGAATGCAAGTAACCGGAGAAGAGTTGGAAGAGGAAACCTACTGAAGTGGACGAAGAGGAAGAGGAGGAGGAAGAAGGGGCGGCCGCCAGGGTGGGGGGCGTGCTCTTAGTGGCAAAGACGGAACTCGAGTTGGACTCTGAGTTGGCCAGACTTGGGGTACCCGAGTGGTCCCTCGAAGGGTGCTTGTTGCTATTGTTGTTGCTGCTGATTCTGGCACTGCTGCTGGCGGTGGCCAGGGCCCGATGACCACTCCCCCCTGGGGACAGCTGCTTGGCGCCCTCCCGATGGGTCCCACTGGTTTTGGGCCAGTAGCCCACCACGGCCATGGCTATGCCTACTAGCAGTACCAGGATCCCGCAGAGGGCGATCAGGCCCGAGATGGAGCAGAGCTTCAACTTGCCTTTCACTACTACCACGTCGTTCTTGCGCTTCTTTTTGGCTTTCCTCTTACGTTTGGGGACCTGGCTCTGTGGACGGAGAGGATCTTGCTTTCTAGCGGAGATCCTAAGGAGGCCCCCTGTGGCGATCATCTCGGGCCCCTGGACTGCGGGGCAGTTGCAGGGGGAAGGTGTGCGTAAGGTGGGGAGCTAGCTTCTACACCACCGCCTGCAGCAAAGAGAAAGACTGTCAAAGACAGCAGGTGTTGGAACAGTAACACTTCTTACTTGCACTTTACTTGAAAAATCTCCCACTCCCACCCCGGCCCCATCCCGTCCCGTCCCAGCCCCTTTCACAAGAGAGTGACCTTAGAGGTGCAAATTAAACAGGAGAGGTGTTTTGTATGGAGGTTGGGGGTGATTGAAGGCACTAATATATTAGAAAAGGATAAATCTGTGTAGGAAAATCCACCACCAACTTCCATAGCCAAAGGTATCTCAGGTAGTAATCCTGCCTTACTCATTTCCAATAAATTAAGAACAAGTCCCGTGTTCCCAAAACTTGCCAAGGACTTTGCCAGGATGAGCCCTTTGTCAGAGCTAGGGAAACACAGAAGATCTGAGCCTTGCCAAGGACTTTCATCTGAAGGATCTGAGGAGCTTCCGAACCCTAATTGACTGTGGGTATTGACTTAAAATCTCTGGAACAGGAGAAAGGTTCGTTTTGCTAATTCAAATGATTGGAATTTAAAGTAGTTATACATCAGGAATCATCAGGCCAAGAGTTATTTACTTCACACAGATAATTAGTTGCTGGGGAAACAGCAGGGTTTACTTTAGTTGGATATGTGGCATATCCAACTCAGTGCATCCCTTTTAAAAGTTTTCCCCCACTCATTATTTATCTACAAGGAAAAGCAAGCATATCTTCCTCACAACCAACCCCCTCCCTTTGCAATGAAACATCTGGACAGTTGCCTCATTTGGAATATGTAGTTTTAGGTAATGGGTTATGTAACTGAGCCCTTCCTTCTCTCTGTCTCTCTCCCTTCCCCCAAAAGGAGGTACCTTGAAGATAAGAGTGTCAGGCCTTATTAGTGGCTGAGAGCACTCCCCTGGACTTAAGAGGAAAGATCGTTTTGTTGTGTAGGGGAAATGACAATCCCCTCCCTTTTAAAAATATCATTAGAAACAGCTATTCATCCCCTTATTACTGTGCTATCAACATTCATGATCCCAGGATTCAAGAGGGGGTGATTAGCTATGTATGTAAGGAACAGTCCACACAAGAATGATGGTTTGTGGAGTCAGTCATACATATTGCTGATAAAGGATATTTTTCTCATCTTCTTTCCTTCATCCCCTCCCCCTACTTCATTTCCCAAGGTTCAGGGGGTCATTTATAGAAAAAGAACACAACAGCAATCAATAGTCCACTCCTTATAATACTATACAAAGTTCAATTATTTACTTCAAAGCTTTGTTAAGTAACCACATAGATGCACATTTGGGGTCATTGGTTCCTGGAAAATTGCACACCTGCTGGCCCTCCAGAGTGAATAATTTGTTGTTCAATGTGCCTTAGAGATGTTTTCAGATAAAATGGGAAGGCTAGAACGTAGGGTATCTTATAGAGTGGGAAAGATAAGAATCACTCATGGACCTTTTGTATTTTATCCTGCTTAAGAAATAATTCTTTATTTTTAGAATGATTTAGTATTACAAATTATTGCCATGGTAGAATTTTGCTCTTGATGAGCTGATTAGCAAAGAGATTTTGCTCTTAATTTCCTCCATTATATTAATATCGACACCATCCTTTCTCCAAAGGAAAGGAAAAGCAGGTAGGTGGTAATCAGACTTATAAAATGTTTACAAATCAATGTCTCCCTGGTACTTGGTCGGTTTTCAATAAAGAGAAGCATAAGGTAGGCTATAGAGGGATTAGTATGGGGACAGAAGACTCATCTTTAAGCCATTTCCAGTATTGTTTTAGGAAGGGAGAGGTCAGAATCAATCCACCAGTTAAAAACAGCTTGCAGAACACTACTTAGCTTATTACAGGTAAGTAGTTAGATGGTTGTAGCTTTTTTTTTTAAAGTGTACCTATTATCTAATTGTAACATATTGAGGACTGTTTAAGTAACCTCCAGAGAATCTTTAATGTAGTAACCAGATTAATGGCTCTTTTAAGATTTGGGGAATCAGATTTCTTTTTTTAGAGGAGCCACCCCAATTGGACACTGAAGGATGTATTTCTAGGATTGAAGAGGGGTAAACAAACATTTGGTTTACGAGAGATTATCAGTGGACAATGAGATATGGGAAGAAGGGATAGGAATTCCTCTTGAGCAAGTTATCTTCAGCTCTGTGTTGGATGTATGAAGTGTAATAAAATAGATACCATGGGATATTTTTTTTAAAAGCTCTGACAATTCTTTTAATTTTGTAGATTTTTTTTTTTTGTATTGCAGTTTTTGCTGCACGGAGTCGATTCTTAGATGGGGGAGGGTGCTGGTCGAGGAAAGGAAGAAGTGTCTAAAAATACAACTGCCTCCAAGTGAGACATTGAGCTTTTCCCCTCTTGATGGATTAGGTCCCACAGTGTGCTCTATGACTCGCTAGAGCTTAAAGTCTGGGAGATTCACGTCTTGCCCGAGATCCAACATAAGCTATTATCCAGGTCCTCAAATCATTACTTAACACTAGTGAGAAGTGAAACTGCAACCCCCCCAACATTACCCCTACCCCTTCCGAGCGCTTCTTTTAATTGAGTCTTTATGTTTGAGTCACATGAGTGCAGCAGATGTTTTGTCCGCCTCTGGAAAGGAGCAAGAGAACCGAATTTCTCTTAAGCATCCCCCTCTTTGTAGACACAACAAGGGAACTGCCCTCCCCCAACGAGATACCAGGGGAGAAAAGGGGTTCGAGGGGGGGAGGGGAGGATGGGGAGACGAGGGAGGCAAAGCTTTAGGGCTGAGAAGTGAACTACTTGTTCAAAATGGCAGCACTATAAGCAAACACTAGAGTCTCACTCACCGAGGAAGACTGGGGGAGTCTAAGGTTGCAGGAAGAGAGCTCCGACGACGACACAAAGGAACCATGGAGAAACTTTTCAGCCCAAGTGGACAGTTGCGCGAAGATGTAGCCTCCCCGCATCCCTCATCTCTCCGCGGCTCAGAATCCCGGGAGAGCCGGCGGGAGAGGTCGCCCCAATAATATTCTCAGACCCCCGCCGCGGAGCCTGTGGCAGGAGCCATGGCGAGGAGTTTCCAAGAAGTGTTATGCCCTCCCCATCCTTCATCCTTCCTTCCTTTCCCCCTTCTTCCTTCTCTTTTTCTTCTCTTCTCTTCTCGCCTCCCGGCCCCCTCGTTCTCTCTCTTTGCTCCTCTGGGTTCCTGCCTTCGCGGGCGGGACGCGGGCGGTGGTCTCAGGTCTTTGCCCGTTCTTGTGTTGGTTGCCGCCGCCGCCGCCGCCGCCGCCGCCGCCGCCGCCGCTGCTGCTGCGGGCTTGCGCCGCTCGGGCTCTGGCTCCGGGGAGTGGAGTTGAGCCCGCGGCGGCGGCGGCTGCTGCTTCTCCTCTCAATGGGGTTGGCTGCTGCTGCTGCTGCTGCTGCTGCTGCTGCCGCCGCCGCCGCTCTGCTGGCCGGACTCAGTGCTGTTGCTAAGATACCGGAGCCATGACACAGGGAAATTGCTGCAGGATGGCAATCATTACCCTTCCTAACTCTCCTCTTTAGGAGCGTACCCATCCCCCCCCCATTACTAACCTCCCCCACCCCCTTGCAGCACCCTTCCCTCCTCCCCTCCCACCCTTCCTCTTGTCTTCCCCAGTCCTCCTCCTCCTTCTCTTTCTCCTCCTCCTACCCCACTTCCTCTTCTGCCTGCTGCCAGGTCCCTCCAGTCGACCCCAAGAGCAACAAGGTGAGGAAGAGGAGGGGGAGGAAAAGAGCTTAACATTGTAGTTCCTTATCCAAGGTGGGGGGCTAGGGTGGGGAGGGGAGGCACCAAGGAGAAAGGAGGATGGGGGAAAGAGAGGGCGGATGGAAAGAGGGTAAAACTGAATGGAGGGTGGCATCTTGGCATTGCCTACCCCAGCCTCCCAGAGTGGCAGAACTGCTTCTTTTCCTTGTTTGGGCGCTTTGCTCTATTCCTACAAAACTACCTGTCTGATCCGTAGGGCTGGAGAGGGTAAGCGGAAAGCCAACGACGACGCACTTCAGGGTCTCTTTCTGTGTATCTATCTCTATCTTTGACTGTCTCTTGTCTCTGTCTCTCTCCCCTTCTTTCTCTATCTCTTTCTCTCCTTGTAGCATCGACACACTTTCCCCCCCTTTCCCAACTGTGTTTGAGCTGTGGATGAACACGGTAAGTTTTTCTTAAACAAGCCCAAACCTCGGTCTCTGCAGAGCAGCAATCCTTTAGTTAAGTTTATCTGCCTCACTCTGAATTGAAGCCTCTGTCTGATGTTATCGCAGGGGTTCAGAGAAGCAGGGCATTATGACCCGCTTTTATTAAGAGTGCAGTGTCTCCCTCGGACACAGGCTGCTGCTGTTCATCATAGCTTAGAACCGCCTCTGAGGAGTCTCTTTGGGAGTCCCTCCTCTTCTGACACCGGAGTGATAATCATCAGATCATCAGAAACCAAAACAAAGAAACAAAAAACCTCTTCAATTTCCCACGACGGGGCATTGGGGAAGGAGAAGATTCAAACTTATGTCGTAAATATGAGACTTGTTTTCTAATTTGTTCCCTGTTCTGCAAACAAGCACCAGTAAAAGGGGAAGGAGATTTTCCCCCTCCCTCCGTGAAGTGCTGAGAAAGTATGAAAGATTTCAATCATCTAATGATGAAAATAAATTAAAGGGCCAAAAAAAGGTAGAGAAAGCAGCAGAGATCCAAGATTTGAAATCCATCTGGAATATGTCATGTGTTTTGTTTAGGGTTCAATGGGAAGAACACATACAGGGGTCTCTTACTTGCAATATTGGGGGCTTTACTTAAAAGAGATAAGAAGAGTAAATTAAAGAAGGGGGTAGAACAGAAAAAAATGTCATTTGTTCCTGGTTTAGTGATGGGTGTGTGGAGGGGGAAGGGGAAGAAGAGGAAACACAGTTCCTAAAGAGAGACACCGAACCTGCCTTGTTAAAGGTGGCCTTGGTCCTCTAGTCAAGCAGATTATGAAACTGGCCTCTGATCAAATGGTGCTGTTTCTACCTCCTTCCACCTCAGCCTATTGTGGTGCAGGTTGTGAAACTGCCAGGAACTGGGGGATAATAAAATGAAGTTTTAGGTGTCCTAATTAGATTGGTTTTCTTTTAAACAAAGAAATCACCCACAACAGCAACCACTCCAGGACTGGTTGTCATTTCCTGCAGATTTGGGTCTGTGAGATTTCAGATTTCTCAAATTCCAGTAATAGCCTGGCAGTGCCTGGTGCAAAGATTGGACCTGAATACTAACATACATTTCACAACTGGCTCTCTGAATAACTCTGAACAAGTCCTTTCCTTCATGTTTCTCTGTTTGCTCAGCTGTAAAAAGTGGGAAAGAATGCTGCTGTACTTCATTAGGGTATTAGGTGGATTAAGTAGTTAATAGTTTCAGATTGCTGCATAAATGTCCATTATCACCATTATAATGTGTTCATTTGAAACTCATTTGAGGGATTGGGTTGGGGGAAAAAGAATTCTGTATGGACAAAAGCACTGAAATATAACTAAGAATTTCTTTTGAAGATCAATCACTGCAAGCACAATGAATCAGGCTTATTGGTCAAATGTTGCTGTTTCAGACTTTTTCCATTAAACCCGAGCATTAAGATACTTAGTAATTTGCTTTGTTTTCAGCGCTGAAGCCAGAAGAAACCAAACATACAACATCTGTTTCCATCAGAGACCTTTTCCATCTCGATAATGTAGCACCTGACCAGATGTCCCTAGGACTCCAGAGTAGCAGAGGGATTTTTAAAGGACAATGGTACTTCCTCCTCTTTTCTGAAGCTACTTTCCTTCTAAATTTCATCAGCCCAACAAACCATTACTTTAAGGATGTTTTTATCGGATTCCTTGCAATGCCTATTGACCTATAGTTGGGTGGAGGGGCTAAGGACAGTGGACTCTATTTTTCATTGATATTTCCAAGATTCAGAGTTCAGCCCTACATTGGCCATGAAATTGAAAATAAATGTTAAAACTCAGGGAATATTGAAGCTCTTGGGACAAAAAAAAGTGGGGGAGTGAAGGAATCCCTGGCTTAGTTGAATTAAACTAACCTACAACCTCTCACTCCACTAATACTAGTTTTCTAAAAGAGAATGCTTATTTAATTTGTTCATTTTCATCATTTGTTCACAGCCCATTTGCTGTGCCAGTTTTTTTTTTCCCATTCATTTCATTTGGCAACCTATCACAGCTTATATAAATAAATTCTTAGGTTTTCCTACTCATTATCCTAGAGTATTTAGGAGGAGATATTAGTGACTTGATAAAACTGTACTTTGCCCCCCTCTGTGGATAATAGTGGATTAAGACCCTTCTAGAACCTTCAGGCACCCCAATCTTAGTCTATCTTCTCTTTCTGTTTGGTTGAATTAGTTTTCAACAGCCTGGAGACAGAAGAATCTTTCCAAGTTCCTAGAAAGTTACCAGAAATATCCCAAGGGGGAGGGTGGAAACTGAGTTTGTCTATCTACCCTCTGCTCTTATTTTCCACCTAGTCCTGAATCTTTTGATTTTTCAGAGGATTTCTGTTCCCCTTTAAACCCTGACCTATCACAGATGCTGGGTGTTCAGCTATTTTCCCCCTAAATTTTGGGGAAATGGACCAAAGGTCCAGGTTGAGGTTAGAGAGCAGTCTTCACTCTGATTCCCAAGCTTCAGCTTTGGAAGAACCACATCCATAAAATCCATATTCTCTACTGGGGAGGGAAGGGATGAAGGTGAATTGCTTCACTTTCAGGTATACTTAGAGACAACTGTATTGGTTGACTAAGCTTGGTTGGTAGAAGTGCTCAGTCAGAAAAGTAGAGCTTGCTTATTCTGTCTGCTATCTTGCTCTAAATTCCTCAGCCAAGTTTGGTAAATGGTTCCAACATCACCTAGTTCTAGTCTCCAGCAATTTCCTTCAGGCCCTACTTCCCTCCATTCCTAATATTCTCTTCTTTCAAGTTCTTTTCTTTCCCCTTTCCTCCCAGCAGATGAACTTCCTCTTCCCACAGGTGTTCAGACATGAACCTCCTCAACTCCTATCCTCTGAGCATTATCTCCTCAATTCTCTTTCCTCTTGACTGCTAAGTGTTGCAATGGGTAGAGCATTGGGCCTGGAGTTAGGAAGACCTTAGCTCAAATCCAGTCTAACACTTTCTATCTAGCCTAGCTGTGTGACTCTGGGCAAGTCACTTAATCAAGTTGCCTCAGTTTCCTCAATTGTAAAGTGGGGATAATACCAATACCTATCTCACAGGATAGTTGTGAGGATCAAATTATATGTTTTTAAAAGTGCTTAGCATATAACAAACAGTATATTAATGCTTATTCCTTTTTTCTGGGACTTTAAACTTTTCATTCTCCTTAACTTAATCCAGTCTTAAAAGAAGAGGTGACCCTTCTCCTAATTGAAGTTAATAGTACTTTCTGTATGTCCCTTCCCATTTTCTAGAATTCCATATTCCTTCATAAGTTTGCTTAATTAAGCCTTCCTCTTTTTTGAAGGCAGATGTATTTCCCCTTCATCTTTAATGTATCTTCTTTTCTGTGATTCCTTCCTCTCACCCTGTGAAGATGCTAAAAAATCTCCTACCCTAAAAAACAAAAAAACTTGCCTTAATCACATTACCCCTCAAGCTCTTTCCTTTATACTAAGTTACTGCTAAAAAGAAAAGTAATTTACATTCTCTGGCTTCACCTCCTCCTCCTCACTTTGCGGCATCACTTCCTTACCCATCACTACTGAGAGCTCTCCAAAGTCACCAATGACTTCTTTATTGCTACTGCTCTTTTTTCCCTTCTAACACTCCTCCATTTCTCTGTAACATTTGACAACACTGTTGTCTACTCCTTTCTTGATGCCTTTTTCATCTACCAGAATAACAAAAACAACAAATATTTATCAAGAACTTACTCTGAGGCAGGCATTGTACTAAGTGCTCATTTCACTTCACTCATGTTTCTCCTACCTCTTGATTTTTTCTCCTTTATCTCCTTCATGGGCTTACCCTGTTCTCCCTACGTTTCACTCAAGGTTAAACTAGCATAGATTTGGAGCTACAAGGGACCTTTGACACCATCTTTTTCACGACCCTCATTTCACATAAAGAAAATAAGACCTACATTAGGAACTTGCCCAATGTCCCAAAGCTGGCAGGTATCAGAAGTGCTGATTTCCTTTGTCTACCTATTCTCTTTGGTAAGCCCATCCACTCTCTTAGCTTCAATGACCACCTTTATTCATATGACTCCCAACTACATAAACCAGTATGCAACCTTTCTCCAGAGCTCCATTCCTAGATTTCCAATTTTTTGCTGGGTATGTCTCCCAACACCTCAAACACAACATATTCAAAACTGAGTTTCCTATTTTTAATCTTTACTTCCATCAGTGGTAACCTATACTCATAATCTCTTTATCTCCCTTCCCTCATCCCAGTTAATTATAAAGTCCAGTCAGTTCTATCTCTGCAATATCCCATATGTTTATCTCTTCCTTTTCCATCTCCATTGTTACCATCCTAGTTTGGACCTTTATCTCTTCTAGATGGTGCAATGGATGGAGTGACAGGCCTGGAGTTCAGATCTGAGTTCAGATCCAGCCTCATATACTTACCAGCTGTGTGATACTGGGCAAGTTACTTAACCTCTGTTTACCTAAGTTTCCTCAACTGTAAAATGGAGATCATAATAGCTTCTAACTCCAAGGGTTGTTGTGCAGATCAAATGAGATAATTGCAAAATGCTTAGCACAGCATCTTGTACATAGCAGTTACTTCATAAATGCTTATTCCCCTTCCCTTGTCACCTAGACTATTGGCACAGCCTCCTCCCAGGTCTGCCTGTTCTAATCTAACCCCTCTTTGATCCATGCTTCACACCCCCTGTGCAAATAACATTCCTAATGTGCAACACTGGTTTCCTCACTCCTCTTCTCAAAATCATCAATTGCCCCTTCCTGTAAACTAAGTAGAAATTCCTGAGGCTGACATTCAAAACTCTCCACAATTTGGCATCAACTTTCTTTTCTATCCATATCATATGCTACTCCCATTCACATACTTTAAATTCCAAGGAAAACCACAAAGAACTGGAAAATAAAGAGGGTACCCACTGATTGGGGAATGTGGCATAGGAATGCAATGGAATCCTGTTGTGCCATAAGAAATGTTTAAAAAGGATGGTTTCAGAGAAGCCTGGGAAGACTTTTATGAACTGATGCTGAGTGAAGTGAGCAGAATCAGGAGAACAATTTACAACATAACAAAAACAATGTAAAGACAAACAGCTTTGAGAAACTAAGAATTCTGATCAATGCAATGATGATGCATGATTCCAAAAGAATGATGAAGAATGCTACCCCACTCCTGACAAAGAGTTGATGGACTCAAGATACAGAATGAGGCATTCATTTTTGGACATGACCAGTGTAGGAATTTGTTTAATTGACAACACATAATCTTTATCCCACACCAGGGGGAGAGGAGAGAGGGACTTAAAATTAATGCTTGTTAGAAAGAAATTTCAGCTGAACTGACTAGTTCCGTGTCTTTCATTTTAATTCTATTCTATCATCCCTTAATCTCCATCTATTAAGGTCCAACTAGAGACACCTACAAGAAGGTCTCCCTGACCCATCCTCCATTTGAAAGTGATCTCTGGATAGAAGCAACAAGGTTTCACAGCTCCCACATAGCCACCTCAAGTACTCATAAAATATGACTCTAAACAAATTTTAGAGCTCCAAAACTCACAAAAATACAGAAAAACACATCTCCCACTAAAGGCAGCTCGGAAGGAAGGGCTCATCACAACATGCTGGAAGCCAAAACCAGCCCAGCCTAAAACCACAGCTTGGCCCCGGGGTGGCCGGGACAAGCTGCAGCTGGAGACTTCGGGAGAGTGGATCAGCAGCAGCTGTGGCAGTTTCCAGAATTATCAAGCCATAAGAAACAAGGACAAAGTGAAAGGTCAGTGGAACTCAGCTAAATTTAGGGGAGAAAAGCCGTCTGGCCAGACTGCCTCCAGGGCAAGGAAGCAGCAGAAGTTCCACATGGCTGCTTCAGAGCTCCCAGCCTGCAGACTGGAGGGGGGGGGTCAAGCGATTGTTTAGAGTCTAAGTGCTCTTATGTTGAGTGGCCTGGATTCAGATCATAGTCTTGGGTGGT
>CM053587.1:182434988-182476735 GCA_028646515.1 Pseudochirops corinnae
AATAAAAATCCATTGTGCCCTACAGGCAGTAGGAGGGATAAGGGGGGAGGGGTACAACAAGGGGGAGGGTGGTCAATAGGGAGGGAAAGAGTAGCAAGGGGAAAGGGTAGGTAAAGGGGGGGGACACAGGGAGGGAATACTGAGGGAGGCGGTGGTCAAAAGGAAAACTCTTAAGGAAGGGAAGGGAAAAGGAAGACACAAAGATATAAACAGGGGAGGGAATAAGATGGAGGGAAAGTCACAGAGAGTAATTATAACTGTGAATGTGAATGGGATGAATTCTCCCATAAAACAGAGGCGGACAGCAGAATGGATTAAAAACCACAATCCTATCATATGCTGTCTACATGAAACACATGTGAAACAAGGGGATACGCACCGGGTAAAGTTAAAAGGATGGAGTGGAATATATCATGCCTCAGCGAAAGCTATTATTATTGATAGGATAAACTGAAGATAATCAATGGAGGGAAGGCACCAGCATTACGGAAGGTCCATAAAGTTTTCCTGTAGAAGGCAGGATTTTAGCTGAGACCTGAAGGAAGTCAAGAGACAGAGATGAGGAGGGAGAGAGTCCCAGGCTTTGGGGGATGGCCAGTGAAGGTCCCCAGAGTCGAGATGCAGCGTCTTTTTGGAGGAATAGCAAGGAAGTCAATGTTACTGGATCATCACAGAATATATGGTGGGAGGGTGAGTGTAACAAGACTGGAATGGGGGATGGGGACAGGTTATGAAGGTCTTTGAAGGCCTAACAGAAGATGTCAGTAGTAATTAATTTAGAGCAGTGTGTTATACTGGAAAGGACACTGCGATCTAGGTTCAAATCCTACCTGTGACTTCAGACAATCACTACCCCTTGCTGGGTCTGTTTCCTCATCTATAAAATGAGGGGATTGGATTACATGGCCTATAAGGCCAACTAGATGGTGCAATGGATAGAGTGCTGGACCTAGAGTGATGAAGACCAATCTTCCCAAGTTCAACTATGGCTTTAGACACTTACTAGCTGTGTGACCCTGGTTAAGTCACTTAACCTGTTTGCCTCAGTTTCCTCATCTGTAAAATGAGCTGGAGAAAGAAATGATAAACCATTCCAGTGTCTCTGCCAAGAAAACCCCCAATGAGGTCACAAAAAGTCAGACACCACTGAAAACAATTGAACAAGGTCCTTTCCAGCTGTAAATCAAACTATAAAGAGACTGCCTATGTAATGAATGCATACCAACAGCACAGTAATCAAATTCTTCAGCCAGTGATCAGTATTTGTATTTATCTGACATCTTCATGTCCTAACCATTGGATTTTCCAGCCCCCCCCCCCCCAAATAGCAGTCTGAATCCCAGTTGAGTTTATCTTTCCCGGTTTGATGTTAATGAGTAAGTTCCATGAAACTTTAATTATGAGGGATTCTTGATCAAAGTTTAAATTAATGTAGGACTTTTACCTATAATAATATGAGGATAAAGCATGTTCACATGGAAAGGGTGCTGGTTCTGTAGTCAGTGGGTGTCAGATCAGGTCAGCATGACCTTCACCAATGACTCAGGGAGACGTCCTTCTTTGGAGGGTGTACAGAATGACTTTTACAATGCAGTTAAAGCCTGTCACTGCTCCGAGAGAACACTGAACGTGAAGAATGACACAGCAATCTGGAGAGCCCAGGTTTTACCTTTCTAGGCCCTGAAAACTTCCCTCACTCCTTTGCTTATAACCTAATTTTGCTGACATCCATCTCTGGATCTCAGCAGGCCTGGTTTTCTCCAGTGGGCTTGCTGTTTCTTCCAGATCCCTCCAAATGCCAATGTTCTCCATTTTGCTGAGCCTACTGTAGTGTGTGCGACTGTACCACTGCATAGGACATCTGGGATCATGTCCCAGCCTGTCTCCTTTTTTTTTAAACAGCAGAGTTTGTCACTTGCCTGTTTTATCCCCCCAAGGTCCAACTGTGTAACATTCCCATCCTCAGCTTAGCAGTGCCCTGGATTCTCTGAACTGTGTTCCCCTGTGTAAAGCTTGCTTTGAAAGCGACCGCCATCTTTTAGAGTTAATGAACATTTGGGGAGCACTTGGCTGGGGATGGGGCAATTTATATACAGTGCTTTAAAAGTTTTTTTTTAATATAGGAAATAAAAATCCCTGTGCTTTTGCCAACAATACTTACCAAGTCCTCTCTGTAGCAGCTGGTGAGATAGATACATATGGTCTGCTCACCCTACCTCCATAAAGTGTGTTTGTATACATACTTATATACTATATACACTGTGTATATATGTGTGTGTATATAAATATATATATATATTATATATACACATATATGTGGACTCATATGTGAAATGAGTGTGCTCTGTGAAATTCATTCCCTTGAAAAAAATCCAGATATAGAAACTGTTCTAGGCCAAGGAGAAAAGAAAGACAAAGAATTGAAAAAGACACAGACCCTACCCACAAGGAGCTTACACTCTAACAGCAATAGGGCAGGTCTGCACAACATAAGGCCCGTGGGCTGCTTGTGGCCTGCCAAAGGGTGGCCCACGAAAAATGTAGAGGACGTAAAAGAAAGTGAAGATGTAAAGAGTGCTTTGTCTGTGCCCCACTTAACCCACCTTCCACTGGTCACTACTGTTGAAGGTCACATAACTTTACAGATGGGTCACCACCGCCCCCTCTCTCCTGTTTATCACATGAGTCATGGCAAACAACCATTGTCTGCCTGTCTCTAGTCTGAGAGGAGTGAGAGTTATATTTTTTCCACTGTGTTTTCAGTGGTTACTTGTGTTGAACAGGAACAAAGTGAGTGTAGTAATTTTTTTTAACATTCATGTGATTTCATGATAACCTCAAGTAATAAAGTATAATTAATTGATGTTAATTGAAATTTCCCTTTTTAAAAATATGGTTTATTTGCAAAATAGTTTGATCACTAATTATAACTTTACTTGGAAAATGAGCCACTAAAAACCTATCTATGGTCCAAAGAAATTTAGCCTATTTGAATTTTGACCCCTACTTATTGCCAAGTTGTGCAGGTCTGCAAGAGAGTATCAGTAGAGTTCAAAGGCCAAATGAAACTCTGCTGGTAGAATAGTACCGATCAATCCAATCACCTTCACCCTTTGCGCATAGAAAAAAAAAGATGCCTGTTTTGTTTTTTTTAACCAAACATGATTAGAAATAACCAAATTTGGTGAGAATCAAATTTCTAACAATATGGAATAGGTCTTTCTCTATACACAGGCAAAGGGAATAAATATCCTTTTACCACTTTATCTTCTTTGTCATCTAAAGGGAATGGTACTTAACCCATAGGGTGCAGTTCATTTAGTACATACTGTTACAAGATTCTGCTCTATCACTTTTACTACTGAGAAAGCATAGAAGTCATTTTTTATTTATCCAGCCATCCCAGAACTGCTTTCTCAGATGACTTCTATTCCGAACACCACTGTCAATCAGAATTCCATACCAGATTCAAGCTGTTTTAAAATTGTCATGAAATTAAGACCAATGGAAATATTTCCCCCGCTGAACTGCCCTCTGCAACGTTCCTTATTTTTGTGTGTCCAACTCTGGGCTAGGTGCAATTGAAGATATGAGAGCAATTTAAGACATAACCCCAAACCTCAAGGAGATCAAAATCTATGTGGTGGAGAGACAAGCTTAACATGTATGGAACCATTAGGTGCTATCCATGTGCTTTTTGTTCAGTTGTTTTTTTCAGTCATGTCTGATTCTTCATTTGAGGTTTACTTGGCAAAGATACTGGAGTGGTTTCCTTCTTTAGTTCATTTTACAGATGAGGAAACTGAGGCAAACAGGGTTAAGTGACTTGCCCAGGGTCATACAGCTAGGAAATATCTGAGGCTGAATTTAAACTAAGAAAGATGAATTTTCCAGATTTCCGTTTCAGTGCTCTTATCTACTTTGCCACCAACTACACGATTATGAACTGCCAAAAGATCATTTGATTTAGCACTAAAAGGTCTAGTCTAGGCCCCTTATTTTACAGAACAGGAAACTGAGGCAAAGAAGATTTACAAATCCCTATGATCATCATTATCTCTTATTATTATTTCTACTCCATCAGTGGTGTCTACTACAAGCAAGGGTATCTCTGATGGCTGAGTACCAAGTTGCTGTAACAGAACTGAGAGTCACCCTGAGTTTCACATACCTGGGAAAACAATGAAAACCAAAAAGAATAGTTAACTTGTACGTCAGGAATGGTTCAATAGGTACCTAACTTCTTGCTTGTTGTTGTTCAGTCATGTCTGACTCTTTGTGACCCTTTTTTGAGGTTTCTTGGCAGAGATACTGAAACGGTCTGCCATTTCCTTCTCCAGCTCATTCTACAGATAAGGAAACTGAGGCAAACAGGGTTAAATGACTTGCCCAGGGTCACAGGCTGGATCTGAACTCAGAAAGATGAGTCTTCCTGATTCCAAGTATAGCACTCTATTCACTGCACCACCTAGCTGCCCCAACTTCCTTGCTAGATCTCATTATTTCAAGCATAAAAGAAAAAGCAATGGGGTAAACAGGAAAGCACGTATTTGATCAGCCTGGTCTCACAGCTGACTTCTTAAAGAACACTGAACAGTCCGATGCAAATATTCACACTGTTAGGAGCCACTCAGGGATAAACATCTGACGACAATCAACTAAAGCGTAAGGGGCTGGATAGTAGATTTCTGCGTCCCCTGTGCAATGATTTTAGTAAGTTCTCAAAAGTGTTTGGTGACTGATTAAGTGATTTGGTTCTACCCTTTTTCTGCAATATTGGGTTACTTTGAACTCAGTTTTCTTCCATGCTCAGAAAAAAAAAAGACATTCTCTAACCTCCAAGGAGAAATACTGGGAAAATAAGAGACTATTTTCAGCAAGAGTGCCCATATTGCTCAGAGGAAAATTAGGAGCAAGGTATGGTTTAATTGGTCCCGATTAAACTTAAAATTTAAAGGTAAACCCATGTGGAGTGACTGGTTTTTTCTATTTCACACCTAGCATTGTAATTGTTTTCACCTTGATATCTCTTGCATATCTCCTTCTTTCAGAGAACCCCAAGCATGCTGCTCACTTCACCAGCATTGGCCTGCACTAGGTTCCCACTGACCGCCTTGCCCTTGCGAGGTAACTCTCCTTCCCCTAAATCTTCATTTCTTAGAAACTCTGGCTTCTTTTAAGGCACAGCTCAAGTACTGCCTCCTGCAGAAGGTGTCCCCCCTCAAACCCACCCTAGCAGTGTGTTCCACTGCGCTCATAATGCCTTTGCCTTTATGATTACTTAGCTTAGAAGATAGATAACTGGGACTGAAGTCAGGAAGGCCAGAGTTCAAATCTGACCTCAGCCATTTACTAGCAGTGTGACCCTGGACAAATCACTGAAACCCTTCTCTGCCTGGTTTCCTCAACTGTAAAACAGGGACACAAATAGCACCTTTCTCTCTAGGTTGTTGAGAAGATCAAACGAAAACTTAGCACAGGGCTCTGCACACAGTAGGTGCCTAATAAATGCTCGTTTCCTTACTTCTTCTTCTCTAGTATCTAGTATGCACACATATGCATACAGTCTCCCCAGTTAGAAGGCCCTCCTTGAGGAAAAGGAAGGTTTTTGCTTTTTCTTTGTATCTTCAGGGCTTAGCACAGAGCCTAGTACGTAGTAAACAATTAAGTCAATCGGCTGGCACAGCCACCTGGGTAATGCTAGCACTAATGCACATGAGCAACAATCCTAGAGTTGGGTCTGGTTTTTGGCAGTGTGGTATGGTCACAAGAGCTTGGAATTTGTTGTTGGAGGAAGCAGACCGAAACCCTGCCTCTGATATCATCCCCTCAGCTAATTCTGTATTACCTCTCTGAGCTTATGGCTTCACTTGTGTGGGATGAGAGGGTCAGATGGTATGATCTTTGCAAATCCCTCTTAGTCCTAATTCCATAATTCTGCAAAATCAAGGTGAACAGATTACTCTCAGGGAGAAAGGAATTCAGTGGTAAGAAATGAATGGATTCTACCAAGATGCCACTGGGCAAATAGCTACTCTCACAGAGTATCCCGTTTGACTTAATTCAGGAAAGAGTCACACGCAGTAGTAAGCAAGGTTCTGAGAAACCTGAAGTCCTCCTGTGTATTTTCTCATTTTTGTTGGGATGAAGCTTACGGTAGGAGAAAGAACACTATATTTGAAGCCAGAAAAGTGGCTTTAAATATACTGACAAGTTGGGTGATTTTCGGTGGGTCACTTAAGCTTGATGATAATGCTATGAAAAAAGAGTGATTTGGTGAATAGAGAGGTGGCCTTAGAGTCAGAAAGATCTGTGTTCAAGTCACACAACCTCAAAATGTTCTTGGCAACTCTCCAAAATGGTAAGTTGCAGAGAAGGTGCTGACCCAAAATGGCAGGATTTTCCTCACCTGGCAGTTCCCTATAGAAGGGAAATCATGGTACTGCTAATTCATTACCAACCTCTCAGGTTGGATTAAATCAGAAAATGTACAAGAAAGCAATTTGTAAACCATCATATACAAGTTTTTGATGTTGTTTCATGATGATATACAAAATTTTAAGTGAGTGATAAGAAGTCATGAAAGCTCTGGCCTTTATGATTAAATTATTCTAGCTGTAAGCAACATAAGGAAGGTTAAGATAAAGATGGGAAACTGAGGCAAAGGAACCAAAACAAACCAATTAACTTTAAATGGCTTTCATGATTTCTTCACGATCTTTACTTTCTTTTCCCCTTCAAGCTTACATAATGACCTGGGTGACATCAGAGCATTTATTCTGACAAATGGAGAGGAGCACAATTTTGATAGGGCTTTCGTAAAAATCTTCCTTGTACCTATAACTAGAAAAACCTTGGAAACTTCAATGTCTTTTTAAATTTGCTTCCCCCAAAGGGCTTCTGATCCCCTGTAAGCACTCCGACTAACAAGAATATTAAACATTAAAAAAAATTTATTTACACAACAATAAATATAGGAAAGAACTAGTACCTAAGGCAATAGACAATTATGAAAAATTCTCCATTTTCAAAAGTGATCTTCTAACTACAGCCCTGTGTGGTCTGGGGTTGCTAAATTCCTGTCCTATAGCTCGATTAACCACCAATTATTGATGTCTAATCTGGTACAGAACTGACTCAGGGATGCAAAATTATTTTTGCTGATTCTCTGAAGGAAATACTCTGGTACCTGCCTACATTTATTTTTCTTTGTTACAGGTCCTCCCTATCTTTTGTGCCATGAATCAGATCACATCCTTGGGATTACCTTTTTTTTTTGATTCACCATACCCTTACAATAGGTCACCTGGATTCAATGGTTGGTTCTCTCTTGCCATTAACTCATGTTGGACTCATGATTGACTTAGGGCTGCTATCTCTGGATGGAAGCATCTAATTTAGTCCTTATCAGAATATTAGAATATATAAGATATTGCTTGTCTAAAACTAAAATGGAGGTCCACATTGAAAAACTTTACAATAACAGAATACTTAGCCACTTTGAGGCTAAGAACTTAAAATTTTAAGATGAGATACTGGCGTCTAGGCCTTGACTGGAAAATATAATAAGTTTCTGCCAGTCAACCATCCTTGCATGAGGCAGGAGGAAGGAGGAAGGAAGGAAGGGATCTTATCTGCCTTTTCCTGATTTATGCCTGATATACTTAGATCTTATGCATGGACCACAGCCTCCCTTTCTTACTCAGGCAAGGGCTTCACACATATTTTTTTAAAAAAAATCTCATTTGGAGGAAAAAACAAACAAACACACGCTTAGCAAAAATCATTTTATCAGGCATAAATGGACATGAATACAAAAGCCTTTTAAAATGTCACAGTTCTGATTTAGACATTCTCCCTTGAAAAGCTTCAGAATAAAGAAAGGAAATAGTCTTCTTACCTCATCAACAGTCCAATTGGCTACTTCACTCGCCTGGATATCAGCCACACCTGGAAGAAGCTTGCAATGCTGTTCCCTGCAGAGAGGAAGGTCCCGGGAGGTGTAGGCTGACATGGCAGATAGGAAAACTGACTGGTGGAGGGCCAGTTGTGTACTTTCAGGAGAGTGTTCTGGGGGAAAAAAAGTAGCATTAAATGGAACCACTTTATTCAACCTAACTTAACAAATCTTAATATGAATAGTTAATGTTTATAGCATTTAAGATGTACCAGGCACTGTGCTAAGTGCTTTACAATTATTATCTCATTTAATTTTCACAATAACTCTGGGACGTAGGTGCTATCATCAGCCCCATTTTATAGACAAAAAAACCTGAGGCATAAAGAGGTTCAGTGACTTGCCCCGGGTCACACAGGTAGGAAGTGTCTGAGGCCAGATTTGAACTTAGGTTTTCCTGATTTTGGGTCCAGCGTTCTCTCCTGAGTCTCCCGACTGACCACTGTCTGCAGAGTTCACTGTGCTATGTGCAGTGGAATATGACAGAGTTTAGAAAGGCAAGGTCCGTGCATTCCTGGAGCATTTGATTCAGGCCAAGTCTGATATGATAAATGGCTACGATACTGAATCATGTTATGATAATGAATAGTAAGAGTAACAATAATCCTCCAATAAGGTCCCTTGAATGCATCAAAGTGGTTGTATGTGTATATATATAAAATATATATTTTTTAATTTTTTTTTTTGGAAGGGGGAAGGTAGGGCAATTGGGGTTAAGTGACTTGCTCAAAGTCACATGGCTAGTTTTGTGTTAAGTGTCTGAGGCCACATTTGAACTCAGGTCCTGCTGACTCCAGGGCCGGTGTTCTATTCACTGTGCCACCTAGCCATCCCGGTTGTATATATTTTGTAAGTCTGTTTCATTAGCGCTGGGCAGGAGTACCACCAGAAGAAGCTGGTAATCAGGAGACTTTTAGCTACAGAAACTCATTAAACAATCTGTCCTAGTATGGAGATCTGGGATCTAAGTGTCTAATTTTCTTCTTTTCCTCAAGAGAGCTTAAAAATTTCCATGTTTTTGTTCTCCTGAGCTTTCCTCTGATGACTCTGATGTATGCTGTAATTCTTCTGAGGAGATCTCAGAATCTCAGAAGACATTTATTTTCAACACTTACCTAGATGAAAAAAAATAATACCAATGAATATAATAACGATGAGCATTTATATAACACTTTAAGGTTTGCAAAGTGCTTCACGTTGATTAGCTCATTTGAACTTCACAACAACCCTATCTTCCCTAGGGTCCCACAGCTGGTAAGTGTGAGGAAGGATGTGTGCTCTGGCTTTCCTGACCCCTAGTCCTTTACTCTGTACATTGTACCATCTAGTTGCCAAAAAGAGCACGTAGTCTTTGCTTAAAGACCTCCAGTGAAGGGGCATCCCCTTCTATCTCCTTCTGCCCGTGCAATTTTTGGAGAGTTCTAGTTGTTAGGAAAACTTTGCTTACAGCAAGTCTACCTTTCCCTCTTCATAATCTCCACTCATTGCTTCCTGTTCCAAGTTGCTGTTTGTCCTGTTTTCAGAGGCCCAAAGACACCACAGGGTGATATCTTGACTCGTGGGTCAATTAGATTTAAGCAAGGCAGAGCTGCACAAAGCTGTCAGCTTCACTCTCCCTTCCAGAGTCACTGAAGTCCATTGGCAGGACAAAAGTCAAGACGACTGGCAATGACTTGGGAGGCAGTAGATGACCTTGGCATCCTCAATGTCTGACCAAGCTCTAAGGACTCTATGGTGCATGCTTCAGCCACTTTGGAACAAATAGGAATAAATTGTTCTCATTTGGCCATTTCACCAGGGGAATCTTAGGGTAAGACACTGAAGGGTCTGAGGCCCAGTAGTTACCCTCAATTTGATTTAGCCCCTCTGCCAAGATGGTATACTGGGGTGTGGCTTGCTTTTTGGACCATAGGTGAGAGGTGGGTGACAGGTGGACACCAAAGGGGGAGGGGCATTGAGCAGCTCTGAAAAGAGCTTGGTAAGCCCTCATACCAGAGGTGCTAGCCTTCCTTCAACACCCCCTACACCAAGGCCATGCAGAACAAAGCTAATCTCTTCCACACTGCAACATTTCCCATTTCCAATACTTGAATACAGTAATGTCATGCTCTGGGAAGCTCAATCATGTCCTCTGCAATCATAAGTGGTCACTGTACGGATCACAGCTCTTATTTTAAAGTTGCTTGTTTTTACAGTGCTATTACTATGTAAATTACACTCCCAGTTCTGCTCATTTCATTCTGTATCAGTTTATAAACATCCTCAGGATGGCTCATTTTTATAACACTGATGTTGCACATTACGAATTGTTCTCCTGGTTCTGCTTACTTTACTTTGCGTTGGTTCATGTTAGTCTTTTGTAGCTCTCTGAAATCATTTATTTCCTTATTCCTTACAGCACAATAAAACTCTATATTCATCTCTCACAACTTATTCAGCCATTCTTCAATTGACAGAAATCTCCTTAGCGTCCATTTTTTTCTTGCCACCACAAAAAGAGCTACAATATTTTCGTACATACAGGATCTTTTCCTCTTTCTTTGATCTCTCTAAGTTTATTAGTTTTCCAGACTATCTTATCACACTGGTAATTCATATTGAACTTGAGGTCTACTAAAACCCTTAGACGTTATTTTCACATGAACCTGATCAATCTTCTTTATCACTGTACTTCTGAATTTTTTTTAAAAATTCAAGTGTAAGACTTTACATGGATTTGTCAAATTTCCTTCTATTAGAACTGGCCCCACAACAAATGTTTGGGTGTCTTCTTTTTTTCCCTGTGTTACACTCTCCTAACACAGAATTCCCTTCTGTCTCTTCAGATGGTTTTTCTTTATTTTTACAGTAAATTCCTTCTTTGAGTTTTGAAGGGAACACTTTGTTACTAGTGTGAAGGCATTTCTCTCTCATACCGTCATGGTTGGCCTGACGTTTAAGTAATGAAAAAACCGTCTGACATTTATATAAAGCTTTAAGGTTTACAAATATGATTTCATTTGATCCTCACAACAGCACGGTGGTATAGGTAGTGTAAATACTAGTATAGTCATTTCAAAGATAAGAAAACTCAGAGAGATTAGATGGCCCCCAACTTCACACAGTAAATGACAGAGCCAGAATTCAAGCCTAGGTCTTCTGATTCTAAGTCTTGTTTTCTTTTCATTGTACTATGCTGTTTTTATGCTATTACATATCCTCATATGTATACCAATACAAAAATAACCATAATACAAAATAACATGTACATTAGAGAGGTTTCAAACAAAGTGCTACGTGGGAGGCATGGGGAAAAGAGGGCATTATAGGATCATGGGATGTAGGCCTAATAGGAATTTGAAAGATCATCTAATCCAACCCTCCTACTTTCTGGATGAGGAAACAGGCTGAAAGGATTAAGCATGTTGGGATAATATTAGAAACTCAGACACACCAGGGATTTTCAATGGATTAGGCAAAAGGAATTGATAAGCAGAATTAACTAATTGTCAAGAAGGAAGACTGATCTTATCATAGGTAAGTGGCATTCACTGATCAGCTAGAAATTCTACTTTTGAAGAGCTGGATCAGTAAAGATAGCTGGGTCTGATGATGCTAAATTGCATAAATGGAGGTAGAGAGAGAGAAGGAAAGATAGTTCTGCAGGCATCGTAAGGGGAGAAAGGGAATTTTAGAACCTTCCAAAGTGGGAGACTTTCCACATGTAGGGAGGTTGAGGCATAAGCTCAGGAGAATAAAGGCTAAATGATGGTGAATGAGCAAGGAAATAGGGCAAGGAAAATGATGAAGGTATACCTGTTTGTGGTTTGGAATGGTGTTCAATGTCAGCTACATCCTTACAAAGATGACTAATGTTGAGATGGGCATGGACTTTGTGTCACCTCATTCTGCCAATGGGCTATAAAATGAATCGTAAATGTGGCTGTGTCAAATGCTTGCATTGTGAAGTATCCAAGTTATTCTGAATTCTTGCCCCTTTCTCTCCCTCTTTAAGGGCAGGCAGATCTAATAAAGTGATTTGTCCAAAGGCACATAGACAGTAAACAGGAGAATCGAGGTGGGATCAAGGGAAGCTTCATAAAGGAAGGATGATTTACGTGTGGCTTTAAGGGATGGGCAAGGAATTCAGCATGTGGGGTGTGTGTGTGTGTATGTGTGTGTGTGTGTGTGTGTGTATGTGTGTGTGTGTGTATGTGTGTGTGTGTATGTGTATGAGAGAGGGAGAAAGAGAGAGAGAGAGAGAGAGGACAGACAGAGAGGTGGGAGGTCATTCTAGCATAGGGAATAAGTAATGTTAACAAAAGCATGGAAAGTTGGAAGGCACAGTACAGGTATAAAGAACGGAAAGTAGTTACTTTTGGATGTAGCATAACATATATGGATAAAGCTATTAAGGCAGATGAGGTCTATACTATGGAAGGCTTTTTAAACTACTCAGTAAAGTTAAAGCAAAGGAACTTTAGTAGTGAACGTGAGTCAGTCAACAAGTGTTAATTTCCTATAATGTGCCAGGCCTTGTGCTAAGAGTTAGAGATACCAAAAAAGGTAAAAGACAGTCCTTTCTCCCAAGGAACTCACAGCCTAATGAGAGATAAAACATGTAAACAATTTTGTATACACAAGAAATACACACACATACACACAAACACAAGATAAACTGGAAACAATCAACAAAAGGAAGGCACTAGCACAGTGGTTCTCAACCTACCTAATGCCACCCTTTATGTGGGCATATCTGCATGTGGGCAGACCCGACTAGAGATGGACAGAAGAAGACCATTGGAAATATGTGTTTTCTGATGGTCTTAGGCGACTCCTGTGGCCCCTGTGAAAGGGTTGTTCAACCCCCAAAGGGGTTGCAACCCACAGGTTGACAACTGCTGCACTAGCATAAAGGGGACCAGGATAAGTTTCTTGTAGAAGGTAGGATTTTAGCTGATAATTGAAAAAAGCTGGGGAAGTGAAAAGGTAGAGCTGAGGGGAGAGAGAGTTGCAGGGATGTGGGACAGCAAGTAAAAATTCCCAGAACTGGGAGATTGAGTACCTGTTTTTTGGAAAAGCAAGGAGGCTAGTGCCACTGGATTGCAGAACTGGGGGTGGGGGGGTGGGATTAAGGAGTAAGAAGACTGGAAAGGGAGGAAGGGATGAGGTTATGGAGGGGTTTAAAAGCAAAACAGGGTATTTTATTTGATCCTGGAGGCAAGAGGGAGCCACTGGAGTTAAGTGAGTCGGGGAAGAAGCAACATGGTCAATCTTTCACATTAGGAAGAAGAATATGACAGATGAGCAGAAGATAGACTGGAAATGGGAGAGATCTGAGGCAGGGAAAATGAGCAGGTTATGGCAATAGTCCAGGCAGAGTGGTGGTGGTGGTGGTGGTGTTAGTGGAGGATCTGAGCTGGTGAGGTTGCAGTATGAGAGGAGTGAAGGGGACCTATTAGAGAGATGTTGTGAAGGTAGAAATGACAGGTCTTGGCAACTGACCGAATATGGAGGTGGGAGGAATGAGAGGGTGAGGAGACAAGGACTCCTGGATTGTAAACCTGAGACCCTGGAAGGCTGGTAGCACTTTCCATAGTAATAGGTAAGTTAGGAAGAGGGGAGTGTTTTGGGGAAAAGACAATGAATTCACTTTCTGATATGCTAAGTTTAAGATTTTATAAGGGGGTGGCTAGGTGGTACAGCGAATAGAGCACCGGCCCTGGAGTCAGGAGGAACTGAGTTCAAATCCAGCCTCAGACACTTACCACAAAAAACTAGCCGTGTGACCTTGGGCAAGTCACTTAACTCCAACTGTCCTACCTTCCCCCCTCCAAAAAAAGATTTTATAAGACATTCAGTTTGAAATGGCTATTGGATATGCAAGAGAATAGGTCAGGGAAGAGGCTGCTGTTTAGTTGCATCCAACTTTTTGTAGTCCCAAGGACAAGTCCAGGGAGTCATCTTGGCAAAGATACTGGAGTAGTTTACCATTTCCTTCTTCAGTGTGCCCCATTTTAAAGATAAAGAGCTAAGGCAAATAGGGGTTAAGTGGCTTACCCAGGATCACACAGCTACTAAGTGTCTGAGACTGGATTTGAACTCAGATATCTCTGACTCCAAGCCTGGTACCCTTTGCACCATGCCACCTATCTGCCTCCACAGGAGAGGTTAGGGCTAGGCAAATAAATCTGAGAATCATCTGCATAGAGATGATAAATGGACCCACAGGAGCTGATGAGATCACCAAGGGAAATAGCACAGAGGGAGAAGAGGGTCCAGGACAAGGTCTATTCCACCCCCGACCCCCATTTAGCAGGTGTGATGTGGATGAATATCCAGAAAAGATGGAGTAGGAACAGTCAGACGGGTAGGAGGAGAGCCAGGAGACAACAATATCAAGAAAGCCTAGAAAGAAGAGAGCATCAAGGAGAACGTGACTGGTGATGTCAAAGGCTACAAAAAGATCAAGACGGAGGAAGCTGGAGAAAGGATCATTCAGTTTCGGAAGAGATCACTGGTAACTCTGGAGAGAGCAGCTTTAGTGGCTTGATGAGGTCAGAAGGTGGACTGCAGAGAGAAGGCAAAAAAACATTTATTAAGCACCTACTTTGGGGCTGAACATTGAGGATACAAAAAAAAAAAAAAAGACAGTCCCTGTTCTCAAGGAGCTTACATTCCAATGGAAGAAGACAACAGACAAAAGGAAACGGCAAAGTCAAGGGTGAGGAGGGGGGAGGGAGAAGGTATTCAGAACAGAAGCACGATGGAAAGGAAGAGTTTAAGAGGGGAGTGAGAGGAAAGGAAGTGGAGGCATTAACTGCTGAAAGCCTTATCTGAGAGTTTAGCTAGAAAAGAGAGAAGAGGTGTAAGATAGTTAGCAGGACAAATAGATCAAGTGATAATTTTTTGAGAAGAACAATGGTTGTGCTTGTTGGCTAGTGAATAGGGGGAAATTGAAGATAAGTGAGAGAACTGGGATGATAGAGGGGCAGTCGGCTAGAAAAGATGGGATCGAATAGAATCACTTGTGCATAGAGAGAGGTTGGCCTTGCCAAGGAAAAGGGCCACCTCTTCTTGTGATACAGGGGTGAAGGGTGTATACAGTGATAAACAGAGTGGAAAAGTGACCTTTGACTCCAAGAAGGAATGTAAACTACCTTGAGTAAATGTAGAAAGCAAAAGAAGCTCCAATTGTCACCTAGGAAAACTTGCATGTGATCCTGGGCACAATGCCTTCTTTGTTCTGTGTCTATATAATATCTGGCCTGACCTGGGGTTGGTGCAAGAATCCGCCATGTTACTTTGTCCTGTTGCTGCCCAGGATAACTGGCCTCTCATGAGTAAACTCTCCCAAATAAACCTAATAAAACCTATTAATAATCAAGATGGTATATATGATCCAAGATAATCCCAAAGGACTAATGCTGAAGCATACTATCTGCTCCTAGAGAAAGAACTGGTACTGTCTGAATACAGACTGAAGCAGGCTATTCTTCACTTTATTTCATTCCCCGCCCCCCCCCCCCAGTCTTCTTGTACAAAATGATTAATATGGAAATGTTTTACATGATTGCATATATATGTATATGAATATATAAATATATATATAAAAACTCTATCAGATTGCTGTCTGAGGAAGGGTGAAGGGGGCAGAATGATGGAGGGATAGAATTTGGAACTCCACACTTTAAAAATATGTTAAAAACTGTTTTGACATGTAATTGGGGGAAAATAAAATATATTAAACATGACTTTAAAAAATCAAGGTGGGTCCTCTTTCTTCAGTGTCTCTGTATTCTCTTGGAGGGTATTCTACTCTATGCCATAATTAGGGCAGGACAGGACTGCCCCCTTCCTTACAGGAGGAGAATGTGGCAGAAGACATTTTCACAATGTGAGACTCAGAGAAGGGGAAAAGGGGGAGCTCTCAGAGAATGGCCTTAATTTTTTCAGGGAAATATGAGGCAAGATTTTCAGCTGAGAGAGTGGGGGGCAGGTGAGTCATGGGAAGTGTGAGGAGGCATGAAACATTTTGGAAGAGATGGGGCAGTGAGTAAGATAGTGAGTCAATTAGGGAAGTTTAAAAGGATTTCCCTGCCACAGTGAATGCCCAGTTGAGACTCTGAAACATAAATTGTAAAGAACCCAGTCAACACAGTTTTGTGATTTTTCTCCAGCTTTGTTCATCAGGGCATTTTAACTAAAGCAGTGAGTGATATGGTCAGATCTTTGATAAGAAAGACAGACCTTGCAGCAGTTTGAAGGATGGGTATAGAAGGAGGGTGGCTGGAAATGTAATAGTGCAGGTGGGTAGTAATGAGGACATATCAGGGTGACAGCTGGGGTAATAGACAGAATGGAGCAGATGAAGAGAAGTCAAGTTAATAAGCATTTATTAAGTATTTACTATGTATATGTAAGCCATAACTTGGAAGACCTTCCATTTTAATTGGGGAAGATAATACATAAAAGGGACCTGAAAGGAGGGTGTATGCGAGCGTCATCCAAACTGGAGCATGGTGGTAAAGTCCAGTCAGTAGAGAAATAAATGATGGCTAGCCTAACTTTTCTTCAAAATGGAGGTTGCAAGAGGAACTCACCAATGGGAGAAGGGAACTATGGGAACAGAGAAACTTTCCAGGGTGAGAAGACCACAGGGGAAAGGAAGGAAAATGTCAGGGTGAGAAGGTAATTGAGTCATGAAGGCAAAATCCAGAAAGTCAGAAGTAGAACTGGGACAGGAATCTTTGGGAAAGAGAATCTTCTCTCTGTTTACTCTCTCCTATAGACATATCAAGCCTGTCACTCACCTTGAGTATCACTTCTTTACCTACACAGGCATTCTTTCTCTCTCTCTCTCTCTCTCTCTCTCTTTCTCTCTCTCTCTCTCCACTGAAATCCCATTTTTATTATCTTTTCATGTCTATGGGACAACTATGCCTGGATGTTCCTCCATAACAAATTCAACATGTCAAAAACTGAGATGTGGGGATAGAAGTAAGAGGACTAGATAACCGATGAATATGAGAGGAGAAGAATGGAGAAGAGTTCATATCAAAGTTTTGAAAATAGGAAACTCAGTGAGTGGTGGCAACACAGACTGAAAGAATGATTCAGAAGAAGATACAGGGTTGAGGAATAAATTTTGGGAGAGATGAGTTCAATTTATGATATGCTGAATTTGTTCTGGAGGGATATCTGGGTGTAGTTGTCCAAGTCTAGGCAGGTAGAAATATTGATCTGAGGTTGGGAAGGACAGCCTTGGCTAGAGGTATATAGGAGTCAGCTGCACCAAAGTGACGTTCAAGTTGTGGGAACAGGTGAGATGTCTATGACAGGTGAAGAGGAAAGATTCTCCACAGATAACACATCAGTGCTCTTAGACTTTCCTTTTCGTTCCTGGGTCTGACAGACAACCAAACCACCAGGTGATTTACACAGGATACTGGCTGGTGGACATGTTGGAACATCTGGATTTGCAGCTGCAGCTGGGAAGTTTCTTCCTATGAAGGACACTATGCAAAATTCCACTGACAGGAGCTGTCAATCCATGACCAGCTCCTCAGAGGATACTTTTGGTTTTCTGTGTAGTTTCATCTGAATCCCCTGGGTACCAAACAGTGTTATGGGAAAAACAAGATTACAGTGTCTCCTCAAAGATTCCTGGAACACTTGGTGCCTCTCCTGAGCCCCCTACTTGTGTTATATTTGTTTATGTGTACAATTATCCCTTCCACATCCTGACTTTCCCCATCATGATTTCGATATACCTTGGGTTGGCATAAGAAATTAAATGGGAATTTTTTCAGAATTTTGTAGAAGCTACAGATGGCATGTGAAGGCTGGCAGACGACACAAAGCCTATGACCAAACATTAACCCAAATTTCACAATAAGAAATACCCCATAAAAGGAAAAGAAATCAGACTTCTCTGGTATGAAAGGGAGGGCCAAAAAATGTGGATTTTCCAGATCGCAAGGGGAGCTGTGTCCCTAACCCCCCCAATGAGGAAGGGGAACTGTATGTTATATCCTCCCTCTCCCCCTGCACCAGTAATAAACTCTTTGAGGACAGAGGCTAGCCTTAATTTATCTCTCCATACCCAGGGACTGGCACTATCCCTTGATTGTAGGAGAGACCTAAATGTTTGTTGCATTGACTCAAAACAAGCAAGGTTGGCCCTGGAAAAAAAGTCACGTCTGCTTCCCCTTGAATGCAGCTGTACCTCATCTATAATGTCTCCTGCTACCTTCAGGATCAAATATAATACCTTATTATAATACACATGCATATTCTAATATTATTTTGTTTTATTTGATCCTGGAGGTAATAGGGAGCCACTCTAGATGAGCCATACTGTCCATGGGATTTTCTAGGCAAAGATACTGGAGTGGTATGCCATCTTCTTCTCCAGTGGATTAAGGCAAACAGAGGTTAAGTGACTTGCCCAAGGTCACACAGCCAGTAAGTGTCTGAGGTCATATCAGGTCTTCCTGATTCCAGGCCCAGCATTCTACCTACTGAGCCAGGGGTGGGGAACCTGGGACCTTGAGGCCACTGGGTTATCTACCTGTCTCCAAGGCAAACAGAGGTTAAGTGACTTGCCTAATAGCTAATAAGTGTCTGAAGCCAGATTTGAACTCAGATCTTCCTGACTCCAGATCTAGTGCTCTAACCACTGAGCCATCTAGTGGCCTCCACCTCCCTGTCTGTCTAGGCTAATTACACTTCTCTCCCTTCCACATATTCTGTTATCCAGTGACACTGACCTTTTGGCTGTTCCTCACACACGACACTTTTCTCCGTGTACATTCACAGGCCGTCCTTCAGTCTAGAATCCTTCTCCTCCTCTCTACCTCATGGCTTCTCTGACTACTTTCAAGCTTCATTTAAAATCCCACTGCCTACAGGAAGACTTTCTTGAGGCGCCACTCACCCCTCCCCTCAGAGCCTTCCCACGAATATTATCCCCAATTTATTATATATGTATATATCTCGTCGTATAGTTAACTGCATGCTGTCTCCCTTACTTTAGACTACAAGCTCCCCAAGAGCAGAGGTTTTTTTTGTATCACTTTATATCCCTGGGACTTATCACAGTGTCTGACATCCAGCAAACATTTAATAAATGCTTACTGATTTCTTTGGATTTGCTGTGCAAAAGCAGCACTGAGAGATAGGGGTTGTTCTTGTTGGAGTGAAGGCTTTGGGTCTGTGACAAATCTAAGAGAAACTGTTCTATATGGTGATGACTGTTTATATGTACAAGGTTGGACATTACCACTGCTCAGTAGACCTTTGCTTTGACCTCGTGAGCTTGATGTACTGTCCAAAGGGCATATTAGCTTTCTCGATCAGACTTTCTACCTTAAAAAAAAAAAACAAAAACAAAAACCCAGTCCGCCTTTAAAGAGGTTTTGATTCTACCCACGTTTCCTCCTATCTACTCCACAGTCTAAGAGCCTGAGTTATATAGGGATGAGCAAGTCAGATAGTAAGACCAGATAAGGAACAAAAACATTATGGAGGTGCTTGGAAAGTCAGTGTGCTTACAATAAAAAGGAATTTATTTTAAGGTACTTTCATCACACATTAGTAAAATTGTTGATATTTTGAAGACTTTTAAGAGAAAGACTACAAAAGAAGTATTTTAAGCAATCTAAAAATCTACTTTTGCTAATGCAAATGATAGGTTAAGTAAGCAATAGCCACATAATTTAAAACCTATTATAATGGTCTGTATTTTCCTAACTGGTCCTGAAAACATGAAGCATCTATTATGCAAATATTATACCCTTAAATTGATCACCATTTTTAGTTGATGAACCTGATCCACAGTTTACATAACCTCTTTCACTGCCACTACCCATTAGTAATTCAGAAAGGTTTGAAACTACAAATGAGCCTGTGGATCACTTGGCCTCTCTATAAAGCACTCTGGGTACAGCGTGGCCAAGACGTCTCAGGAATATTTAACAATGCTCCCTGTCTATGCAGGTAACAAGACAGCAAAATTGCTGCCTGTACCCAAATTCTCATGCTTCAGTTGCAGGCAGAAGTAGCAAATTCATCTTTAAATGCTGATTTGTCCAACACTGACCTTTTCAGTATGTAAATAGGTTATCTCTCTCAGTATAGTTCAACTAACAGAATTCAAGAGGCTGCAGGTTTTGAAGGAAAACTTCCTATTTCTTTCCAAGACCCAGGATGTTTACAAATGTGAGTGTTCACTAATGAAGTTGTCAGGTTGGGCCACGGGTATGTATAAAACACTTATTACCACCCTACTCCAGGGTCAACCTGCAAAAGAGGTGAGCCACGGAAGGTTATGGCCAAGGAGCCGTATACTTGGAGAGATGAAGCCCAGGACAAAGCCTAGCTTTAGCGGGGCAAGAACAACAAAACAAAACACAGTTTGTCAGTCAATTGCCTGTTCCTGCATAAATAATGGGGGCTTTAAAAAAGGAAATAAAGACCGTTTTTTTTTTTCTTTCTGTATTTCTCCCCAACTTCCACAGACCCACACTGGCCATGTAAGAGTTTAAGCTTCTTAGAAACTTTAGCCGTGATAACTGGATCTAAGCTCCTATGGGCATAAAGTTATTCAGAAGTCAATGCTATGGGAGTACATAAAAGTGGTCACAGGCATAGTGCCTGGCAGTTACCTGCATTTCAGTAACAGCCAAGCGGCCAGACATTGCCAAATTATTGTTAGATTCATAAGAGTTGTGAATTTGAGGAAGGTTGAAGGTGCAGGTTAAAATATATTGTAAAAAATGAAATAAAACACTGTGTTCCCATGCCATGGCTTTTTAAAGAGTCAATGTACTGCTTTGGGTTATGTGGCATATATTCAGAAATGTATTCCTCTCACCAAATGGATGGAATTAGGTCTTTTCACATCAGTGAAAAGTACTCATTAATCCAGTTACCCAAGACTTCAGGACAGCCACTTAAGCTAATCCTGGTGGTAAAAAGGCCCTTTTATAGTTTATAGTTTTTGCCTCAATCTATGTTTTTTGCTTTTTTGTTTATTTTGGGGGGGGGGGGCGCTGGCATTGATATTATTTAAGCCACATTAGTGTGTTGTTCAAAAAGACAATTTGGTATAGTAGAGAAAGTCCTATTAAGTCAAACTATTTGTTTAAAGGAAATACAATCCAGATTTCTCAAAGACTTAAAAAAGCTTCTTAATCATATGAGAGTATGGGTTGGAGGAAAGAAAAGGTCAAAATCAGTTATATCTTGTAACAGAGCAACATATTATAAGATGAATCAGTTTTAATGTCAGAGATCAAAAGCTTGAAAGCTGTACTTTATGTACATATGACACATTTATAGGCCACAGGTCTATTTTACAGGAGCACAGTTCATATATTTAGAACTGGAAGGGGTGTTAGAGACCAACTAATTTAATATGATTCTTTCATTTACAGATGAGGAAACCAAGACCCTGCCTTGTCACATATCTAGGGAGGCAGGAAGATACTTGTTTCCACTGTGTTTATTTTCTCTTGGTGGAAGACTGCAGACTCTGTCATAGACTCCAGTTGCTGGTACTCCCTTTCCAGTTTAGTACGGTCCAATCCAACAGGCCTTTGCCTGCTCTGTACACATGACCCTCCTTTTCCTGTCTCTGCCTGTCTACTTGCTGTGCCTGGGTCCCTTTTATCATCTCCCTTTATCAGTTAGAATTCCTGGTTTTCTTCAGGACTCACTTCATGAGCCCCCTATTCCATGAAGCATTTCTTGAATCTCCCTAGTTGTTAATGTCCTTATGTCTTCAAAGTCCTCTGTATCTGCTTTCTGTATACTATGCATCTATATGTCGTCTCCCCTGCTTCCCCAAGAATGTAATCTTCATGAGGGCAAAGCCTGTTTCACTTCAGTTTCTGGATTTCTATGACTCAGTACTGCCTGGCGCACTGCTTGCTGATTAATTGGCTGACTGATTCTCCAGTTCACACAGAGAACTGGGATACTGACTCTCTAAACGTGTTCTCTCTCCCTTACTTTACACTGCCTTTAGACTAGGGAATGAACATATCGTGCTCCAAAGCCAGGTCCTGAGGCAAGAGTTTTAAACAATCAACTTATAAGCCTCTCAATTAAATTGTAAACTCTGTGAGGTTATGAACCAATTATCTCTTCTGTGGTGCTGTTCTGAGCTCCACATGACCCAGTGTAATAAAAATAATATTGATAATAACATAGTACTTAAAGTTTGTAAAACACTTTAACACAAGCAATCTCTTTTTAAAAAAAAAAAATCACACTAGCTCTGTGGGTATTATTATCTTCATTTTGCAAAAGGGGAGATTAAAGATCAGTGCTCGCTGACCTTGATCACCAAACACAAAGTGGTTGGGTCTGGAGTCAGGGAGACGAGTTAAAATTTGCCCTCAGGCACTTCCTGGCTGTGTGACCCTGGGCAAGTCACTTGATTTCTTTCTGCTTCAATTTCCTCATAGATAAAAGAGGGATACCCACAGCACCTATCTTCCACGGTTGTTGTAAAGATCAAATGACACAAGGTTTGTCAAAGGATCTGCAAACCTTAAAGTACTATATAAATGCTAGTTCCTGTGATGATGGTGAGTAAGAGGTCAGTGATTAAATGTAAGAGGTCAAACCTGAACCCCTGTCTCTCAATACCACGTCCAGCCTGCTTTCCACTCTCCCATGAATGCTGTGCATGCATCAGGATCTCATTATAGATACCACTGATGGATTGATAACAGAAAGACAGGTGCCCCATGTCTGGCTATGGCTGATGCTGTTGGCACCCAGTTTCACCACACCAAGAGGCTTGGAGCCATTATTCCCAACCCGAGGAGCTTGGATTGAAGTATACTAAAGCAGGAAAGAAGGCATCATGTCAGAGATACATCTCAGCCATGTAATGAGAGGGATAATTTTAACGAGAGCACAATTAGGTGTTTCATCCATGAGGTTACAGACCCTTCTGAAAACAGCCAAGAGCAATTTAGTACTTTAGAAATCTCTCTCCTTTTGAGAGCGTTGGTTGTTTTAATTAACAAAATGTTCTTTGTATCAGGGGGAAAAATAATCATGAAACATGTATTTAAGCCAGATTTTGCTTCTTCTACCAGTATGTGAGATGACAAGGAACAGAGATATTTTTGGTTGGCTCCTTTCATGTCCCCCCTCTCCAAAGCCCCTCCCCTCTCCAAAGCCCCTCCCCTCTCCCCTGGCCAAAAATCCCAGAACAAAACCAGGCACAGAGCTACACTTAATCAGCTGAACACCATTTGAGAATTCATGAGGTTGGGATGATTTCTACCCCCCTCCAATTTTTTTCCCCCAACACTAGGGATTTCTCCATAGGCATCTTGCCTTTGTTTAGTATAATTAAGTTTTTACTGATTTCTGTCAAGGTGCCCAGAGGCTTCCAGGCAGGGGGACCTATCAAGTTTTCTGTCGCCAACATGGCTAGGCCTTTGCAAAAATATATGCCCTCAGGATTTGGGACAAAACTCCAAAGGGACTCTGAACTGGTCAGAGCACAAAGAGCCTTAGTCATTCACCCCACATCTTTAAAGAAACACTCAGAATGTTGTGGGGAGGGTGGGAAAGAGTCGTTTCAAACACATTTTTAAGTCATTACTTTTCTAGCTGAGCCAATTACATGTTGAAATCTGCCTGTGGGTCCCTGATGAGAGGGAGAAATAATTAATCAAGCTTCAATTGCAAGTGAGGTTTACAAAAGTCCAAAGGCAAAAACTTGGCTCTCTTTAATGGTGAAAATAATATAACCTAGCTAAAAGGGTCTTTTCTCAATTGTAAACCAAAATTGCACAAAAGAAATTATCGTAGGGAGCAGGAGAACAAGTAAACCAACCAATCAAAAATCCTTCTCTTTGGATTTCTCTGCTATTGTCCAGTTTTATTGTGCAGAAATTCCTTAAAGATTTTTTAAAAAATACGACTGTTTGCTATCAGGCACCTTTGAAATCATATGGGTGGCATGTCAAGGGCTTCATGTATTTTCAATCACACCAAAAAAAAAAGAGATATGTTTTGCAACATAAATAACATCCTTTCCCCTTGCCAGTTTTTTCCTCTCTATAAGAGAAAGAAATAATAAAAATGACATCACAGCATCTTTCCCATTTGACCCTAATCCGTCTCTACTCACACATCTACTACTTAAGTTCAGGCCTTCATCAGGGCCTGGAATCTCTCCTCTAGAATATTGCAATGGCCTCCAAGCTGTTCTTCCTCTCTCAAATCTCTGCCTACCCAGTCCATTATCCACACAGTTGCCAAAAGCATTTCCCTTAAATTTCAATCCATTGCCTTAAGGATAAAATTAAAACCACTTTGTTTAGCTTTTAAAGACCTTATAATCTGGCCCCAAACTACCTTTCTAGCATCATGGAGCATCACTCTCCCACTGGCACATGCAGTGGCAGAATTGAGAAGGGGAACTCTGTGATGGCCAGGCACTGTGTTTGCAGCCTGCGATCCAGCCAAATTGGCCTTCTCTGTTTCTCACACACCAAATCCTCATTTCTGGTCTCTATATCTTTGCACTGGTTGCCTTCCATTCTTGAAATGTGCTCCCTCCTTCACCTTTGCCCCATAGAATCCCTCCTCTTCCTTCAAGATATAGCCCAAACACTGCTCTCGATGTGAAACCTTTCCTGACATCTCCCATTGCCCCAGCACCAGTCAGTGCACTCCTATTCAGGATACCCTTCACTTAACAACTTTGCATGTGTTTTGCATATATTTGTCTATATACTTCTTGTCTCCGTTACCATGTAATCTTGCAAACAAGCATGGTTTCCATTTTGGTATTACCGTCACTTAGTAAGTTGTCTGACACACAGCAAGCACTTAACAAATGTTTGCTGATTGACTTTTCATAGGGTTATAAATTTAGAGTTGGAAGGGACCTTAAACTTGATGTAATCTAATCTTTTATTTTACCGATGAGGATACTAAGGGCTCAAGATGGAAAAATGAGAAATACCATAATAAACTCCATCTTTGTCCATCTGGGGATGGCCCTGCTACCACACTGGTTTCCATGTTTTCCAAATAAATTCAGCTTTTTTGGCTTCTTTTGATTCCTCCTGATGTCCACCATCCTATTGGTTCTTCTCCTATTCTTCTCTTCAAACAAAGAGGAAATGAGACGCACAAGGGAACTATCCAGTATGTTGGAAAATCTTTGTCTGCTTCCCTTTATGAGTCTGTTTTTCCCATCTTGGAAACCCGAGCTCCTTCAGAGCAATAATTTATTTTTCTATGTTGAACACTCGGCACATTATGGACACTTTCTAAATGCCAAGTTATACCATTACCAAAATCCAGTGCACCATTTGTTTGCTATGCTCACCCAGCATCTATTTTCTCACATTTATTTTGCATTCATACATTTATATCTGCCGAGTGCTTTATAATCATAGCTATTAGTCATTCCTCACAACAAGCCTTTCTCCTCTCAGTCCCTTTTATTCAAATGTGGGAAATGAAAACACAGAGAAGCAGGAGATTTGTCCAAGTCTATCCAGTGAACCAGGACAAAGGGAAGAAAAAAAAAAGAGTTCTGCTTTGTTGGTTGATTGCTGGGCCCACGGTCTCTGTCTCAAGTCAAGTTCTGTCCTCCTTTAAGCAGGAAGAAGCCAGGGAACCCAGTGACAAGCAGCAACATTCTGGTATACCTACCCTCTCCAGAAGTTCCAGGAGAGCTGGCAAGGATGAAAACTTGCTGTTATTATTCCTGGGAAAGATATTCATGTAATAGCTCTTGTTTTCTAAATGCTGTCTCCCTGGGGAAGAAGCCCAGTGCCCACTCCATTTTAAATGACAAATAAGCCACGTGCTCAAACTGCAGTGAGCAGACTAGAATCAGAGCCAGTGTAGAAAGTCAAGGCATCAGTTCATTGAAGGCAGAGACTAGTTTATTTTTTTCTTTGTTTTCTTAGTGTCTGGAATATGTTGCTGCTGCTCAGTCATTTCAGTTGTGTCTTACTCTTTGTGATGTCATTTGGGGTCTTCTTGGCAAAGATACAGAAATGGTTTGTCATTCCTTTCTCCGGTTTACGGATGAGGAAACTCAGGCACAGAGTTAAGTCACTTGCCCAGGGTCACATAGCTAGTGTCTGAGGTCAGAATTGAACTCAAGTATTTTCTGATTCCGTGCTTCATCCACTGTACTACGCAGCTGCCTCTAGGAATGCTGTGATTTTAGAAGTCTGGTGAAAATTTAAAGAAACTAGCTGATAGGGAAAAGCGAGGTCAGATGGCAACTATTTATCTGACTGGTCCTTTCTCTCCCTCTTCTTCATCAAGCCCCCTACACCTAAGTTTACCCCAGAGCTCTGTCCAGGGTCTTTCCTCCTCTCTTTCTACATGTGCTCAGTCATTTTTCAGCTACTATGGATTTAACTCTCAAGCCTGAGACAGATGACGTCCCAATCTACATAACTAGCCCTCTTCTCTCTTCTGCGTTCCAGTCCTCTGTCTCCAATTGCCGAGGCACTCTGGTGGTATAGCAGATAGACTTCCAGGTAGAGTCAGGAAGATTCCTCTTCCCGAGTTCAAATCCAGCCCCAGACACTAGCTGCAAGTCACTTAACATCTGTTTTCCTTATTCCACTGGAAAAGGAAATGGCAAACCACTCCAGTATCTTCGCCAGGAAAACCCCAAATGACATGGACAGTATGGACAAGACTGAACAACAACATATTTTATATTTACTTATCTGTGTACTGTTTATCCTCCCTCACCAAGAGAATGTAAACTCCGCGAGGGCAGATCCTATTTCAAGAGGGGGTGAAATCACAGCTGCACCCCCTTCCCTATCCCCTATGCCTAGCACAGTATTTGGTACATAGTTCAGTGTAAGGTCCCTGTGTGTCCCTGTTTCACTGTGTGTCCCTGAAGCTAATAACTGCTCACTGAATAAAACTAGGTTGAGTGTTCTAAGGCATTGGCTTTACATGACACAATGTACTAGGCAGAGCAAAGTTTTTGCATATTTTTGAATTTCTAAGATTTCTAATGACACAGCAGACACCACTTGGAATCAGAACTCCTCTTTGCAAGTTACCTCTCCTGAACCTAATTAATTCATGAATTACTAACGGAGCTTGATGAGTGGTTGTGGTGAGCTCTCTAAGTGGAGCAAATGACTTGGTCACATGATACCACCTCAATTTTAGGATCTGACAGAAACTCCTGTTTAGCATTTTGAAGCTCTTTACAACTCCAGTCCAACCTACATTTCCATCCTCCAAAGTCTGGTCAAACTTGTCCTTTTACTGCTCCTCATACATATCACTCCAATCTCCTATTCTCTCTAACCCTATCTCAGGCTATTTTCACAAAGCCTTGAATCCACTCCATTCTTGCCTTCAAATTCCTTCCTCAAATCCATCACTTTCTTCAAGTCTCTGCACATCTTCTACCTTCTACATGAAGCATTTTCTGGCTTCTACCTGCTGGCAACTAGTCTCTCTACCAAACCCCCAACAGAATGTAAGCTCCCTGAGAGTAGGAATTGTTTTTAGTTTTGTTTTTGCATCCTATGGGCCTAGCACAGACTTGGTACATAGTAAATGCGTATTGATTGCACCATGTTGGGAAAAGCAGTGAGTCTCTATCATGCATTCTGTGAGGTCTCAAAAGCACGCTTCACTGGGAGAGATCTGAGGCTGTTTTTGAACCTGAGAGTTCCCATTTGAGAGTCAGACACTCCTCATTAGAACTAGGCAGCAAGCAACAATCGACTCTAAATCAGTTATCTGCCTCTCAACCAAAGACTTGTGCACAACATAGTTTCGGTTCCCTAAAGAATTGCCTTGTGCTATAAGATCTGCTCCACACAGTAGGGGATGCCATTAATTACCCTTTTTTTGATTGAATACTGCAGCAGTCACCCAGCATGTCTCTTTTATGCTCTGCAAGGCTATTTCCTTTCATTTGCAAAGGTGACACTGTAATTTAATGAATACTCACATCAACTTGACTAGAGTGAGCAAGAGAGTCCCTCTTCACAAAGACGTTTTTCCTCCAATGAATGAGCACTAGTCTTTCAGGAGGCAGATTGGAACAACTTTAGAGAAGAACAGAAGGAAAACAGAAAGCAGAAACATCTGTGGCTCTGTATGCACCAACAAACCCCTGAACTTTGGAAGTAACCTCTCATACCCCCTGCAAACTAAGTCAAAGAAAGCTGGGGCAAAGGGTGAACACAGGAAACATTTCTCTTTTGCCAAAAACATGTGAGCTTTATGAGCTCAGGGCTGCAATCTGTGATTGGTATGATTCAATCTAGGATTTTCCCACTCTGAAAAGCTTATACAAGGTCTATATTTGCCTTTCTTTGAGTGCCCAGCACCTAGACCAGTGCTTGGCTAGGAGTAAACATTTAATAAATACTTAATTGACTGATCACACCATAATTTAAATAAATTAGGTCACAATAAATAACCTGTCAGACTTAGATGGGACAGATGAGACGAAAATGGATGTAAGCATCATTGTTAAACAGACAGATTAATAATAGCTAATAACAGATAGAATTTTAAACTTTGCAAAGCACTTTACATGTCACTCCATTTCCACCCGATGAGCCCATTGGCTCTAATACGTCCAATTCTCGGATCTACTAGTCTAGCCCTAATTTGACCTCCAGCTTCACATTTCCAACTAAGAGACATCTTAAACACGATGTCTCTTTTTTTAATTGTTAGGTCAGTCTTCAGTGTCTGACTCTCCATGACTCCATTTGGATTTTCTTGGCAGAGATCTTGGAGTGGTTTGCAACTTCCTTCTTCAACTCATTTTATAGATAAGGAAACTGAGGCAAACAGGGTTAAGTGATCTGTCATATAGCTAATTGCTATGTGAGGCTGGATTTGAATTCATAAAGATAAGTCTTCTTGATTCCAATCCCTTGGATATCTCTCAGATGTTTTAAAACTAACATGTCCCAAACTGAATTCATTATTTCCCCTTCCTCTAATCCTTCCATCTTCCTCACTTCCTAGCTGAGGGCAACACCACCCTCCTATCCCCCCATGCTGACAATCTAGGTGTCACCCTCAATTCCTCATGTTCATCCCCATATCCAGTCAGTTATCAAGTTCTGTGGTTTCTACATTCCTATCCTTTGAATACTTCCTTCTCCTCTGACACCACCACCACACTGGTGTAGGACCTCATTACCTCACTCCTGGACTATTACAATAGCTTGCTGGTTGGTTTCCTGGCCTCATCTCTCCCCATCTTCCACTCATGTCAGCCCCCTATTCAATAAATTCCACTGGCTCCCTATTATCCCCAGAATCAAATATAAAATCCTCTATGTGGCTTTTAAAGCCCTTCATAACCTGGCCCCTACCTTCCATTTCAGTCTTCTCAATTCTATGATCCAATGATTGTCACCCTTGTTGCTTGTCACACAAAATACATCTCCTAACTCTAAGAATTTTCATTGGCTGTCTCCCAGAACTAATTTTCTCTCCTTCCTCCTCTCCACCTCCTGGCCTCCTGTAAGTCTCAAGCTAAAATCCCACTTTCTGCAAGAAGGCTTTCCTTGTGCTCCTTAATCTTAATACCTCACCTCTGAGATTATCCCCAATTTATTTTATATATATCTTGTTTGTACATATGTGTTTGCATGTCTTTTCCATCATTAGGTTGTGAGTTCCTTGCTCACAGGCACTGTCCTTTTTTCCCTTTCTTTGTCTCCCCAGTTCTTAATACAGTACCATCTACCAAAAAAAAGTAGCTGGTAGGTGTTTTGACAGGATTGGAACTCAAGTCTTTCCAAGTCTATCACTTTATTTGCTCTACCAGGTAGCAATCTCTTTCAAATTAAAAACGGAAAAATCTTTTGATGTTTCACAAGTTCAGTGGTTCTTCCTGAGAGGCACCATCTTGTAGTGCAAAGTGGAAGTAGAAAGGTTTAAGTTTTCATCTCCCCCATTCCCCTACCACTAACCAGCTGTGTAAATTTGGACAAGTCACATAGGTGCTCCAAGCCTGTTTTCTCCTCTATCTGTTGATCTCACTTGGCTTTTGGTTAGCTTAGGTGAGATAATATGTGATGATATATGTAAAAGGCTACAGAATCCAGGGCCTATTGGTATTGGTTAGAAGGTTGGGAAGAAAAGGTACACTACTCCACTTCTTGGTGCCTCAGCTTCTCCATCTGAAAAATGGGACTGATGATGCCTATACTATCTACCTCTACATCACAGGGTTGCTGTGGGGAAAGCATTCTCTAAAACTTAGAAGTGTCGCACAAATGAACTGTTCCTATTGTTGGTTGCTGTTGTAGGATTGTCAGTATAATCTACTTAGACATGAAAGGGATCTTTGTTGCTGCCACTGTTCAGTCATGTCCTACCCTTCATCATCCGTGGACCGTACTGTCTAGGGGGTTTCCTTGGCAAAATTACTGGAGTAGTTTGCCATTTTCTTCTTCAGAGAATTAAGGCAAATAGAGGCAATAAGTGACTCTCCCAGGCTTTAATAGCTAATAAGTGTCCGAGGCTGGATTTAAACTCTGGTCTTCCTGACTTTGGGCCCAGCGCTCTATCCAAGCCAGCTAGCTGTGTCCTTAAAGGGACCATCTAATCTAATTCCCTTATTTTACAGTTGAGGCGCAATGGTCCAGAGATTAAGTGACTTATCCGAGGCACAGAAGTAGAACTGGAATGCAGGTTTGACTAACAACCAGTACTCTTTGAACTGTGAACTTTGAACCTAAGAATGGGCATAACCTGGGGTTTATATGGGTCAGCATAACTTCAAACTGATCAGCAATTCAGGCTGGAGTGGCCTTGGTGGACCTGTCTTGTCTGGATTTGCATATCTGATGCTAATTAGGAAATAGATACTTCACTTTGGGGGAATAAGGAGATCAGGAAAACTTTAATGGGACATTTCCCTCTCTAATCTTCTTCCTCTCTGCCCTTTAGCAACTGATGTTTTTGAAATGTTAAATATATAATACCCCCATTCTACCATTTTGGATTTCATAGTTTCCTTGATTAACAGCTGGAGGGCATCTAGTCAACTCCATTTTGCAGATGAGGGCACTGAAGTCCATAAGGGAAGAGTGATTTGATAAAGGAGGTAATAAGAAGCAGAACTGACATTTAAACCTAGTTCCTCAGTCTCCAGATCCAATGCTGGCATTGTACCACTTGACCCAAATGAACTGGTCAATCAATCAATCAATCAATCAGGATTTATTATGTGCTAAGTGCTAGGGATACAAAAAAGAGGCAAAAGACAGTTCCTGCCCTCAAGGAATTTACAATCTAATAGAGGCAGAATGGGAAATTGTGGAGTAGATATAGATGGATTCTTACTAGGAAAAGCTAACACTAGTAGTCATAGGCAGAATGGGAAATTTTAGGGTAGATATAGATGGATTCTCACTAGGAAAAGAGGCTTGCACATTCTGCTAGAAGGGGATGGGGCCAAAACATTTTGTGGGAGGCACATCTTTTTACTGATTTCCAAAAGAGAAATATTGTTGAAATCAGGGAGATGGAGTATATCAGACCACTAAGTGAAGAGGGAAATTTGGCCTGGGTGGGTAGAGATTACATTTAGAGACTACATAATTATACTTCTGGTTGTTGTCCTGAACCTCTGGAATACACATGCCCTGTGGAATTCTACCTGAGGTCTGTATATTCTAGATTTAAAAAAACAAAACAAAACAAAGCAACTCTAAGCTGTAGAAATGACAGCACCAGCAACAAGCCCTGGCACCCCTCCTGGCAGGTAGAAGAAAGCATCTGCATTCAGAGAGCTGCTAGTGCCAAGCTCAGCATCTGTGCTGCTTCTGGTGGCCCAGCTCTTGAGCTGATGAGGACGTGTACAAAGGCTGATCTTTGGCACAGAGATCCGCCTCTTTCCTTGGCAAGGAGAGACCGCACAGAAGTTAAGTCTGTGGAGGTGCCAGGGTCTGCCCTCACGGAGGTGCTGACATTTTCACAGACATAAATTAAAAAATAGCTAGAGTTTTCTGGGCCTCCAGGAAATCAAGCATTCTGAGTGTCTTTTTTCCAGTGTCTGAGGAATCACTGGCCTTTGTCTCTAGGATGATCTGTTTATATTAGACTATCCTGAATGATTTCTTTGTTTTTGTTTTGTTTTTAAAGTAGATTTCAGTAAAAGAGAAAATCTTAGAATCAAGGATATTCCAAAGATGCTTGGAAAGGCATATGTTTGGTTCATTATTCTTGAATAATGCTGACCGATGTTGCATTTCCTTATTTCTGAAACCTAAGTCTGAGCTAAAGGATGTTTCTTCATTATTCCTATGGTAGTTCTTCCTCTAGAACCTGCAAAAACACAGGCTGACTCCTGTTTTACGGATTTGTTGTATTCCTAATTTGGGGCCAATTCGATCAAGAAGCCAGTAGAAGGACATTTCCTTGTTAAGGGTTATATAAATTTCAACTACTTTTCAGTTAGAAAGGAAAATAAAGAAGAACCCTACAAAGTCTCATTGTTAAAAAGATTTTAAACTCACTGGCTCCTCTTCTACCATTTTGTCCCTAAATCCAAAATATTGGGAACAAACCGCATTGCCAGGTACTTGACCTGCTCTCAGACCTGTTCCAAACATTACCCACCAAGGCCAGGTTTCACTCCTCACTTAGAGGTCTCATTGCTCCTTCTCCCTGATTCTCAAATATTTCTCTTTTGGAAACCAGTAAAAACATGTGCCACCCACAGGATGTTTTGGCTTCAGTGACTTCCTCTTTTCGGTCATTCATAAGTTACTTCCCTTGGTTTCACATGTTTGCTAATGAAGGAGAACCTGGTCGGCTGTGTCCATTACAAATGATAAAACGGAGAACTGAAATAAGTTTTTTTTTTTCTGGTTAAATTTATCAAAGGACAAATTAATGCTCTACAGTATTTTCTCTCAAATTAAGATAATGTATTTATGTACAATCAAATTTCCCTCTGAGACTCAAGTCTCATAAACAAAACACTGAACTATATACAAGAACTAATGTGCCCAATGATCTCTCTCCCTTTAAGAGATATCCTGTACTGTCAATATACACAGGAAATATACATCTAGTTGACTTTAATTCATCAGTGAGGGGAAGTGGGTGCAGTGGATAAAATGCCAGGCTTGGAGCCAGGGAGACTTCATCTTCTTGGATTCAAATCTGGCCTTAGACACTTGCTAGCTGTGTGACCCTGGGTAAGTCACCTGACCCTGTTTGCTTCAGTTTCCTCATCTGCAAAATGAGCAGGAGAATGAAACAGCAAACCACTTCAGCGTCTTTGCCAAGAAAACTCTAAATAGGATCACAAAGGGTTGGACATGACTACAAATGACTGAACAACAATTTATCGGCACTCGAGAAGATTGAGAGGCATTTCACTGTTGTTTTTATAGGGAGAAAAATTGGAATTAAAAGGAAGCAGATGCTATCTATACACACATACATACACACATAAACACACACACATATATATACATACATACATATGTAACAGACACATAAAGAATCAGGTCAGTCTATTACCTTTTTTTTTTTTAAAGAAAGGGTCTTTAAACTAAAACAAGCCCTGAACACAATTTACCCCCCTTAATTCTTGTTGGGGTCATGTGCATACATCCCACGCATGCTGCTTTATCCTCTTCACATTTTTTTTCTGACGAGCTCCTTGATAGACTGCCGGCAGCACTGGATTGTCTTCAATTAGCCCGGTCAGATTCTTGACACATTACAGAGCTGCGTTGTTAGTTCGTTTTTTGTTTTTTTTTTAGATTTGCTGAGAAGCCGATGTGGGCAGAGACTGTTCTGGTCAGTATGCTATTGATAAATATTGAATTGGCCTGAAGTAGAGTATATGTTATGTGGAATTAACTTCTTAAATTCTTCATCAAAGAATGGAGCTAGAGGGAGCTGGAGAGTAGCACAGTGAGGGTGGGGGTGGTACTGGGGCTTTTAAAAGAATGAATTGATATTGTCTTGAATACAGACTGAAGCATGCTATTTTTCACTTTGTTTTTAAAAAAATTCAAGTCCTGTATAAAATGACTAATATGGAAATGTTTTACATGATTGCACATGTATAATCTATATCTGATTGCTTTCTGTCCCAGGGAGGGGGAAGAGAGAGGGATAGAATGTGGAACTCAAAACACCAAATGTTAAAAAATTGTTTTAATACGTAATTGGGGACAAATAAAACGTATTTATATTTTATATATAAATTTATACATTTTATAAATAAATTTATGAAAATAAAAAATATATTTTAAATATACAACTTTTAAAAAGTATAATCAAGGGATTGTGAAATGTCTAGAAGAAAGCTGACTGAAACTCCATGAAGCACAAGAAACTCAATCAAAGAAAACAGCTACTGTCTGTGATACTGATGCTCAGGAGGTGGATGTGTGGGTATGAGGAAATAAATGGGGATATTGATCTAGGAGCCATTACTGGCTATCTAATCATGAGAACCTATCAATGAAGGACAAGGATGTGGAGCCTGGAGATTTCAGGGCATCCTTAACTGAATACCATGTTTTTAACCTTCAAGTAACTAGTTCAAACTCAGCCTATCAGAATTATAAGTAAGTGCCAAAGGCATCTGAGAAAAAGGAAACAATGGCATTCATCCATTTCTTAATAGAAATCTGCTTGGGTTTCCTGGAACAGAGGTCGCAGTTTAAATGCAACAGTTTCAATGTCCCTATGATCGGAGAGTAATGAAATAAATTGAAAGGACAATCTTGAAATCAGAAAAGAGATCCTTTAAAAAAATAAATAAAGGTTTTCCAAGTACTCTGTGAATCAGAATCCTTTCAAACCTCCACTTGAGAAAGGAATGGAGCATTGCTAGAGTAAATGAGAGCTACTGGAAGAAATACTGATTAAACTGCCTGAGAAAATACTGTGTTCAGACCCAATAATTCCTTGGAAGGGTCTATTCTTAACTAAGGGCAGCTAGGTGGCACAGTGCTGGGCCTGGACTCAGCAAGACCAGAGTTCAAATCTGGCCTCAGACACTTACTAGCTGTGTGACCCTGGGCAAGTCACTCAACCTTGTCTGCCTCAGTTTCCTCATCTGTAAAATGAGTTGGAAAGGGAAATGGCAAACTGCTCTAGTACCTCTGTGAAAACCCTAAAGGGTACAAAGGGTCAGACACAACTGAACAACAAAATTCTTGACAAAGGAACATTTTTGAAATGGTGCAACCAGAGTGGGTTTATGTTTTAAAGATTAAATTATGAAGTTAGAAAAAAACTAGATGAGTGTCAGCACACAATTCAAGACCTGAGATGGTTCCATCAACATTTTTATTTCAATGTTTTTGTTAATTTTCAAGAGAAAAAATGCTTATGTGCATGCCTGCATGTATATGTGATAGATATGGAAGAGGATAAAAACATTTCAGAAAATAAATTCAAAAAAGCTATTCTTAGAAAAAAAAATGAATTCAAACTTACTGTTGCTACAAACTTAAAAATCTTATTTCTTAAAATCTTGTTCTTACTTCTATAGCTTGGAATCCTTCCAAAGAAGTTTTTTTTTTAAACAAGCAATTTAGAAGAAAATAGATTTGTTTAACTAAAAAAAAAACAATCAAAAGTGGCACATTTTCCTGGTCAACTGATGAGTCCAATCTGAAAAGACTTTATGTATCTCTACAGGTAAATAGAAATGATAAAATAGAAATAGAAATGATAAAATAGAAACGATAAAATAGAAATGATAAAAAAAAAACTGAACCTCATTTTCTTTGAATATAGGATTATAGGATCAAAGATCTAGAGTTGGAAGGGTCCTCAGAGACCTTCTAGCCCAATACCCTAATTTTTATATATGAAGAAACCAAGCCCATGAAGGTGAAATGACTTGCCCAAGGTCACACAGTATCACCATAGGTGGGATATGTATCCACATCCTTGGTTCTCAGAACCAGTGCCCTTTTTCTCTGTACTACTGTGCTTTGGCTTTCCTTCTTCAGCTTAACATCTTCACATTGAGTATTTCTCTATCTTAGTTCCACAAAAAAATGCCTTCTCTAAACAGTATTTTATTTTAACATTTGTACAGCCACGTCACACCGAACTGTTGAAAATGTCATGGAAATATATCAGGCCATGCTGCTAGGATGCTTTAGAAAACCCAAGGATAAAAGATTTCAGGTCGATGTGTCCAGGATTAAATCCTTTTCCTCAATCCCATCACAGGCCTGACTGTTACATTTATAATGTCTGCCTCCCTCCATTGCAGAGATAGGGGGCCTATGGGTATGGAATGCACAATACCTTATCAGTGAATGATTAATGCATTGGTTGGCTTTGCTGTCCTATTCTTTCCCTTTCTTCCCATTTATTTTGGAGGGGGAAGGCAAGGCAATTGGGGTTAAGTGACTTGCCCAAGGTCACATGGCCGGATTTGAACTCTGGTGGTCCCGACTCCAGGGCTGGTGCTCTACTCACTGTGCCACCTCGTTGCTCCTCCCCTCCCCCGTTATTAAACAAAGGATGGCTCATTAGGCAAGGGATTTATTAAGAAGCAAATATGATAACAGTACAAATTCAGAATAAATAAAAACCAGAATATCTGCTCCTACAATCCAAAGTTATAATGCACATTATGCTGAACAAACCTGGTTTATCTTTAGGACTGTTTAGGACTAATTCTTTTTGGGATTATAACTGGAGATTGTGATTAATATAAATAAATTCAAGTAAAAACTTAATTAATTCACGAAACTAGCAAGATTAACAATAGTAACAAAAATCTTTCAAACAAGCTACCACTCAAAAACAAGCAGAACTCAAGAAAATTTTTTGAATTCTAGTCAGTTTCTGATTTGGAAGCTGACTAGGCAGACTGTAAAGATTTCCCCCTCCCTTTCTTCAAATTACAATATATCATGCTATCAAAGATGGCTATTTCTGCTCGGTTCCCATTTCCTTTCTGGTGAGATAATTAACTCATATGCCAGCCCAATTTGTATTCAAAGTATCTACTGAAGACTTATTTAACATGATAACAGATTTTGGAAATCACTAAGTAGGGGTTTGAACACCTTTTGGGAAGATACTGGCAGGGGAAAGAATAGTAGCAGTTTGCATGTTTGCTACATCCGTGCAGGTCAGGATTGGAAAAGACCACAGACGCCATCTTGTTCTACTGTTTCTCAACGAGACTCTGCTTCATAATATCTCTACTGAGGGATCATTTGGCCTCTTCTTGAAAACTTACGGTTATAGAAAACTCACTGCTTTTTGAGGCTGTTAACTTCATTTTTATTTTTTAAATGGTATTTTTTCCAATTATATGTAAAGATAATTTTCAACATTCTTTTTTTTTTTTTTGGAAGGGGGAAGGCAGGGCAATTGGGGTTAAGTGACTTGCTCAAGGTCACACAGCTAGTAAGTGTTAAGCGTCTGAGGCTGCATTTGAACTCAGGTCCTCCTGACTCCACAGCCAGTGCTCTATTCACTGTGCCACCTAGCTACCCCAACATTCTTTTTAAAATAAGATTCTGAGTTCCACATTTTTCTGCCTCCTTCTCCTCCTCTCCTCTCCAAGATGGCAAGCAATCTGATATAGGTTATACATGTAAAGCATATTTCCACATTAGTCGTGTTGTGAGAGAAGAAATGAGACAAGAGGAAAAAAAAACACCATGAGGAAAAAAAAAGAAAATGAGAAGAATCTGCTTTGATCAGCATTCAGAGTCCATCAGTTCTTTCTCTGGAAGTGTCTACTTCATTTTTAGACAGTTCCTAATGGTCAGAATTCCTCCTTCTACTGAGTTGGGATCTGCTTCTGCACTGTCCAATATTTTTCCTGATTATGCCCTCTGTGGCCAAGCAGACCCAATCTAATATTTTTCCCATGCCAGAGCCCTTTCAATATTGGAAGACATGTAACACATCCATCCTATTTCTTCTCCAAGATAAATATTCACAGTTTGTTGAACTGACCCTTGTATGGAATAGTATCTGGTCCTTCCATCAGCCTGGTCATCCTTTGGATTCTCTCTAGCTTATCAATGTCCGTCCTGAAATGTGCCAGGCAGAAATGAACACGTTCTAGTCTGACCTCAGTAGAGAAGAGCAGGACAATCATATCTCATTTTACAGACATGATATTTCTTAATGTAGTCTAAGGCCATATTAAGTTTTTTGGCTGTCACACTGGTAACTCATACTGAGCTTATCCTCAAGTCTTTTTTGGATATAGTGATGTAGTCTAGCCATGCCTCTCCTTTCTCCTACTTGTGAAGTTGGTTTTTTTGAACCCAAGTATAGAGTTTTACATTTGTAGCTATCAACTTTCACATTATTAGATATGGACATCATTCTAGCCCAGGAGTGAGAAACCAGTGGACTCAAGGTGGCTATCTAGGTCCTCAAGTGTGACCCTTTGACTGAATCCAAATTTTACAAAACAAATCCTCTTAATAAAAGGATTTGTTTTATAAAACTTGGACTCAGTCAAAAGGCCACACCCAAGGACCTAGAAGGTCATAGATGGCCCCCAGGCTGCAGGTTCCCCACCCCTGTATTAGCCTGTTGGAATCATTTAGTATTCAGCCCCTCATTCAAGCCAGCCAGCTCTCTTGGATTTTGGTCATCTGTTGTTTTTCCTTTATTTCAAAGAAGACCAATGACATCACAGGGTGATGTCTTGACTAGAGCATGAATTTGGATTTAAGTGAGGCAGAGTTGCACAAAGCTGTCAATCTCACTCTTTCTTCCTGAGTCATCAATGTTCAGTGGCAAGACAAAAGTCAAGATCATTGATGATGGCTCAGGTTGCAGTGAATGACCTTAATGTCTTCAATGTCTGACCAAGGTCTAAGTGATCCACAGCACCTGTTTTAAGTAACTGTCTTCAAGGTTATAGGAACAAATTGTTCTCATCCACCCATTGCACTGAAGGAAGTTTTCACATGCTTGGGGTAGATATCTGCCTGACTAACAGGTTTTGGGCCTGTTAGTTAACCTCAGTTTGGTTTAACACATCTGCCAAAATGGTTTTTACCACGGTGTGGCTACTGCCCATTCTACACGTTTTTGGAGTCACAGGTTAGAGTTGGGTAAAGGTGGACAACAAAGGTAGATGAGCAGCCCTGAGAAGGCTCAGCAAGCCCTCCCAATGGAGGTGCTGGTCTTCCCTGCTTTTATTCAAGTTATTGATCAAAGTGTCAAATGTTATTGATCAACATTTTCTTTGTCAGTTTAATGACCCAGGGTACATGAAAACAACTGCTTGGCCATAACTAACCTGGCCATCAAACTGTGTTTTCTTGGAAATTTTCATAATGAATTTTCAGTGATGCAGAATCCTCTGTTGTCCCACTGATCCTAAATATTATGATACCCATCTTCCTACCTAATAGCCACAGAGCTTAGGCTATTTAAAGGTAGCTTGAATATTTGTCAAGCAAAAAGCTCTTACCCACTCGGAGCTCAAATGAGAGAGTGAGGCAAAAAGTAAGAGTACAAAGGAAAGAACATTAAATTAATGAAAAAGATTCAATGAAAAGGAAATAATATGCAATACTGTAGTAGCAGAAGGACAAGGACAACATACAAACACTGACCAGACATAGCTCTAGCAGTAAAGGAATGATAAGATTTCTATTTTATTATCTAAAATGTGTACAACAGAACCCTGGGTATATGAGAGAAAATTTTTTCCCTTTTTGATTTTTATTATATTAATAGGTTTTGTAGTGCTTTGCTTGTGGTCTCCCTCCTCCAAAGAGCCTGATTCTCCCCATCTACCATGCCTCTGCCTCTCCTATTTCAAACCATCTTTCAAGGCCCAACATAATCAATCAACATTTATTTATTAAGAACTGACAATGTCGCAGGTGTCATGACATATATGGCCCCTGACTTCATGGTGCTTACAAGTGAGTTGGGGACTAGTGAAAACATAAGAAACAATTAGAGAACAATTAAAGTTTAAATTATATTTAAAAAATAAGAAAGTTTAGATTGTGTAAGAAGTCAAATAAAGAAAAGGTCAGGGCAGCCTGGAATACTTGGCAGAGGTCTTGGGGAAAAAGAGTTGAGACAGGCAACAATAATCACAAGAATAATCACAGTTAACATTGGTAACAGTACTTTAAGGTTCACAAAAGTAAGAGGGCAGTCTAGGTGGAAGAAAGAACATAGGCAAAGGTATGGAAATGGGAATGAATCTGATGTGATTAAGAGACCAATGTCATAAGATTGGAAGATGTATGTTGAGAAGTAGTAGAAAACAAGAAAGCCTAAGTAGAATGTAATTAAACTGGATAGAATCTTGAAAACAAGGGTTTGCTGGAACCAAAGCTTAAAACAAGTCAGTTGTTAAATTTTCAATATGAGCATTTATACTCTGAAAATCAGCAAACAAGTCTTGATTTTTATATTTTGTTGACTGTCTAGATTTAAAAAATTGATGGAGAAAATGTTAATAACTGGACTAAGCTTTAAAAAAATATATCTTGCTCTTTGAAGAGCTTGTTGTTAAGCATTTATCAGTACACTCTTGCTTAAATAGCAGACTGATCTGGTATCTGGCATAGTAGGCAGTAAAAAGCCACAGGAGGTTTCTGAGTAGGTGAGAAGCACGATGAAAATGGCAATTCAAGGTGGTTAATACTTACACTTTGTCTAAGTTTACACAAAGTAATGTGGAGAAGAGAGGGAGATGATAAGGTTTTCAGTCTGGGAGATTAAAAGACTGGTCTGCTGCAGTTAAGAAGGGGAGGCTATTTGGGGAGGAAGAAGGCAGATTCAGTTTTGAGAGAAGTGATTATTTCTCTCTTGTATTTATAACTAATTATTGAATCAGGACCAATGTTTTCTCCCTTTGCTACTTCCTCATCCAGAAACCAACCAGTGTGGGAAATCTTTTTCAAAGACTTGCCCAAGCAGGATGGCTAAGCTCTGGGAAAAGAAAGTCAAAGAAATTTTAGGCTCATTGTGTTTACTCAGATCTGGGAAAAATGATGATTTTTCCCTTTTGTCAGACAGGTGATATGGAAATTGATAAGTCTCTTTGACCAAGACCTGGGTTATCCAACTTATGTACCCCAAGACCCTCAATGTAATATAGCCCACCTTCCATTATAATATCCATTTATAACGGTAATGAAATTTGAAGATCTCTTTGTATTGGAAAGCTGACAGGTACTTAGCACCTAGTTTCAAATTAAGCCTCTGTAAAGAAACAGAAGGTATGAACCCCTGTTGCTGATGTAACAGGAAGGGGCTGAACAAGGAACCCCTGTTGCTGACATGACAGGAAGGGGCTGAACAGGGAGGAGCTATACCATATATAAGGAAGAGCACAAGCTGGACAGTCAGAATTTCCTGGGGTAAACATTGAGGAGGCAGGGCAGCTGCTGCTGGACTGAAGACTGAACTGAGAATTGAGAAGAACTGAGGAGTGAGAATTGAGAACTGAGACAGAATTTCTTAGAGCAAGCCACGTAGAGGCTGGATAAAGTGATTTTAATTTTGAGAATGGAGCTTATGGTGTTGAGGATTTTGGAAGACGAGTTGGAGCTGCCAAGGACTTACAAGAGCTAGCCAGAGCTGCCTAAGACTGAGGAAGCATGATTGTGGTGTTGGTACTTTGTACAAATGTTGTTGTGACTTTGTTAATGCGCATGAATATTATTGTGGCTTTGTTAAGCCTTGTCTTCCCAGGAGCAGAAACTGTGAAGGATTTGAGATACACTGGACACTGTGAGCTCCAGTATGGAGCAGGAACTGCATGGAGAGCTGGACAAGGAACTGG